>OY720107.1:16392228-16778880 GCA_963082835.1 Leptogaster cylindrica
AAAAAAGGGAAGAAAGAAAAACCCAGTGAATTCGTGACAAAAGTATCAATAACCGATAAAGGTCCGCTCCGCTTTAGAATATTGCGAGAATTTGTCACGTTTGCGCGGAAACCCTCGCGGGGAAAAGTTTAGTTTCAGCACGCAAACTTTAGTAGCAGTGTTTTTTTTGTGTGCCCCAGTGGCGGCCCCAATTTTGGACGGGGCGTGAAAAAAAAAAAAAAACAAAAAAAAAAAAAAAAGGAACCAGTGAAAAGGCCTTATTCCTAGCGGAAGATACCCGCCGGCCCAGAAAAGGTGCCTTCAAAGTGTTCCCGTTCAACCAGTACGTGCTCACGTGATCAGTCGGTGGAAAGTGACGTGTTCAAAGTGACGTGTTCAACGCTTGGCGGACGAGCGGCGCCTTGTCCCCGCGTACCCGGACCCACCGGAACTCGAGGACAGCAGGACAGGATACCACCGACGGCACGACGAACCCCCCCCCACAGACGAGCGAGACGAAGAAAGAACACAGGACCCCGGCAAGTCCGACCCAAAATAAACACACATTTATCGTTTTTTTTTTATTCGCATTCAATTTTCTTTTCTTATTAATTTTCTTGCGTTGCTTTAGTTATAAGTTCCCGTAGAATCAGTAAGATCGTTCCGATAGAGTGAACGAAGTTTTTTGGTTGTTTTCATCTCGAGTGTTTAATTCAAATAAAGCTCCGACAGTTTCCTTTCTATTCATCAGGTTGTGAGTTTGCTCAGAAGTGCGTTGTCAAGATCGTTGTAAGGGGGAGAAAGCCCCGTCTTGCGCTCTGTTAATCACAAAAGAACAGAAAAAAAAAAAAAAAAAAAAAAAAAACAAGTGAACCCCAGAGAAAGAAATGTGGCCACAGTTCTCCCCTCTGCGTACCCAAAAAAAATAAATTGCATTAGTGTCTATTTTTGTTCTATCACAGAATTATAGTGCGTGCGCTGGGATTCGGGCCTCCTCACCCCAGGATTATTTAATTTCTTGTTTTTTCTTGTTGATTTTGAATTAGTCGGAGTTAATTTCGAATTACAGGGTTTAAAGTAGAGAAAGACAAAAATTAATGATGAGTAAATTTATATGAGCGAAATAAAAATGAATTATATGGGTTAGACTTAATCCTCGAGTCTTTCTTTCTCGACACCTCGTTCCCCGTTTGATTTTGTTTCAGCGCATGAGCGCTTAACTTTTTGTTTTCAGCGGGTTGACACCAACCAAGGATTCCCTTCCACGAAATGGGCAAGGAGGGAATAGAGGGAGGACAGAGGGCTGCCCAAGGGGATAACTCCATCTAATCCCCCCTCAGCACAGGTAAGTTGGGACATGTCTCCCCCCCGTACTGTCATTTGCCCCTTTTACCCTTCGCGATTTTCGTCGTTTCCCGTCGCGCGAGATTTCGTTGCGTGGGATGAAGCCTGGGGACGGCGAGGGAGTTTTGGCTACCCCCCCACACTACCGCGATGCTAGCCGAACAAGCTCGCGCCTCCCACTGCTGTCTCCGGAGGAAGTATTTTAGCCGGGTACTTCCTGGCAACAGCCGCTTCATCGAGGCTGATTTCTGTCGGATGAATGGATCATCCTGCAGGAATCAGCCTCTGCCTGCATATTTGCAGGCACCAACATTCTTTTTCGCAACATAAAGTGGCGCCCAACGGGGTGTCCGAGTGTTGTGAAAAAAGAATGTGCAACACACCTTCCGAAAGATTCTTCTTGCACTCAAGAAAGTACTTCGCCTGCATTTTTGCAACGTAATCGTGCTGAATAACTTTCGGTGTACACTCTAGAAAACTTTCTATGAATTCTTCCCTGTACTTTACAACTTCTTCCAGCGAACACCGATCAACTTCTCCTCCGAAAACAGAGTGCAAGAAGAATCTTTCGGAAGGTGTTGTGCTCGTTCTAGAGGATTTCTCAGAAAACAACAGTTTCATTCTGTAAAATGCACCCCAGGGTGTGCATGGGAACAATCAGCAGAACTTTGCATCCGTTTGCATGTTACTACTTGCCAGAGGGATCTGCAGAACCTCAACCACTTAATTATGTGGTAATATCTGACTGTCGAGATTATATGACCGCCGCAGTTCATGAGTTCCAGAGCCGACTGGTACATTTCCTTAAAACGATCATTCCAAATTTGAAGCGAATTATTTATTTTTCTGATGGAGCCCCATCTCAATACAAGAATAGATACAACTTCAGTAATATAGCTCACCACGAGAAGAATTTTGGAATACCAGCCGAATGGCACTTTTCTGCAACAGCCCATGGAAAGGCCCAAGTGACGGTCTTGGCGGAACCGTTAAGCGAAAAGCAAGAAGCGCTACTCTCCAACGAACAACATTGAATGATCAAATTGATACCCCAAGGAAGTTGTACGAGTACGCCGTTGCAAGTATCAAGGGCACGACGTTTGAGTTTGTCTCCAAAGACAATGTGAAGCGACACAAAAATGTTCTGGCCAAGAGGTTTACCGATGCGCCGGCCATCACAGGCATTAGAACAATCCATGCAGTTCTTCCCCACGTCAACGGAGGTATTGTAGTCAAACAGTTATCTGAAAATGAAGACACCATGCTTGAACATACGAACTATCCCACTCGCCCGTCCACCGGTTAGTCCGGCTTTTCTTAGGCGCCCGAGAGTTTTTTTTTTCTTTTTTTACCATTTGTCAAAATAGGTACGGTAAAATTTCAACGAAAATTGTTTCCTACTGAACCTAAGGACTTTTTTCCTGAGTAGAATTTAAGCATTCGTTTATTTTCATCGTACAGTATATTGAATTCATATTGCGTTTACTATATAGTTTGTCGTTTTGCTTTTATAATGTAGTATTATCTGATATTGCATAATTATTATATTCAATATTGCAAATTATTGTACTCATTTGTTATTGTTTTTGGTGGTAATTAAAATACACATATAAAGTTTTCTCAGCTAATTTTGCTTCTCTTAAACCACAACAGTCACCCAAAACCAGATAAAGAACGTATAATATACCTTTCCAAAATTATAAATAAATATAAAATACAATACAATATACTCGTAAAAGGATGAAACACCTTTTCTGTTTTAGTGTGTTCACCCCCAAACCCATCTTGTAGACCTACAGTTGCGCTATACGCTTGGCATACGCTTGGCGACCAAACAACAAGGAAATTTCAAAAATTAAATTCTCCGTTATTTCACCACAATATGCACAAGGATCCAACGCATTATCTATAAGATTTTGAGAGAAATCAAAGGTGGGGTGTTTTGAGCTATTCGAATCTGAAATGGTCCATTTGGCATATTTGTACAAAAATACATGAAATCGGTCAACCCAAAATTAAGTTTTGTTCCTTAGTCCTTTCACTTAAAACTGACGTTTTTCACCCCTTTCTATCTTCAAAACTGACGAAGATATAGACATTAAAGCTAGGCAAGATCTTAAAATCCGGGATTTCAAGACACTCTTCTAACTTCTTTGAAAATCATTTTTTCGCCAAACTATTATACGGTTAAGCTTCTATGATCAAAACTTACATACAAACCAAAATTGAATAAAATCGGAGAGAGTCGTGACCAACTCCGGTTCAACTTGACATGGAATGTCAAAATAAACACCAGTTGGGACTATTAAAGTTTATTTAAGTCTCCTAGTTAATTTCACACTTAGTATTACTAAACGTAGTCGCGCGGAAAATGGATTTTTAGTCTAAAGATTAATTAATCCATCTGAGTACCTAGAGTTCCAAATAACGACTGGTTGATTACAGTTATATCCTAATACTTGCGTACTACTCTATTATCTACCACTACGAATACATCAATTTCCAACATCCTCCGGCCGGCGAATGGATCCGTTGAGCTCCAGTGGGTAAAGATGCTGGATTGCTCGGCGTGTAATTAGGCCATTGTGAAAGCGGACTTCGCAAGCCCGTTCAGTCGGAAGGTTACCCATCAATTGTGTTTCTGTCTGAGCACGCTGACGACGGCATGTAGTGCACTGGTGGATCATCGCTCTGACTGCGTCCTTTGCATTGATGATCCAGTATTTCCGCCGTAGATAAGCTAGCGTCGCTTGATTTCCCCATGGAGTGTGTTCAGGTGTGCATCTCGAATCAACAATGTTGTTCCCGATAATATACACCCGAATTCAGTTTGTTGACTGACCAAACCGCTGTTATATTTGATTACCCCTTCTTTGATGATGCTGTTAAACACGTCAGCTCCAATGATGACATCAATTGGCCCCGGGGTGTCAAATGTTGGATCAGCTAGCAGTATGTTGTCAAACTGTTTGTTATCTACATACGTAGTTACCTTTTGGTTAGGGAGAAACCTTGTTAGTTGTGGTAAAACCAATACTTCAACCGTTGTTGAGAATTGCGATGGGAATCGTGGGAAGACGTCCATAGATATTTTATGGCGTACAGATCCGGCACTAGTGAGGCCTATCCCCGATACTTCAGCTTTTGCTTTGTGTCTAGGCAATGACAACAAGTGAGCCGCTGCTTCAGCTATAGATGATACCTGGGATCCTGTATCTATCAATGCACGTAGTAGTTCTAGTTTCCCGTTGTAAGCACGAACTTTGATGAGCGTTGTTGCAAGCAATACTTGGACATTACGTTGCCTTGCTGACTTGTTTCCTACATCTCCAGCGTGGCATGAGGTCGCTTGCGTCCGTGTTTGTGTCCCCGGTTGGTTACTCTTCTCTGCGTTCTGATGCAATAATGTATGATGTTGCTGGTTACAACGGGAAACTAGAACTACTACGAAGGACCAATGTTGAATCCAAGTTTGTCCTTGTCTAGGGACTTGGTCGATCAATTACTTGTTTGATTAATGCGAACAGAACCCTTACCACTGGTGAGGGGAATTCTGTTGCGCTAGTTCGGTAGTTTCAGAACATTTACCGCTGGTGGGGGGAATTCTGGTTGTCTAAAATACTTGCTATCCTGAACTAAATTTATTTCTACCAAAATTACTTATTTATACAAAATTTCATATTCTCTATTTGCTGGGAACTGCCCTGTGTGAGAATGTCACATGAGAGTTCCCAGGTGAGGGATCACGTTGACCGCTGCCGTGGGAAGTTAACTTTTTGATAAAGATGCAAGGTTGCGTTTAACGCTGATATCAAGATACCTGTGCGAACGCGAGCTTGCACCTTTCGTGTGAAATTAATTTATATTTTTTTGTATGATCGGTTGATCAGTTATTGTATCATAAAACAAATATTACATTGAAAACTTGTTGTGAATGTTTTGAGGTCATAATTTTAGTTAGTTTATTCTTATTTGCACTGCTAGCATAACCTCTAAATATTTCTGAGAAGTAGTTATTGGGCTTGGTTTACAAATTGGTGTGAGAGGGAGGGCATTAGATGTTAATATTTCTAAGAAGTAGTTAATGGTCCTGGCTTGCAAATTAGTGTGAGAGGGAGGGCATTAGATGTTAATATTTCTGGGAAGTAGGCAATAGTCCTAGATCGGACATTAGTGTGAGAGGGAGGGCATGAGATGCTAATATTTCTGGGAAGTAGGCTACATCTGCGGACTTACATCGAAGGACTTCAACAAATTGGAGAATAATTCACCTGAGAATCCTGGGACATTGAAGTTCGAACTGTCAACTTTACATGCGAGAATTAGGTTGCTTGAATCTATGCTCCATTTGGCATATAAACTTCCAATTGCGAAGTGGTAAGCAAAAACAGAAGAAGAAAAAAGAATTGTTGCTGATACAAAAACAATTCAAAGAGGAATTGGGGCTTCTTATTGATGTTCCTAAGCAAGGTTTCGGTAACACCAACGATGGGAACACAGCAAGACGTTTTTTTTTCGGATCCAGAGACTGCCTCTCGTCTTACTGGAATAAATCTAGAATTACTTATGAAGCTAAAAGTAATACTGGAAGCTGTCACAAGTGGACATCGGATTGATGTGACAAAATTCGAAGCGTATGCTCTTGGCACAGCAAGGCTGTATGTAAGCCTATATGGTTGGCCCCTATGACTCCAACCATGCACAAAATTTTGGTGCATGGAGCTGCTGTAATAAAGCATGCAATCCTGCCCATTGGCCAGTTGTCAGAGGAGGCAGCTGAGGCTAGAAATAAATACCTTAGAATATACAGGACGAATTATTCTAGAAAATGTAATAGAGAAATGTGCAACAGAGATGTCCTAAACCGGCTCCTGCTTAGCAGTGATCCTTTAATTAGTTCTTCAAGACATATTACAAGGAAGAGGAGTAAGCCATTTAGCAACGACACTATGAAACTTCTTCTGCCAGGAATATCTGAAGACGACCAAATTGATGAACACCAAGAAGGAAGTGAAGAAGAAACGAACCAGGAAGACGAACATCTGGACTCTGACGACTCGGATTAGAAGCAGTTATAAGATAAATATTGACAGTAAGGATGATTAAACCTAATAATTTTATAATTTTGATGTGTATACTGTATGTATGTATAAATATTTTAGTTCTTACTTTATAAATGTTTTAGTATTAAAAATGTAAATAGTATAATAATATGTATAATGTATATGTAAGTCAAAAATTCATGTGATGGTAGGTAGGAAGTAGGAGGTGAATGTGAAAACTATTCATATATATTATGTAAGTAAATAATAGATACCTAAATAAGTAAGCAATTAATGAATATTTATTTACCAATAAAACCAATTTATTTTTATTAAACAGAGTCTGTAAATCCCATAATAAAACTTTCCGTATATGCTCGCGACAAAGTTTGAAATTTTTTTGACATTCATGGTTTTTTATTTAATTCGTTCAGTCAGGCAAATAATATCGCATAATGCTCACAAATAATCGTTTGCAAGCAAATAAACAAAAAGAGCAAATTTGTAATTTTACTGACCCCAAAAACCCCCGAGGACTGAGGCACAGCCGAAACAGACGAAATTTGAAAAATATGTCCGCCATATTGGATCCGCCATTTTGAATTTTGGAATTCTGATAACGGATTCGGAATCAGCGACCCCAAAAACCCCCGAATAACAAATTTCACATCAATTAAGTAATTAAGTAAGGAGTTATTAATTTTGGCCAGGTTTTTGGGTCAAATACTCCACTGTGCGCCGACCAGCACATCAACTCCTACACCTGAGAACTCGGCGCCCATAGTAATAAACAACAGGGTCATTTATAACAAAAACCTACTTCGTGCGTCCAACACGGTACAGGAAATGCAAATGAGGTTAAATAATGACCTCCAACGCTTTAAAACCAAGAAGAGAGAAGACATTTTCATCCCAAGAAAGGTGCTTGAAAGGATTGATTTTCGGAAAATTCAAACATCTAAAAGCAAAACTTTAAAGATTAACTTGCCTGATCGATATGAAGTTAAGGTCCAAGTTTACCAAGATGGTAGAATTCGGTTGTTCAATCATCAAAGACGAAAACGAAATCGACCAAACAAGAAAGAAAGAAAAGATTAAATCTACTTAATCAATGAAATTAATAACCACAAGCTAAATAACATAAGCAAAATAATTTGAACTCTTTAATAAAAATGAAAAATAGTGAATAAATGAAATACGTAACTTAATTTGAAGTCTAATATGAACTACACATAATAAATCTAATTCGAGTTGAACGGAGTTTATTTATTTTGAACGTAACCGTTCAACCGGCGCGGCGGGTAAATGTTTAGCAACATGCAAACAAATAGCAATAATAGTTTAAGAAGCACTGCAGTTGAATTCGGACTGCACGGAATACCGAATTTCGGATTGCACGGTATGGTAGCTGCGAGAGAACGAGCAGGCGGAGCAGTAACTCACTGTTAGCTAATCAAGGAGACCGAACAGACGTCCAATCAGTGAATTAATTAGTTGTGAAGTGCATCGAGGCAATTTAAAACTAGTAAGGAAGCAATTGGTCACACCAATTACGTGATACCCTAGATGTAGAAAAATATACTCATTCTTATATCAACATTTTTGTATAAAAACGACTCCTGCTTATATGGCAACACTAAGAAGGAGTTGCCCGATTTTGCTCATCTTCGAACTTGACCTTGCAATTTTAATCAAATATTATTGTACCAAATTACAAGTCTCTAGCTACAAGCGTTCTCGAGTTATCGTCTGGATAGACAGACAGACAGACAGACAGACGGACATGCATAAAACGGTTTCTTTTCACTTCCCAATCATGAATATATAGTTCTTTCTTTTCTGTGACGATTATTTTTTGGCGTCGCAAACTTTCGCTTAAAACTAATATACCCTACATCTAGGGTATAATTAACACGCTTAAACGGCTATTTGTAAGTGAGGATACTAGAGAAATTGCACAATAATTATTGTGGCAATATTTCCGCTTGTTCGCACTTATAAATTTAAAATCATCTACAATCCCTTCTAGGAAGAAATGAAGTTAACAAATAAAATTATATACTGTTCAGTTGTATCCTCCTTTCTATTTTGCATTGTAGTTTAAGGTTTGAAATTGAATTGAATAATTAATGAGTTATTACTTTTAAGAAAACAATTCTTTCATTCATTCATCCCCAAAACAAGCGCAAAGTTCTGATTAGCCGAGATTTTCAACGGCATTTTATTGATAAGTATTAAAAATAATAGAATGAATGAAGACTTGACACTTGCTGGGACCAGCCTTGCGACCAAATTCAAAACTAACATCATTCGCTGTACATATCTCGGAACATCTATGTTTATCGTAGCTGATTTCTTTGGCATAATTTGCTTTCCACAATTTTACTTTGATTCTAAAGTATAATCCGGGATCAATGTGAACTGGATCGGGATCGGACAAGAAAACATTCCACGGAGTATCCATGTAGATACCACTTATTACCATAGCGCCACTTTCAGACACTTTTAGGTTCTTTTCATTCAGAATTTCAATTATAACTTTACATATTCCGCTGTACCCTTTCAATTTTACTCCTGAAAAAACGTTTTATTTGACTGAAGCGATATTTTAAATATGCGATATTGTTCAAACCTGTCATTTGTATTTTGGCGCAGCATTGGAAGTCTAAGGAAAACTGATGAAAGACGCTCCTGAGGTTTATAGTTTCACGAGATTGTCTTTTAGCAGTTATGTGTTTGCAACAATAAGAATATTTTTGGATCATCTCACGTTTCTCTTTCATCGTGCAATATCCTTCGCGCATTGGATGTGTACGAACAGTTGGATTACATATATTTACTAGAATATTGTGTGCGTCAGGAAGTGAAATTAAGGACATTCGGAGGCATTCGGTGAACTCTTTAGGCGTCATCGATAAAAAGCGAATTTTTTCACGAGATCTTTCAATAGATTATCTCCTTTCACTTCAATATGTTCTTCTGCTTCTGTCAGTGTGCCTTCTTGATTTGAGGATCCTTCACCACACGAATTAATCAAATTTCCATCAGAAACGGTTTATTCCTTTACTTCAAGACCACCTGGAAGTGAGACTGTTTCACTTTCAGGGGAGGTGGTGGAGCGCGGTTGCTCGCATTTGGCCTCGCCGCCATTTTTGCGTGCGTTTACATATCGCACCAGCAGTGCTCTAAACAAATCAATTTCAGAATCGTTCAGCTTTTCCATGTCCAGGATGAAACTGAAACTTAAAATATCTGCTTCCAAAAAACTTGAGTCCTTTAATATTGCTGAACTTTCTGATTTAATAATCTATATGAAACGAAATATTTGTGATATTCTGTGGAAAATCTCCAAAATTTCAATTTTTACCTCTTCACATTTTTTCATTACAATTTTGTTTCGGTACAAAATTGAAAGCCGCAAAATGCGGCACACATTCTGGGGCGTGATTTTTGTAATTATGAAATCAGGTACGGATTCCATTAACTCTGCGATATTGTATTTGTCGGCGACGTACCATAAATAAATTGCTTGCTCTACGGAAACAATAATAATCTCCCCCGTGTAGAAAAAAATCACCATTGTGCGAAACATCTCTGGGTGGATTTCGGGAACTTTTATTGAATCTCCCTCGTCGGTCATAGTGCCGAAAAACAATTTTTGAAAAACCGGAGACGCATTTGCAAATATTGATTTGTGGCCCGTAATCTCTTCGGCATTATCCATAAAATCAGCCCGACGAGGAATTTACAGTCCGCGCCTATGTTCGAGTTAACAAAGCTTTTTTTACGTGAAATCTTTTACTGATGTATACTCAACGCGGTTATTATTTTTCAACAGAAACTGATCACTTCTCTGATTAAAAAATGTTTAATTGCGCGTCGCAAATTCGCAATGCTACAACAAAAAAATCTCCACTTCCCTCAAATATCCACTGAACTGAAACTGTGAAGCACTGTACGGGTTAAAAATCGGTGTACCGTAATAAAGTTTGGAGAAATTAAGTCTGAGAAGAACCAAATAAAATAATAGACTTTATTTCGTTTTTTTCCTTGACTTTTTCTTAGACTTTCTTGCAGATTTTTTCCAGAAATGAAATGTAATATTTTATTTCATTTTTCCTTCCAGACTTTTTTTTCACCCCGCCTTAAAAATCGAGTTAAAATTTGACAATGTACTGTTTAAATGATAGATGGGCGTAGTGATCCGTGATCCACCAAAACTTCATAACTTACTATAAACTTTACTATAGTCAACTACATGGTAAACCGGAGTTATGCTGCAGAACGTCATATTACTACAGAAATTATGGTTTACTACGAGAGTTTTTGAACAGCCCGTAGTCAACTAGAAAACATGCTATAAGGAACATAAGGTATTCAATGATTTCGCGCCCGCGCCATTTTGCGCGTCACCGCGTTCACCCAATGAGCATTCACGCAATGAGCAGGTGGCAAAACAATCGTTGGCATACCTTATATTCCTTGTATTATGGAATCCCAATTGTCCAAATCTGACACTTTGTGACGTCACACTTTCGATAAAAATCGAGCTACTGGACCAATATTGGAATTTTTTTTTAATCGACGCGAAATCTTGTCCTCTTTAATTTTCTATGGAACGGTTATTTAGAAAAAATGGACCGTTTTGAAGATGTAAGGGAAAAACTGGAAAAAGTCCGAAAATTTCGAAGTTTTTCTGCCACCAAAAGTTGTCTCCCCCACTTTCGAGGTCGCAAATTTAGATTTGGCATTCTCACACCATACCAAAGGATCCTAGAAAAAAAATCTTTTGTCGGAATTAATGTAAGCTGAAAACCCCCTATATACTGGGCTAAGGGTTTTAAACTTCACAAACTTTATCAGTGACGACGAATTTGAATATATCAAGGAGTACATACTATGCTCAGCGCCGATTGCTGAAGCTCTGGATATGTTGCAGGGAGAAAACAATATGTATTACGGTACTGGATAATTTAGTTCGTTAAGTTAAGTTAAATGTCAATTCAGTAAATGTCAATTCAGTAAATGTCAATTCAGTACATGTCAATTGCCAACAAACTTTAAGCTTTAAGCTTTAAGTCGAAGTAGCTAGCATCCTAACTTGTAAAGCTTTCGCTCTCTTCGCTAGCAACTGGGAAAGGAAGGACGTAAAAATTGTAGTTCGTGTGGAAAATTAAATATAAATAACTGTGTTGATTTATGGTGGTTTTAAGACCGAGGTGAACTCGTACCTTTCCAGTGTTGTTGTCGCAGTTTTGACCCCGTACATAGACATTAAATCGTGAAAATTCTTACGATTTCTCCATGGTGACCCCGACGTGATTAAAAAGTAAAAAAACAGCTAGCGAAGAGCGCATTAGTCGTCGTTGTCGTAATTCGTTATCATCGTTTCAGTAAAACAGCGAAAAGTGCGGTTTCGTAAGTAGTCGCGCGTAGTACAAGTGACTGAAAATCGCTAGTGAAATTGCAAAAAACCGTTAGGTATCAAAACACACCTAACAAGCAGTATCTCGTCGTAAAAGTGGCAAAGTGTTTGTGATCATAGTGTTGAGCAAACTCACACAACTTGAAACATTAGTTCGTCTACACACCTTGTCGTTTCGTGCTTCACACCTTGTGATCGAACCTCGCCACACAGTAGTTCGTTTCGTGTTCCTAGCAAAGTCACACACAAATTTGGGTTTCAAACCAAATTTAATCGCTACTCTCGACTCAAACCAACCTTTAGTTCGGAGCGATTCCGTAGAAATCGCATTGTGATTAACAGCAGGTAACAACTGTCAAAATAGTAAACAATGTCAGTGCCACTTGCGAAATTAAAGTCGAAACGCGCGGTCGCGAAAGCTTCAATAACGCGCATACACACCTTTTTAGAATCTGTGGACAACCCGCTAATTGAAGAGCTAGAATGTAGACTCTCCTTATTGGAAGCGTATTTCAAACAAATACTTAGCATACAAGACCAGATCGAAGATGCTGCTGACGCGTTAGAAAGTGACAAGTCAGAAAATTACATACAAGACATTGAATCTTCCTATTGCACGTTAAAAGCACGTTTAATGTCAACAATCTCCGAGAGAAAAAGAAGTGAATCCAGTGGAAATGGTTGCATGAACAATAGTGACAATCAAGCAGATAAAACAGTGATCGTTCAGAACCAATCCTATTCGTATTTGCCAAAGGTCAAATTACCCCACTTCTCCGGAAGTTATTTAGAGTATACAAACTTTATAAATGCGTTCGAGGTTGCAGTGAATCAACACGAGTCATTGTCATCGTTGGAAAAGTTTCTCCATCTGCGTTCCTGTGTTAGTGGTGAGGCGCTGCAAACGATCACACCGCTCGAAGTGACAGCTGACAATTATAAGGAAGCATTGCAGTTGTTAGAAAACAGGTATGGGAATAAGTACATTATATTCCAATCCCACATTGGGAAGCTAATGGAAATTCCAGCCTCTACAAAAGAGACAGCATCTCAAATACGAGCTGTCATTGATACAATCAATGGACATGTGACAGCATTACGAGCACTTGGTTCGGATGCGGAAATTTTAAATTCAATTATTGTATATTTAGTTCGACAAAAGCTGGACACAAGCACCACTTCCAAATGGGAAGAATCTCTCGACTTTCAATCAATGCCAACGTGGGATACGTTCGCCACCTTTTTAAATAATAGGTGTCAATACCTCAGCACGAGAGAAGTGAAAGCCCAACCGACCTACACCAAAAACATTCGTAAACCGGCACAAGGTCGATCGTCCGCATTTGTGATCTCGAAAGATCATTGTATTAAATGTGAAAGTGCAGGTCACACCATATATGCTTGCCCCACCTTCAAAAAACTTTCCGTTGCTGAGCGGTTTTCTGAAACAAAACGTTTAGCACTCTGCATAAATTGCCTTTCAAAAGGTCATTCTGTCAAGAATTGCCGGTCGTCGGCATGTCGTGTGTGCGGCTCACATCATCACACATTGTTACATCGGTATGATCAGTCGCTTCCTAAACCTCAGCCTGCACAGACTGCTGGTGAGACTCACCACGCTGAGAACATGCCCAACCAAAACATATACAATCAAAGTGTTCTTCATTCTACTATTGATGTGTCAACTAATGACAAGGTGATGTTGGCAACGGCCGTCGTTCAGGTTAAGCATAGTTCAGGACTGCTCATTCCCGTCAGAGCATTACTGGATTCCGCCTCTCAATTAAACTTCATATCAGAGGCGTTAGTTCAAAAGCTCCAGCTCAAGCGAAATCGAGTAAACACAGAGATCCTTGGAATTGGCCAGTTGCCTTCAAAGGTGAAGTTTGCGACAAACCTAACCGTTCATTCAAGGATAAACAAATTCTCTGTGAACACCAATGCTCTGGTATTAACGTCAATTACGGGAGTGCAACCGGAATCACCCATCGACATTCAAAACTGGAACGTTCCGGCGAACTTACAATTAGCAGATCCTCGCTTCAATATTCCGCAGAAGATAGACCTCCTACTGGGAGCAGAGATGTTCTATGAGTTGCTATCCGTTGGTCAAATAAAAATTGGCGAAACTCTACCGATACTTCAGAAAACTGTTCTAGGATGGGTGGTAGCTGGTCGCTATAGGTCTCCAGATTATTCGCGTGAAGCCAGCATCTTGATTACTGAACAAGGAAACCAAGCACAATGGAGTGAGAATCTTTCTCAACAAATGGAGAACTTTTGGAAAATAGAAGATGTTACAAGGACATCTAACGAGTGGACTCAAGAACAACTAGATTGCGAACATCACTTTCGGACAACTACAACAAGGGAAGTGGATGGTCGTTTCCAAGTTAGGTTACCCTTTAAGATGAATCCAAATGAATTGGGCCAGTCTTATAGCGCCGCAATGCGAAGTCTACTCAGGTTAGAAACAAAATTCATAAAATACCCTGATTTAAAAGCACAATATGTCGATTTCCTAACTGAGTACGAAGAACAAAATCATATGAAGCTGTCGAAAATGAGAAAGGAAGAAATCAAATACTTCATACCGCATCGAGCCGTCTTGAGACCTGACAGTTCAACTACCAAATTGAGGGTAGTTTTCAACGCTTCGGCACCAACCTCCAGTAACATATCTCTTAATGACACATTGATGGTTGGACCAACTGTCCAAAACAATCTCTACACCATTCTCGTCAAATTCCGAATGAATAAGTATGCCGTAACTGCTGATGTGTGTCAAATGTATCGACAAATTAACGTCCATCCAGATGATCAACCCTACCTTGGGATCTTATGGCGTAAAGACCCCCAATCCGAAGTGCAAACGTACGTGCTTACAACCGTAACATACGGAACAGCGTGCGCACCATTTCAAGCGACTCGGTGCCTCAATTCAATTGCAGAGGAACATGTTGACACACTCGCATCCGGAGCGCGAGCCATAAAAGAAAATTTCTATGTGGATGACCTGATAAGCGGAGCACAGACAGTTGAAGACCTAATAAACTTGAAGGATGAGGTGGAAACCAGACTAATGTCTGGACAGTTCAAACTACGGAAGTGGGCTTCCAACTCACCGGAATTCTTGTCACTAATTCCTGATGAGGATCGAGAAGCTACAAGGAAGATCAACGACTCGGAGGTCATTAAAGCATTAGGGCTGATGTGGAATCCTATCACCGACGATTTCCAGTTTGTTTGGAATTGCCCAGACCCAGTAAAGAATCCAACGAAACGATCAGTTCTGGCTAAAATTTCAACATTTTTTGATCCGTTAGGACTTCTAACTCCATTGCTAATCATCCCAAAAATCATCATGCAAAAGTTATGGTCCCTAAAGATCGACTGGGATGAATCGCTGCCAGCTCAGATTCATACGGAATGGGAAAAATTTGAGAAGCAACTGCAGAACGTAAATATAATTCGCATACCTCGATTTGTTTTTCCAGAAGTGCACAACACATTTGAATTGCATGGGTTTGCCGATGCGTCTGCCAAGGCCTATGGTTGCTGCATTTATGTGCGTGCAATGAATCATTCGGGAGAAGTCAGTGTAAGGCTAGTCACATCCAAATCACGAGTATCACCTTTAAAAACCCAATCATTGCCCCGATTGGAACTCTGTGCTGCGTTGTTGCTCGCGCAATTGTTCGATAGCATAAAATCAACTATGCAAAATATGGAAAAAACGGTACTTTGGACAGATTCGGAAATTGTTTTGCACTGGATCCGGGGTGAATCAAGTGCATGGAATACTTTCGTTGCCAATCGTGCATCCCAAATACAACAACTGACTCAATCCGACTGGTGGCATCATGTGCCTACAAAGTCCAATCCAGCTGATATCGTGTCTCGAGGATTACTTCTAAAGGATTTGGAACGGTCAATTTGGTTTACCGGACCTAAGTTTCTGTATCAATCAACACAGCACTGGCCTTCGGAACGAGATCCCGACTCATCGTTGGATGTTCCTGAAAGACGAAAGCCAAAGGCGATTCTACTGGTTCAAGGAAATTATGAAGACATCGTTGCCGACAACAAGTTTGTGACGAACTATCAAAAACTTCGTCGAATTTTTGCGTACGTGATGAAATTTATTCATCTTATTTGTTGGAAGTTAAAAACCAAAAACGTTCACATCAAACTTCGTGTTCAAATATCAGAACATCCGAAGTCCACCATCTCCACGGAAGATCTAGAAGAGGCTGAACGGAGATTAGCATTTGCAATTCAAGAAAAGGCCTATAAAAACGAACGGACATTGATTGCACGAGGGAAAGAGATTGACGTTGGCAGTCGGCTAAAACCGCTGTGCCCTTTTTTGGACGAAGGCTGTCCTCAACTACTTCGTGTAGGTGGCAGACTACGGGAAGCAAATTTACCATATTCAGCAAAGTTCTCAATTATCTTACCCAAACACCACCCCTTTAGTCAATCCTATCTCATGTATCTCCATAAAAAATTATTTCATGCTGGTGCACAAACCAGCATGTCTGCATCCAGACAAAAATTCTGGATTATCAGTGTTCGAGACTTAGCGAAACAAGTGGTGCATCGATGCCTTCATTGCTTCCACTACCGACCAAAGACTCTCCATCAAATCATGGGCAATCTACCTAAGGAAAGAATCGAGTACTCGCAGCCCTTCGTGAACACCGGAGTGGACTTTTTTGGACCTCTCCTAGTCTCTTCAAGAATTCGAGGACGACCACCAACAAAGGCTTATGGCTCACTTTTCATCTGCTTCGCTTCAAAGGCTGTTCATATAGAGCTCGTCTCGGAACTGTCAGCAGAAGCATTTATCTCTGCGTTAAAGAGATTCATCAGCCGACGTGGGATTTGCATCAATCTCTTTTGCGACAACGCTACGAATTTTGTGGGTGCTAACTCAAAACTCGAAAAACTTAAGGACATGTTATTCACCAGCGAGGCCAAAAGGAGTCTTATTCATTTCGGAAACGAAAATCAAATTAAGTTTCATTTTATTCCGCCGCGATCCCCGCATTTCGGCGGACTTTGGGAATCGACCATTAAAATAGCCAAGTATCATCTGTTGCGAGCAGTACACAACTCATCCCTTTCATTCGAGGAAATGACCACGTTTTTGTCTCAAGTGGAAGCCATCCTTAATTCGAGGCCGATTTCTGCAATGTCCGCTGATCCAAACGACGAAGCAGCTTTGACACCCGGGCACTTCCTTATTGGACGGCCTTTACTTGCGATTCCGGAACCTGACCTAACAGAATTAAAGCCATCACTTTTGTCAAGGTGGCAACATGTGTGTGTGTTGCAACAACATTTTTGGAGACGTTGGAAGCATGAGTATGTTCCTCTGCTGCAACAGAGATATAAATGGAACTCACTTTCACCTGACGTAAAATGCGGAACTCTAGTTCTCCTCGCCGACGATCAGCAGCCTCCACAACATTGGCTGACTGGCAGGATCATTCATACCTATCCCGGAAAGGACGGACACATCCGGGTTGTTGACGTGAAGACTCGACAAGGGGAATTCCGACGATCCATCACCAAAGTGGCGCCCCTGCCTCTATTAGAAGATTGAAGGTATACTCCATCCCTTCAATGCGGCCCGCATGGATAATTTAGTTCGTTAAGTTAAGTTAAATGTCAATTCAGTAAATGTCAATTCAGTAAATGTCAATTCAGTACATGTCAATTGCCAACAAACTTTAAGCTTTAAGCTTTAAGTCGAAGTAGCTAGCATCCTAACTTGTAAAGCTTTCGCTCTCTTCGCTAGCAACTGGGATAGGAAGGACGTAAAAATTGTAGTTCGTGTGGAAAATTAAATATAAATAACTGTGTTGATTTATGGTGGTTTTAAGACCGAGGTGAACTCGTACCTTTCCAGTGTTGTTGTCGCAGTTTTGACCCCGTACATAGACATTAAATCGTGAAAATTCTTACGATTTCTCCAGGTACTTTACTGCCCTGTTTGATGGCGTTACGAAAACAATTAAGAAAGCTCAAAAATACTGTTTTGATATATTGCAGTGAACTTGTGGAATGCTATTTAAATAGCGTTGAGAGAAGATTTGAAGAGATTTTTAACTTTTCTACAGCTTTTGCCGAACAGGCTGCAATTGCAAGATTTAAAAGGAAATGGTTTGCCTGTAGCACACCATAAAATCAAGAAAAGATGAAAACTCTCTTTAAAAATGTGCTTGCTAGAGCAATATCAAAAACAAATGGACACGTTACAGAAAGACTTACAATGAGTCCAAAAACATACTTTTTTGACTTCGAATCTTCGAATCTTCGAAGAAAGAGAAGCAAGGCAAACGACTTTGCCAAAAACTAGAGCCGAAATAATGATTTCCCAGTTTTTCGCCAAACAAGATGGCAGTATGGCAGCTTTGGATCGCTACCCGGAAATCAAATCTATATTTAAAAAATATAACACACCCCTGCCATCTTCAGCGTCTATTAAACGTGTATTTTCATACGCGACAATGATAAACCTCCCGAAATCAAACAGGCTCTCTGATCATTTATTTGAAGAACGTGCTGTATTAAAACTAATTTAAAAGCTTGACCAGTTATTTTTATATAGGTTAATAGTTGATTAATTATTTTTAATGTGGATTTTCAAAATGTTTTTGACTTTATAACCAAATTTAAAAGCATGTTCATATACTTAATACATAATAAACCAACGTTGATTAAAAAGTGTTTCGTTCTTTACTATCCTTAATATTAATCTAATTCGATACGACTAAAGAAACCCAAAACTTTTATCCCAACCAGGTAAGTGATGCTATGTTTAGTATAAAAAACTTATCTTAGTCTCCTAGTCAGACCAGTAAACGTGAGATAGAAGGATGTTTTATGTAAAGCAAAATTCTTAGTCCATTTGTTACTTAAAGATTCTTCTATTTCGAGAAAGTTTATTAGGTACTAGCTGGTGTCTACCCGGTTTCACCCGGGGCTGTGAAAATCCCGTAGGTCGGGTTTCAATAATAGTTGGTTAATTTTTTCAATGGAGGGTAGTTTTGGGGGTTGAATTAGGATAAAGATTGGTAGCTCTCATTGAGCTTTTTTTCTAACCAAAAAGGCGAAATACCAATTTTATTGAATTTTTTACTTTAAAAATGGCGGATTTTCATTGAAACTTTCATCCGCTAGTTTACTCGTCAGTCATGGTGATTTTTTATTTACAAAACATATTTTAAAATATTTTATTTAAAACACGCGCATAGCGAAAAAAGCAAATATAGAAACAAAAAGCTGAGAACTTAAAAAGAAAAATGTAAACAAATTTTACCATGCGCATCATCATAATAATATACCATAATTGTGTATCTGGGAATGGGATAATAGTCAGTTGCGCATGGTGAAATAATTTATGTACCCAAAATATATAGGTAAATAAAAATCTAAGATAAGAACCATTTCAATTAGAAAAACTTTTCACCATAATTCTAACTATCGAAAGTCAGAACCGAACATCTAATGTGCTTTCAAATTTCCCTGATAATTGCCCATTTCTCAGATAATTGCCTAGATGGGAAATTTAATAATTTGATAATTTGTACTGGAGCTATATATTAACAGGATTGTAGGCTGATAAAAAGTAGCGTTGAGTTCAATTTGGCAGTATATAAAATAATGTAGAAAATTTCATGAAAATCATGAAAGCCGTTTTGCAGTGATGCTCGGACAAACTAATTACCCATTGCAATTTTATTTATATAGATTCATCGGTTTCGAACATGGCGCGTGTGCGAAATCTTTGGCATACTTTATGTTCTCTGTCTCATTGTCAGTGCCACGTAGCTTTCAGCTATCAAAATTCATCTTTGCTATTAGCACACGTTGTTTTCTTTGTGTAAATTTATTTCGTTATTTCTTGCATCGAAAGAAATGGCGCCAATTAAAAGCATTTGCTGGCGTTTTTTCACAAAACTATCGAAATACAGTGCTAAGTGTAATATTTGCTCCAAAGTTCTTCAAACGTCGGGAAATAGGACAAATTTAAAAGCACATTTGAAGCAAAAACATCATGATGCTTATAGTACTCCCAGTGAAAGCGGTGTTACTTCTAATAAACAGGTAAACACACAAAATCCAAACAAAAGTGTAAGTTTTTCAGTGAGATCTTTTCGGTAGTAAGCATGACTGATTGACTGCATATCTATCTATATTCCAATTTCAGACGGCGCACAGTGGGACAGAATCCCGATTTCCTGGCCAAAATTCTGAAACTCATTCCTAAGGGGTTTTTGGGGTCGCTGATTACGAATCTGAAGTCAAAATTTGCAAAAACAAAATGGCGGATAAAATATAACGGAACATTTTTTCAAATTTTGTCCGTTTTGGCTGAAACTCATTCCTAGGGGGTTTTCGGGGCCACTGATTACGAATCCTAAGTCAAAATGTGAAAAAAACAAAATGGCCGATCCAATATGGCTAAAAGTTTTTATCGATTACTTAAAAAAAATGTTATATCTACATTTTACCTACATTAAACAATTTTACATAATCTTTTCGAACTCATATATTTCTAATACGACACTTACGATTTTACTAGCACAGACTTCAGCTAAATTATTTTACACAATCACTTTCACCAGGATAAATACTTCTTTAACTGTTGATTTGCATCAGCCAATTGAACCACATCTTCATTTTCGTCCTGACTTGTAATTTCTTCCCTCACCCTCCTTCTTGCAAGGCCTTATTACTACTCGTAGAAAAGATCATAACAATTAAATTGTTTACAACTAAAATTACATCCGTGTTTTGTTTACCGCTTCCGAATTACAGCACATATTGAAAAGGGTTATTGTTCACGAGTTGAAAATGCACGCGCGTGCCGATGCAATTTTACGGTTTTAGGGCTATAAAAGTAATTTCGTAATTCTCAGAAATATTTTCGAGAATCTATATCCTCGGAAATACCTTATTATAAATACAATTCCAAAAAAAGACTCATATTAATTTGTATGAGTGTATGTAATGTAAAGGACAAGAAGAGTACACGTTTTGAAAAGTGTAAAAAAAACCTTTCGGCAGGCCTACAGGCTAAGGTAGATTTCGAAATGTTTTTAATTACATTCTCAGGAATTACAATTTTCAAAATTTAGAAAGTAGTTATTGATTTATAAACTACTCATCTAGAGTTTTTATTAATTAATAATAATTAATTGAGAATTTTCAGGGATACGGGTGCTGCCGCAGAGAGGAAACTACTGTAAATGCAGGTGTTTCACGAACTTGTAGGTGGCCATTTTGGAAAAAAAAATTTTTTTATACTCCCCAAGAGTTGTGCTATAAAGCCCCATAAAGAAATACTATATTTATTCCATTTTGTATCTATGAAAATTTACCAAAAATAAAGGTAGCCAGAGTAGTTTTATACCTCTTAATGTTCAGAATAAATTCAGAAATATTGGTCTTCTATAACAAAAACTTGTGCCAATACCGGAATCGCAGCTAATCGCAGAATTTTTTTTTTGATTTCATCTACCAAGGGTTCAAGCTATATCCTGCAATAGGTCTGGTCACAGAACACTGTGGAGCAATTTACTTTTTCCTTATGTTTATAAAATTTTTCGGTTGCAATTTTACACTAATTGTGGTACCGGTAAAATTGTTGTTGCTATTACATAAATTATTAAGTCACATTTTATTATAAGTGATAATATTCTACTTACTTTAAGCTTTCGAATCCATTCTTTAGATTTCAGATTGGTTCACTTATATAGTTTTACTAGCCACTCAAAGTAACCTGTAAGAAATCGTGTGAAAACATGGCAATTTTTGCTTGAGCGAGGGTCTATTTTGAAGTGGAATATAAACGCAGGTATAAAGAGCAGAACCATTTCTTGATCAAAATAAGATAGTCGGTTTTGTACTAATTCTAATCCACCACTTCATTTTCATGAAATCGATATTTCATTTTTTTGAATTTTGGCCACGAAATCGGGATTCTGTCCCACTGTGCGGCGGCGGCTCAAAAGCTCTAAAAATAAGCAATGCTATTGCACAATTTATGTATAAAGACAACTTCCCATTTTCAACAGTGGATGGAGAAGGTTTTCAACATTTAATTAAAGAATTAAATCCGCTTTACAAAATACCTAGTCGTAATACGATTAAAAATATTATAGACAAAAATATGGGAGAAAATTAAAACAATTAATTATGTGTTTATAACTACAGATATTTGGACTGATATCCAAACAAAAAGCTTCTTGGGCATAACAATTCACTTTGTGGATAGAGTACAGTTGAGTTCAGTCTGCTTGGGAGTGGACGAATTGGAAGAGAGTCATACTGCAAGGTACATAGGTAGCCAATTATTGAGGATAATAGACGAGTGGAATATAATAGACGACAAAGTTGTGTTAGTAACTACCGATAATGGGGCAAATATGGTACATGCTATTCATGATATGTTTGGCCAACATCGTCACCTGCCATGTTTTGCCCACACGATAAACTTAGTGTGTGAAAGTGTAATTAAGAATGCTCTAGATCTAATTCCCTTATTAGAGAAAGTTCGTAACATTTCTAAATTGTAGTCGACACGATCTAGTTGATACAAAGTCTCAAAAGGTTTTCGCAACCTGATCTAAATGCACACCATCATGAATTGCGCATTTACTGTACCCTGTTATTTTAGAATTTGTTAAGAGTAAATCGAAATATTCAATGCATCTCTCGATTAGCAGATTTCCTCAAACGAGCCATTCTGTAGTTCTTCTGAATAAAGCGATCGGTCCGAGCAGACGTGTTTGATTTCTTCCCCGCCGACGTGTTTTTTTGACTACAAATCTCAGAAGTGGCATCGGAATAGATGTAAAGTTTTATACCCGAGAACTAATTAAAAAGTTACGCAGTTTTTATTTTTGCGATATATATTGTGTATTTACGAAACGCGTATGAGAAATTTAATAAATTTAATGGGTAATGCACGAGATGCGAATTGTGTTGCGCGTTAGTGACGAGAAATTCTGTAATTATCTTGGACATCAGTGGAAAATTGGTAACTAATTAAATAAAAAGAAGTTTTAAACTGCTTAAACAATTATTCTGAACAATATTGTGCGTAAACTTTCGAAATTTTAAGCTTAAGTAATATACTATCCAGTTATGGCAAGAGCACGTGCTGAGGACTTTGTCCAAAACGCAACAGTTCTGTTGCTCAAGGAAAAATTGGAAAAGTTTGGGCTGTGCACAAGTGGTTTAAAAGGGGCCTTAAAGATAAGACTCCAAGAAAAAATTGCTGAATGTACAGATTGTGAGCTCGATGAACATTTTCCTGAAGGTATTTTAGTATTTCCGAACGATAGCAATGCAATTAATGGGGATGAATCAAATCAAACATCGGCAGAGGCTGTTTTAAGGTCACTATCAGGCGAGGGTTTTCGAGGGCTCAACTTAATTTCAGAAGCACCTATATTACAACAACAATTAGGGGAACCCGCAACAGATAACTTGCAACAAACAATAGACAAACTCAATGAAAAGGTAAAAAAGCAACAACAAATTCTGGAACTGAAAAGGAAATTGGCAGCCCTGCAATCTGCTAATGCGGATACAAACAGCACTCCAGTATTAATTCGCGATATTGAGGAGTCCTTGCCTTTGTTTACCGGTGACGACAATTATTCTATCAAGCAGTGGGTGAGGAGTTTCGAGGAGGCCAAAGAATTTCACGGATGGAGCGATCAGCAGTCATTTATTTTCTCCAGAGGACTACTTAAAGGAACGGCGAAATTATTTTTACGTTCGTCGTCTTGTAGGACATGGATGGAGCTAAAGGATTCTTTAATTGAAGAATTCCGTCATGGCATTACACCGGCTGATATACACAACACGCTTAGAACCCGGAAGAAACGAAGAGATGAAAACGTTCATCAGTATGCACTGAAAATGCAGGAGATAGCTTCATTGTCCGACATAGAGGAGGAAGATTTAATCGACTACATAATCAGAGGTATTCCGGATTCGCTTCCAAATAAACAACTATTGTTTACAGCGAGGGATATTGGTGAGCTGAAACAAATTCTTAGGAAGTACGAAAAAATGAAACCTCATCCAATGGAGACAGCGGTAAGCAACCCAGCTCAGTTTCCGTCGAAGGGTCTGCGGCCAGAGAGGAACGATAACATCACATCATCAAGGAATAAGTGCTTCAACTGTAACGAGACAGGTCATGTTGTGGTCAATTGTCCTAAATCTCGAAGGGACAAAGGAACATGTTTTAGATGCGGAAAACTGGGTCATTATGCAACTAATTGTAACCAGCGCCGCGACCCGGCACCATTATCGTCATCTACAGAACCCGTGATGCTGCTTCAGTTCAACACATGTGATGAAACGACAGCCGAAACCGGATCGCCAGGATAATGAATACTTAAACATTGCTAATGATTTTTATCACATTTTTAGTTACTCCCTTATTGGGAAAACAACAAGCGCAATTCCGATCAACTTTGAGGCAAATACCAAGTTGGACACTGGAAGTCCTATAAGTTTCATCCAGGAAGGTTGTGTTGCTCCCCATCTGGTGACACCTGTGGAATCTATAAGTACAAATTACGTTGGTATCAACAACAGCAAACTTATAATTCTAGGCAAGGTATACAATGTGTCGTCTCTTTTAAGTGTAATAATATAGAATTATATTTGTTTATTGTTAGGAATAATACAATGACATGTCCTGTAGTTCTTGGTAGGGACTTTTTAAATAAAACTAAGGCAAAATTTATTTTAGGTGATACCAAAAGTATAAATGACAATTTTCCGAAAGAAATTCTAAACATTGACACGTGCTGCGAAAATGACAAGCTTAACTTAAATATAGATGAGAATTTAACTTTTAATGAGAAGAAACGTGTACATAAAATTATGCAAGATACTATTGTTCCTAACTATAATTTTAATGACGGTAATCCATACGAAATGACAATCACACTTACGGACTCGAACAATATTTTCAATTGTACCCCCAGACGATTACCATATGCATATAAAACCGAACTCCAGAAAATATTAGACGATCTATTAGCTAGAAATATAATCCGGGAAAGTAGTTCCCCTTACGCTTCCCCAATCGTTTAAGCCAAGCAAAAGAATGGAGAGATCAGATTATGCGTTGACTTTCGGCAGTTAAACAAAATTACACAAAGAGACAATTATCCCCTGCCTTTGATTGAAGATCATTTGGACCGTTTACGGGGGAAAAGATACTTTTCCTTACTCGATCTGAAGAATGGCTTCCATCACATTAAAATGGCTGATGAGTCTGTGAAATATACGTCATTTGTGACCCCGATGGGGCAGTTCGAGTATTTGCGCATGCCATTCGGACTGAAAAATGCACCAGCTGTTTTCCAGCGTTATATAAACTCGGTGTTCAGGGACCTTGTCACGTCCGGAAAGCTGTTAGTATATATAGATGATTTACTTATTGCTACTCAAACCAAAGAGGAGCACTTCACCATTTTAGAACAGGTTTCAAAAGTCGTAAGCGAAAATAAGCTAAAACTTAGGTTTGACAAATGTCTATTTACGCAGGAGAAAATTACATACCTGGGTTACGAAGTGAGCGCAAAGGGTATAGGACCGAATTCAGTTGGATTGCAAAGTGTTCAGGAATTTCCGGTACCTAAGAACACTAAAGAATTGCACTCATTTCTCGGACTGTGTTCCTACTTTAGAAAATTCATGAAGGATTTCTCAGTGATATCAAAACCACTTCACGATTTGTTGAAACAAAACGTTGAATTTAGGTTTGGGGCAAGTGAATTAGAGACTTTTGAACTTTTAAAAAGGAAGCTGTTAGAAGCACCTTTGTTGAGTATTTACTCTCCGCATGCTGAAACAGAGCTCCACTGCGATGCAAGTGGCCTGGGCTTCGGTGCAATTTTATTGCAAAAACAGAGGGATAATAAATTTCATCCGGTCTTCTTTTTCTCCAAAAGAGCTACACAGGCTGAAGCCAGGTATCACTCATATGAGTTAGAGACGTTGGCAATTATTTATGCCCTGAGACGCTTCCGAATTTATTTGACCGGAGTCAAGTTCAAAATTGTTACCGACTGTAAGTCGTTAACGCTCACATTAAACAAAAAACTTTTGAATCCTAGAATATCTCGGTGGGCCCTAGAGTTGCAATAGTTTGATTACTCTGTAGAACACAGAAATTCAGAGCGAATGCATCACGTTGATGCATTAAGCAGATGCCATAACATACTTCTGAGAGAACCTGATTCACTTGAATATGCTTTAGCTGCTGCGCAACAAAAAGATGTGGCAATACAGAAAATTTTGCAAACTTTGGACAAGCAGGAACACCCGGCGTATGAGTTAATCAATGGACTAGTTTATAGAAAAGTGAATGGTAGCGTTCTTTTTTATGTTCCCTCTCAGATGGAATGAAATATTATACAGACACACCACGATGGTTTGTGCCATGTGGGGGTAGATAAACTGTTTGATCACCTTAGGAAGAGCTATTGGTTTCCATCAATGAAAAGTAAACTGAAGGATTACATAGGGAATTCCCTTTAGTGTATTCATTTTTGTGTACCTTCTGGTAAAAAAGAAGGTATCCTTTATAATATACCAAAAGGTAATAAACCGTTTGACACTTTTCATGTAGACCACTATGGACCCCTTCCATCAGGAGTAAGAAATCTTAAAAAGTATGTGTTCTTTGTAACTGACGGTTTCACAAAATTCGTAAAATTGTACCCCGTTAAGAGCACGAATAGTAAAGAACCTATTCAATGTCTGCAACTCTACTTTGGAAATTATAGCAAGCCAAAAAGAATAGTGTCAGATAGGGGCACTCTGTTTTACGTCGTCTGAATTTTCAAGTTTTTGTCTGGATAACGATATTACGCATGTCAAAATTGCCACAAATTCGCCGCAATCAAACGGCCAGGTGGAGAGGTTTAATAGAGTCTTAACATCAATGCTGTCGAAAGAATGTGAGGTTGATCCGGCCGAATGGAGTAAATATATACAAAAAGTCGAATATGCCATGAATAACACGGTTAATAAAAGTATTGCTACAACTCCCAGTATACTGTTATTTGGGGTTACTCAAAGGGGAGAAATTACTGATAAATTGCGCGATCATATAGAAAGTAATATAGTAAATGAAGAGCCACGAGACTTTGAAAAACTGAGGGGAAAAGCAAATGAAAATATTGTTCGAAGTCAAGACAAGAACAAGAAACTTTTTGATAAGCGACACAAAGCCCCTCATAAATATAAAATTGGAGATTATGTCGTGATCAAGAACGTACTTACTACTGCAGGTACTAATAAAAAGTTACTTGGAAAATATAAAGGACCTTACGAGGTTACAAAAGTCTTGTCCAATGATCGATATGTAATTAAAGACATTGAAAATCTTCAAATATCGAGGATGCCTTATGAGGGAGTATCATCTCCAGATAATATGAAGCCCTATCCAAATTTTAGCGGCACGTGCAATTGCTAATCAATTATATTTGTTTCAGATCTGATAGCTTTTTAATAGTGTATGTGAACACAGTCGTTATTTGAGCTTATATTGTTATCATAAAGGGGAAAATCATGATTGTAATAGTCGAATTACTATAGAAGAATTTTTGTAAATAATTTGTGTATATAAGCACGCTCGATGTTAAATGTCACAATTAATCTTGTATCTATGAATTAGTTGCGTATAGTCGTATAAACATAGTCGCTTCTAGAGCCTATTGTTATGATAAAAGCGAAAAATTTTGATTGTAATAGTCGAATTACTATAGAAGAATTGTTGTTCATAATTAATTCGTGCATATAAGCATGCTCGATCTTAAATTTCATGATTATTTAATACTAGAGACTGTATTGATCATGTAAATCGTATGCGTACATATATGATAGTGCAGTTACACTTATTTACAGTTTAAATTTAAAGAGAGTATCTACTGATACTTAATAAACATTAAATCGAGGCCGATTTATTTCCAGGAGCGGTCGAGTTGTAGTCGACACGATCTAGTTGATACAAAGTCTCAAAAGGTTTTCGCAACCTGATCTAAATGCACATCATCATGAATTGCGCATTCGGTAAGAGCAATTACTATACCCTGTTATTTTAGAATTTGTTAACAGTAAATCGAAATATTCAATAATTCAATGTCTATCTCGATTAGCAGATTTCCTCAAACGAGCCATTCTGTAGTTCTTCTGAATAAGGCGATCGATCCGAGCAGACGTGTTTGATTTCTTCCCCGCCGACGTGTTTTTTTGACTACAAAATGGTTCAAAAAAAGCGTTAAAGCTGCCGACCAATTAAGAAAGCGACAGGCTGAAATGGGGGTTTCCAAAGGAAAACTACAAACAGTTATTTTAGACGTGAAAACACGCTGCAATTCAACATTCTATATGGTGGAGAGATTTATCGATTTGGCACAATTAATTAGTAATATTGTCTTTAATAACGCCAGTGCACCAGAGATGATAACATCAACCGAACTTCAATACCTTAAGTAGTGTTTAAAAATTTTACAGCCTCTTGAAAAAGTGACAAAAGAACTTTGTGCTGAAATATTCGTGACTATAAGCAAAATTTTGCCAGTGGTGGTTTGCTTAACTAAAGAATATAGGAAGCTCCAGCCAAAGGACTACAAATGAAGAAACTGGTCCTCAGAGAATTGCAAAAGAGATTTTCAAATATTGAAGGATCTTTTATATTAAAAATTTCTACATTACTAGACCCACGTTTTCAAAATATTCATTTTAATGATTCCTGGGCAGTTGATCATGTAATAACCTTCATAAGAGAAGAAATTAACACTTTACCGCATCATGTGCCATAAATGGCACAAAACACAAAACGATTTGTTCGACGAAAAAGAAAATTGAAATTCATTCTATAGTGATATTAGGTATTTATTTAGGTGAGTATTACACACTCTTATTTCTGAAAATTTGTACAAAAATCGATACAGAAATTGTACCATATGTATATGGCACACTATGAAGTTAAGGACTAGCATAGGGTGGGCCGAAAATCCCCTTTTTTCGAAATTTGTTACGCAAAGCACTTTGAGGTGGCTCAATATCCTTGGGGTCATATGTTTGTTCAAAATTTTTGAGATTATCAAAAAAAAAAAAAAAGTTGAAAATTGAAAATATGTTGTTTTATGTTTTTCTTCATCAATTTTTCACTCAACTGACTTGTTTAGGTGTCTATAACATAAAAAATGCCTTTTTTCATGCGCTGTGTGTTTTCGGTTGTTTCAGTGATGTTTGATTCAATTTTTCAGTCAAAGAGTTAGACAAATATACCAGAAGAGGAATGTTGACCGCTGGTGAACAAATTGTCAAAAAACAACTTGTATTGTTGATGTTTTGGTTTCGAATGTAGGTACTAATTTGGCGACCTCGTAGCAGCTCATGAAAAGGTTTGATTCCCCTTGAGATACAATCTTTCATTGGGAACCAGCATACAAATCAAAATCATAACTCTATCTCGAAATACCACTCAAAATAAAATTTAGTTTGTAATAAACAGGCTGATATTTTCCAATCATTTTATAATTATTCATAAGTAATCAGTATGCTAATATTATCTTGTGAGGGAAGCTGAATTCTAGCATAGCTCCTAGCATATTCAGTCTCTAGCATATTGAGTTGTTATAGCAACTTTTGGCGTGACAAATTTCGAAATAAAATGAAATTTTGGCCCATCCTACCAGAATACAGGACATTGGTGTATTTTGCAGATATGAATACAAAACTATTTTATCGTAACATGGGTGCTGTCCGAGTACCAGATAGTATTGCCAGTGAAGAATCTGATGTTTCCGATGAAGATGTCATAGATCCGACGGTACTGGCTCCAGATAGTGATGTTGAGGAGCATGAAGATTGGGGAAACCATGCCGAGGAAACTGTGATTCCTGAAACAGACTCAGATTCCTCAGATGATAATATCCCTTTATCTGAACTTCGAAGACGGAAGAGGAAGATTTCTTATAATTGGGTAGAAGGAAATCTGAGGAAATCTGAAAATGAAATAATATTTACTGGTTCCGAAGATTTACCTTCCTCAATTGCACAATTAGAAACACCTTATCGTGTATTGATGTCAACTACTCAACTATGATCATTGCCTGAGTGTTGGTGTGCTCGCTGACTCCGCATCCATGAGCACTGTCAAGGCAGTTAATGAGAACTCGCCGTGCTGACAACAGCAACAGTGTAGATTAACTTAGTAAATAAAACAATGTATTGTAAAACTTGAATTTAGGTTAAATAAAGATAACAAGAAACATATGTGTATTAGTGGTGTCAGAAGTGATTAATTTGTTTAGGGCAGTAAATTGTAACTAAAGGTAAAGTAACAATGAGTGAAATTTCAGCTGAGAGCATGAAGCCGCTTGCAGGCACGCATCAAGAACCGCACACATCCTCAAATACAAACACAGTACCACGTCCACCAGCTTTTACCATGGAAAACTACCGGTCGTCGGAGGGAACAACGGTCACCGATTATTTCGAAAGATTCGATCGAGCTCTGCAACTCAGCAAAACCGCAGAGACGAGTCACGCAAATCACGCTTTAGTTTACATGGGGCCAGAATTGAATAATGCTCTCAAGTATTTAATCTCTCCTAACAAACCAGAGGAGATCTCATATGCAGAAATTAAAACGACACTCATTGAACATTTCGATCATAAAAGGAACAAATATGCTGAGAATATCAAATTTAGGAAACTCTGCCAGGAGGAAGGAGAAACAATAGCTAAATTTTCGCTCCGCCTTAAACCAGAGACGGGCAGGCCTATGCCCGCGGGCACTCCAGCTTTTAATGCTTTGAATCAAAGAATATCTACAACAGGGATGGGCATGCAACCACAGTCTCAAAATGTGATTGTGTAAAAGCTCTTCAAAGCTCTCTCCGGCCTTTTTTACACTGTTAATTTTGGTGACGTCACCTGTCATGTAAAAGTGAAGCCACATGGCAAAATGACTTCAAATTTACAGTGTACCGAAAGCAAAGCGAAAAGAAGCATAGTCCTGCTCGCATGACGGCCGGCGGCCGAATGATGCGCTCTCGACTTGCGAGCTGCTCGTGTAGTGTGTACATATTCAAAGCTCTAAAAGCTGGAGTGCCCGCGGGCATAGGCCTGCCCATCACTGATCTACAATAAGAAGGGTCACTAGACTGCATATTTGTGTGGGTACATTTTTATTTTTTGTCCAAAAAGAAAAAATAAAAACGCGTCATAAGCGGAAGCAGGTATATTCCATTATACTGTCAAATGTTATTTAGAAAGAAAGAGTTCGAACTATCTCTTACTTGCTAAAATGTGGGGTGCTGTCTTCGATAGCGCTTTATTATATACAACCACCACCTTATCCTATGCAAACGCAGCTCATGAACTTTCATTTTGTTTTTGTAATGTATGTAATTTTAAAGGCGAGCGGAACTTTAATCTGCGCGGGCTGAACTTAAAGCGTCGCGAGCGGAACTTTAAAGTTTCGCGCGCAGAACTTCAAGTTCCGATTGCATGCACAAGGTGATTCGTAACGAATTTAGCCGCTACTTGTCATCAATTTGTTATTCAGTTGTACTTGGCAGTAGTGCATGTTTTGATTGCAATTTGCATGAAGTTATTTTTGGTAAATATAACGTAATTTGCTCGAATAAATTATTTTAAATTTTATTAATATATTTTAGAGTGTTTTTGTAGTGGAAATTTTAATTTAAAATGGGTAAACATTATGTACGGTGCTTAGCATGCGGCATCGAAAAGAATGAAAACCCAAGTGTGCTTTTTTTCGAGTTGCCGGGAAATTGTTTGAGGTATGTTTAATTAATTTGCTAATTAAATATTATTAGAAATAATGATTTGCAAAAAACAAAATGTGATTTTGAATATTAAACACTTCAATATTAGCAATAATTACAATTTACAATTATAATGTTGTTGTGTATTTGTGCCGTTAAGGCAAAGGTTTCTATGGTTAATTAACACACTTTCCGTCATCTAATCGAGCTTAAACTTTACAAATAGGTTCGATGTTGATGAAAATGCATTCTATTAAATATTTATTCCGTTATCACAGAAGGAACGGATAAAATCTTTAATATTTATGCAAAAATGACAGCATTCTGCACGGTGCAGTGTGGATAAATTAAATGTGATGTTTTAATCATATCTCGTTGATCTTTTTTAATTAATTTTAATTCTTGAAAATATTGAATGAATTGTAGTAAAAATGTTTGTTTTTACTTGTTGACTTTTTAATTCAATAAAAACGAGTTGTTTTTGTCAAATTCATTACTTCACATAACACGCATTTAGGACTTTGTATAGGTAATAACAGTAATTTTAATTTTATTTCTAGGAGAGAGCAGTGGTTGACCAAACTTAATCGGATTGATTTGGTAAACCAAAAAATTTCGCGGGACCTGCGTGTATGCCAAAAACATTTTTCAGACGAAATGTTTGGCTACATGAATACGCGACTAAAGTGGACAGCGGTTCCACAATTAGTAATTCCGTCGTCTGAACCAGAGCAAGTAGGTAGCGTAGATAATATTCCAGTATCGGAAAGTGTTTCTATTGTTGCGAGTACTTCTCACGAGCAAATTGTATGTGAAACTCCCCACGAATTTACCAACAGTGTAGATAGGACTACCCAAACCGAAGCTAACTTTGAAGATCGAGAGTTAGCAAAACTGAGACAAGAATGTGTAAATTTGAGAGCACAGAATGCATTTTTGAATAGTAATGATTTGTGTTTTTTGCGAACATGGAGTCGTTAACGGCACAAAAGTCGTAGACGTAGTGTCAACAATCACCAACCGGCAAATCACCGTCAAACTCCCCAACAACATGCAATCTATCGGTATTCTTCGGACCACCTTTAGGTTTCCTATTGCTGAGAATTCATCGCTACGAATACGTCGACGCGAATTTTCACTGATGTTGGCACACTGCATGACCGGTCACAAGAGCCAAGTAGAACAGGCCCAGTAGGAGTAAACATTCGCAAAAAAACGGTGCAAACAGAGTGAGCATTACGATGTTGAGTTCCATATCAATATAACAAATGCTCTTACTATAGCGGGGACTTTTCATACGCAAAGGAATTGCTCATATAGCGAGCTTGCAGTCAAGTCTTTATAAAGAGAAATCTACACATAAAGAACTGCGGATGAAGCTTAGCAGTGTAGTGTGAGGCAATATACTTGCAGAAATTTTTTACCCCCGATCCATGAAGACGAATCAGAGCGCCAAGTAAAAAACTTTCATGGGCGAGTGTAGATATAGCATCAGCCCTCTCACTATATATACTTCCATGTCCGGCGACATTAAGAAGGTGCGCATGAAAATTGATATGGGCAGCAGAGCTTATAGGAAACGTTTTCACACTCCTATCAAAAGCCAGTTATGAGGTACAATATGTGCTTATCTTTCGACGAGATGAAGGTAAGGTCGTGCTATGAATATGGAAAAGCTAACGATACCGTATTGCCACCAGTTAAAAATGTGAAATTAGTAATGTTAAGAGGGTTAAGAGGCAAATTTACCTAGAGCAGAAATCGTTTTCTTAGCATGGACATTTTACCGCAGTAGTGGAGACACTTTGCGAACAAGACAAAACAAAGAAGAAAATTCGGGCAGCGCGAGTGGGTTATTCCAGCAGATCAGCAGCGTGTTTAGAGATACGTCACAGAGCTGCTTTCATTCAATGGCAGTGGATCGATTTTCGGTTTACACTTTACAGACATATACTTGCCTGCTATTGAAGCCCAAATTTTGCTTGTTTTCTGGGGTGATCTTTTTTATTATTCTTTTGCCACCACAGGCAACGTGAATATAACATATGGAAGGAACTTTTGCGGGGTATGCACTGCGGTGATGCGGAAGTCGAATTGATGTTCTTTCTGAGTATTTCTTTTTCATTGAATATTTTGATTTGGTTTTCTGCCCAGGCAGCCGTCGCTTTCTGGCCAACATTTTCTTTTGAAAAAACAAGTGCGTTCGTTCTTCCGGCCTTGACAATTTATTTTTGGATTCGTTTTTTATTTCAGGGTGAACGAATTATTGAGGAAGGTGCGGGTTTTTCATTTGTAAAAAAATAGTCAATTTCAACAATATTGTAAAGAATTATTGTTATTAAACTTTTTTTCTAAAATATAGGTACCTAATTGTAATAATAATAGGGCTAAAGAAATAAAATTTGGTATTTTTTCATAAGTATGTATAGATAAAAATTACAAAGTCTCATCAAAATCTGAGATGATGGTTGAGTGTGACAAATCATATTTTTATTTGATGCGCGGAATGAGTAATGACCCAACTATCATTTACAGCAATAATACTTGAATTGTTTGAAATTGCAATAAAATATTCATTACAAAATTTTTGTTGACATTGACTATTTATTTAGAACTGAAAAATTCACACCTTACTCAATAATACGTGCATCCTAAAAAACAAATCCAAACAAAATTTTCAAGACCAGAAAAACACTTGCTTTTTTATACGAAAATGTTGGCCAGAAAATGAAAAAGGGAAATAATCCTGCGACGCTCAGAAAATCAAATCTAAAAATAGAATGAAAAGAAATGTGCCGTAGCATGAAAGAAATTCTTGCCGGCACTGAAATAATCAGCAAGAACTACAATTCTTATTCGGCATCGGCTTCACCGCGCACACCCGCAAAAGTTCCAACTACCTAAACTGGTTGTGGCGGCAAAAAACTAATAAATAACATCATCCCAGAAAACAAGCAAAAATTGCGCTTTCCTACACAATAGCAAGTGTAGCATGCTAGTAAGATGTGTGTGTAAAAAATATCCACTTACTGCATCGAAAGCAGCTGACGTATTTTCTACCAATTCTAGCAATTCTGGCCAATGGCCATCTACATTCAACTCGTTGAACCAAATTTGCGAGAATTTGGTTGTGGTCCCCGTTTTGCATAGGATAACTCAAGAAAATTAGGCAAAAATAGGACTTTCGATTTGTTAAATTTTTCCAATATTTTCCATGAAACATAATCAGATTTTTTACGGAAATCGTTACCAATCCCTTAATCTCCATAACAGTATGAAAAACATTAGGAAAATTTATCGCAAAATACGAAAAAGAGAATAAAAAACTGAAGAATTTTTTTTGGAAAAACCGAACTCATTCGGAAAACTCTCGGGAAATTCCTGGGTCGAAAATTGGAAAAGTGTTCCACTTAGTCGACACAAAACCTTTTAACATACCTCTGGAAATACAATTTGCAAAATTTGGTCAAATAGTTTTCGAGAAAATTGGTCATTAAGTGGGTCAAAAGATGGAGTTAGTCCTTTCTATCAAGGATCATAAAAAAAAAACTAAAAACTTTTTCAAAAATGTGCTCCACTTAGTCGACACAAAACCCTTTGTCTTATCTTTTAAAAAAAGTTTCATATACATTCAACAAATAATAACGGAGAAAATAGGTCATTAAGTGGGCCTATTTTACACGTTTTGGTAAATTTGCCTCTTAAGCAAAAGTTGGAAAAAAGTGTATATTATAATTTTGATTCTGCGATCAATTTTAATATTCTGAAAGAAATTATTTCTGAGCTGCGGTGAAAAAATTTCGTTTAATTTAGTTGCCGTGATATATGGAACCAACCAACCAGGCTTTATGGCGAGAATTAAACATAAGTGTATGAACCTAATGGAGATAAAAATTTTTGTTTGCGGATGTGCCACATTTATTGAAATTATTGCGAAATGAGTTTATGGCGATGGTTTCATATGATAATGAGGTTAAAGATGCAGAACACGTTAAGGAAATTTTCAGATGACAAACAGGAGATTTAAAAATTTGCCATAAAATAACGCTGAAACATCTCACTGTTACCCAAATGGGTAGGCAAAAAGTTAAATTAGCAGCGGCGGGGCGCAGAAGGCGATTAGAAGGGGCGCATCGTTGGGTAAAGCAAAATCAACAAATGCTATTGCTTGCAGCGATTTTGTAAAATTGGTAAATGATTGGTTCGAGGTATTCAATTCAAAATGTTCTTCAATGGACTCCAGGGATAGGATGAAAGCATTCGACCTTGCGCTCGAAGAGCAATTGGATATTTTATCGCGTATGACGGAAGTCATGCATAAAATCTGTACACCTAAAGGCGTCGGCCTCTTCTCCCCTTTCGAAAAGGGATATTATTAAATAATGCTGCGTTGCCGCAATTACATTAATATGTGAAAGAAAAGTTCGGCGTAGAATACATTATCACAAATAGAATTAACTAGGATGAACTGGAACACTTTTTTATTGTCATAAGGTCAAAAGATGGTTTCATGGCCTGGGCAACCCAACACCTTTAGAGTTTAAGTACAGGTTACGTCCGTGCATATTAGGTATTTTTTTGTGTTCATTACAATTATTATGACAATTTTTTAATATTATAACATAGGTATATTATTTATTAGTACTAATATTTTTTATGGATAAGTCTAAGGACATGTCACAATTAATACCTATATATTTGATCGCATACTATAGAACGCAATACTTTTCAGGACGTCGCGTGGTTCTGATATATCTCATCCAGTGAGTTCTTACAATAACATTGACTGCACCAACGAAGAGTTTGAGACCGTTCCGATGTTGAGAACTAATATTCTGGTAAGATGAATATTCCAATTGAAGAAGAGATTAGAGAGCGTGTATCAGGAAGAACGGGAAGTAGAAATATTCGTGGAAGAGGTGGAAGAAGATGTCCTGAAGCAAAGAATATCTACAATAAGAAGGATCACTCTTCTGCATATTTGTATGGGTACATTTTTGTCCAAAAAGAAAAAATAAAAACGCATCATAAGCGGAAGCAGGTATATTCCATTATACTGTCAAATGTTATTTAGAAAGAAAGAGTTCGAACTATCTCTTACTTGCTAAAATGTGGGGTGCTGTCTTCGATAGCGCTTTATTATATACAACCACCACCTTATCCTATGCAAACGCAGCTCATGAACTTTCATTTTGTTTTTGTAATGTATGTAATTTTAAAGGCGAGCGGAACTTTAATCTGCGCGGGCTGAACTTAAAGCGTCGCGAGCGGAACTTTAAAGTTTCGCGCGCAGAACTTCAAGTTCCGATTGCATGCACAAGGTGATTCGTAACGAATTTAGCCGCTACTTGTCATCAATTTGTTATTCAGTTGTACTTGGCAGTAGTGCATGTTTTGATTGCAATTTGCATGAAGTTATTTTTGGTAAATATAACGTAATTTGCTCGAATAAATTATTTTAAATTTTATTAATATATTTTAGAGTGTTTTTGTAGTGGAAATTTTAATTTAAAATGGGTAAACATTATGTACGGTGCTTAGCATGCGGCATCGAAAAGAATGAAAACCCAAGTGTGCTTTTTTTCGAGTTGCCGGGAAATTGTTTGAGGTATGTTTAATTAATTTGCTAATTAAATATTATTAGAAATAATGATTTGCAAAAAACAAAATGTGATTTTGAATATTAAACACTTCAATATTAGCAATAATTACAATTTACAATTATAATGTTGTTGTGTATTTGTGCCGTTAAGGCAAAGGTTTCTATGGTTAATTAACACACTTTCCGTCATCTAATCGAGCTTAAACTTTACAAATAGGTTCGATGTTGATGAAAATGCATTCTATTAAATATTTATTCCGTTATCACAGAAGGAACGGATAAAATCTTTAATATTTATGCAAAAATGACAGCATTCTGCACGGTGCAGTGTGGATAAATTAAATGTGATGTTTTAATCATATCTCGTTGATCTTTTTTAATTAATTTTAATTCTTGAAAATATTGAATGAATTGTAGTAAAAATGTTTGTTTTTACTTGTTGACTTTTTAATTCAATAAAAACGAGTTGTTTTTGTCAAATTCATTACTTCACATAACACGCATTTAGGACTTTGTATAGGTAATAACAGTAATTTTAATTTTATTTCTAGGAGAGAGCAGTGGTTGACCAAACTTAATCGGATTGATTTGGTAAACCAAAAAATTTCGCGGGACCTGCGTGTATGCCAAAAACATTTTTCAGACGAAATGTTTGGCTACATGAATACGCGACTAAAGTGGACAGCGGTTCCACAATTAGTAATTCCGTCGTCTGAACCAGAGCAAGTAGGTAGCGTAGATAATATTCCAGTATCGGAAAGTGTTTCTATTGTTGCGAGTACTTCTCACGAGCAAATTGTATGTGAAACTCCCCACGAATTTACCAACAGTGTAGATAGGACTACCCAAACCGAAGCTAACTTTGAAGATCGAGAGTTAGCAAAACTGAGACAAGAATGTGTAAATTTGAGAGCACAGAATGCATTTTTGAATAGTAATGATTTGTGTTTTTTGCGAACATGGAGTCGTTAACGGCACAAAAGTCGTAGACGTAGTGTCAACAATCACCAACCGGCAAATCACCGTCAAACTCCCCAACAACATGCAATCTATCGGTATTCTTCGGACCACCTTTAGGTTTCCTATTGCTGAGAATTCATCGCTACGAATACGTCGACGCGAATTTTCACTGATGTTGGCACACTGCATGACCGGTCACAAGAGCCAAGTAGAACAGGCCCAGTAGGAGTAAACATTCGCAAAAAAACGGTGCAAACAGAGTGAGCATTACGATGTTGAGTTCCATATCAATATAACAAATGCTCTTACTATAGCGGGGACTTTTCATACGCAAAGGAATTGCTCATATAGCGAGCTTGCAGTCAAGTCTTTATAAAGAGAAATCTACACATAAAGAACTGCGGATGAAGCTTAGCAGTGTAGTGTGAGGCAATATACTTGCAGAAATTTTTTACCCCCGATCCATGAAGACGAATCAGAGCGCCAAGTAAAAAACTTTCATGGGCGAGTGTAGATATAGCATCAGCCCTCTCACTATATATACTTCCATGTCCGGCGACATTAAGAAGGTGCGCATGAAAATTGATATGGGCAGCAGAGCTTATAGGAAACGTTTTCACACTCCTATCAAAAGCCAGTTATGAGGTACAATATGTGCTTATCTTTCGACGAGATGAAGGTAAGGTCGTGCTATGAATATGGAAAAGCTAACGATACCGTATTGCCACCAGTTAAAAATGTGAAATTAGTAATGTTAAGAGGGTTAAGAGGCAAATTTACCTAGAGCAGAAATCGTTTTCTTAGCATGGACATTTTACCGCAGTAGTGGAGACACTTTGCGAACAAGACAAAACAAAGAAGAAAATTCGGGCAGCGCGAGTGGGTTATTCCAGCAGATCAGCAGCGTGTTTAGAGATACGTCACAGAGCTGCTTTCATTCAATGGCAGTGGATCGATATTCGGTTTACACTTTACAGACATATACTTGCCTGCTATTGAAGCCCAAATTTTGCTTGTTTTCTGGGGTGATCTTTTTTATTATTCTTTTGCCACCACAGGCAACGTGAATATAACATATGGAAGGAACTTTTGCGGGGTATGCACTGCGGTGATGCGGAAGTCGAATTGATGTTCTTTCTGAGTATTTCTTTTTCATTGAATATTTTGATTTGGTTTTCTGCCCAGGCAGCCGTCGCTTTCTGGCCAACATTTTCTTTTGAAAAAACAAGTGCGTTCGTTCTTCCGGCCTTGACAATTTATTTTTGGATTCGTTTTTTATTTCAGGGTGAACGAATTATTGAGGAAGGTGCGGGTTTTTCATTTGTAAAAAAATAGTCAATTTCAACAATATTGTAAAGAATTATTGTTATTAAACTTTTTTTCTAAAATATAGGTACCTAATTATAATAATAATAGGGCTAAAGAAATAAAATTTGGTATTTTTTCATAAGTATGTATAGATAAAAATTACAAAGTCTCATCAAAATCTGAGATGATGGTTGAGTGTGACAAATCATATTTTTATTTGATGCGCGGAATGAGTAATGACCCAACTATCATTTACAGCAATAATACTTGAATTGTTTGAAATTGCAATAAAATATTCATTACAAAATTTTTGTTGACATTGACTATTTATTTAGAACTGAAAAATTCACACCTTACTCAATAATACGTGCATCCTAAAAAACAAATCCAAATAAAATTTTCAAGACCAGAAAAACACTTGCTTTTTTATACGAAAATGTTGGCCAGAAAATGAAAAAGGGAAATAATCCTGCGACGCTCAGAAAATCAAATCTAAAAATAGAATGAAAAGAAATGTGCCGTAGCATGAAAGAAATTCTTGCCGGCACTGAAATAATCAGCAAGAACTACAATTCTTATTCGGCATCGGCTTCACCGCGCACACCCGCAAAAGTTCCAACTACCTAAACTGGTTGTGGCGGCAAAAAACTAATAAATAACATCATCCCAGAAAACAAGCAAAAATTGCGCTTTCCTACACAATAGCAAGTGTAGCATGCTAGTAAGATGTGTGTGTAAAAAATATCCACTTACTGCATCGAAAGCAGCTGACGTATTTTCTACCAATTCTAGCAATTCTGGCCAATGGCCATCTACATTCAACTCGTTGAACCAAATTTGCGAGAATTTGGTTGTGGTCCCCGTTTTGCATAGGATAACTCAAGAAAATTAGGCAAAAATAGGACTTTCGATTTGTTAAATTTTTCCAATATTTTCCATGAAACATAATCAGATTTTTTACGGAAATCGTTACCAATCCCTTAATCTCCATAACAGTATGAAAAACATTAGGAAAATTTATCGCAAAATACGAAAAAGAGAATAAAAAACTGAAGAATTTTTTTTGGAAAAACCGAACTCATTCGGAAAACTCTCGGGAAATTCCTGGGTCGAAAATTGGAAAAGTGTTCCACTTAGTCGACACAAAACCTTTTAACATACCTCTGGAAATACAATTTGCAAAATTTGGTCAAATAGTTTTCGAGAAAATTGGTCATTAAGTGGGTCAAAAGATGGAGTTAGTCCTTTCTATCAAGGATCATAAAAAAAAAACTAAAAACTTTTTCAAAAATGTGCTCCACTTAGTCGACACAAAACCCTTTGTCTTATCTTTTAAAAAAAGTTTCATATACATTCAACAAATAATAACGGAGAAAATAGGTCATTAAGTGGGCCTATTTTACACGTTTTGGTAAATTTGCCTCTTAAGCAAAAGTTGGAAAAAAGTGTATATTATAATTTTGATTCTGCGATCAATTTTAATATTCTGAAAGAAATTATTTCTGAGCTGCGGTGAAAAAATTTCGTTTAATTTAGTTGCCGTGATATATGGAACCAACCAACCAGGCTTTATGGCGAGAATTAAACATAAGTGTATGAACCTAATGGAGATAAAAATTTTTGTTTGCGGATGTGCCACATTTATTGAAATTATTGCGAAATGAGTTTATGGCGATGGTTTCATATGATAATGAGGTTAAAGATGCAGAACACGTTAAGGAAATTTTCAGATGACAAACAGGAGATTTAAAAATTTGCCATAAAATAACGCTGAAACATCTCACTGTTACCCAAATGGGTAGGCAAAAAGTTAAATTAGCAGCGGCGGGGCGCAGAAGGCGATTAGAAGGGGCGCATCGTTGGGTAAAGCAAAATCAACAAATGCTATTGCTTGCAGCGATTTTGTAAAATTGGTAAATGATTGGTTCGAGGTATTCAATTCAAAATGTTCTTCAATGGACTCCAGGGATAGGATGAAAGCATTCGACCTTGCGCTCGAAGAGCAATTGGATATTTTATCGCGTATGACGGAAGTCATGCATAAAATCTGTACACCTAAAGGCGTCGGCCTCTTCTCCCCTTTCGAAAAGGGATATTATTAAATAATGCTGCGTTGCCGCAATTACATTAATATGTGAAAGAAAAGTTCGGCGTAGAATACATTATCACAAATAGAATTAACTAGGATGAACTGGAACACTTTTTTATTGTCATAAGGTCAAAAGATGGTTTCATGGCCTGGGCAACCCAACACCTTTAGAGTTTAAGTACAGGTTACGTCCGTGCATATTAGGTATTTTTTTGTGTTCATTACAATTATTATGACAATTTTTTAATATTATAACATAGGTATATTATTTATTAGTACTAATATTTTTTATGGATAAGTCTAAGGACATGTCACAATTAATACCTATATATTTGATCGCATACTATAGAACGCAATACTTTTCAGGACGTCGCGTGGTTCTGATATATCTCATCCAGTGAGTTCTTACAATAACATTGACTGCACCAACGAAGAGTTTGAGACCGTTCCGATGTTGAGAACTAATATTCTGGTAAGATGAATATTCCAATTGAAGAAGAGATTAGAGAGCGTGTATCAGGAAGAACGGGAAGTAGAAATATTCGTGGAAGAGGTGGAAGAAGATGTCCTGAAGCAAAGAATATCTACAATAAGAAGGATCACTCTTCTGCATATTTGTATGGGTACATTTTTGTCCAAAAAGAAAAAATAAAAACGCATCATAAGCGGAAGCAGGTATATTCTATCATGCTGTGAAATGTTATTTAGAAAGAAATAGTTCAATGTTGCAATGCAACAGTGTTGCATGCTAAAAAGTAGGGTGCTCTCTTCGATAGCGCTTTATTATATGCAACCACCGCCTTATTCTATGCGAACGCAGCTCTTCATCTTTCATTTTGTTTTTGTAATATAGGGTAAAAGCACCAGTAATGGCCACAACACCAGTGATGGCCACTTTGATTTTGAAAGAAATATTATGACCAAAGTTGCAACTTTTAAAACGCCAACACTTCGTTGCTTTGTAGACAGATCTTTTATCTGTCTCATGGTTTCTTTCTTTTTAAAAATAACTGCATATCACGTAGTGGGCTGCGCTTTTCCCGTCAGCATGCATATTTAACGCTTTTCGTTTTCTTACTGGGGACAGTTGATAAGACAGTTTCTACTTTCAAACAGTTAGGTGAATCATTATTTAGCGAATAAAGGTGAGCTACATTTACTTTTATAAAGGATAGGCATAACAATAACGTTGGTAAATATTTTGCTGTTCTTGAAAATCCATTTTCTTGAATCGATAGATTCGGTATACCTATACACAGAAGAAGGTTTGCTAGATTCATTTTCAAACCGAACCTTTTCGACCAGCGATTTCAGCCTTAATCATTTGGGTGCAAATATTGAAGTTGGTACCGTTAGCAACAATCAAACAAACAATGACATAATATCAATTAGCTCAGAATTATACCAATGGTCCCAGAAATATAGCATTTCACATAATGCACTAACGAGCTTATTGCAAATTATGCAGCGAAATGGAATTCAAGTTCCAAGTGACGCAAGAACCTTACTAAGAACGCCTAGAATAAGACCTCAAACTAGGAAAGTTATACCAGGAGATTATCTCCATATTGGTCTGAAAAATAATTTGATTGCCCTTTCTCATCATTTTGATGGGGAAGAAATCAGCTTAGACTTTAATATTGACGGCTTACCACTATCAATATCTTCAAAATTATGCGCATGGCCTATTTTAGCATCTATTACTGATAATATCAATATTAAACCCTTTATAATTGGTGTGTATTGTGGATACGGGAAGCCAACACACATTGATGAATTTTTGGAAGAATTTGTCGATGAAGTTATGGAATTAAATCGGGAGCCAATCATCATAAATAACAAAAACACAGATGGAAACTCGTGCAAAACCTACATGAACAATTTTGGCAGCGTTGGTCAAAGGAATACTTAAACAACTTTCAAGCCCGAACAAAATGGACCAGGACCTCGGACAATATAACAAAGGTCAGCCTAGTTCTTATACGGAACGACCAATTACCACCAACTCTCTGGGCGCTTGGACGCATCCTGAGTACCCATGCAGGACCTGACGGTCTCATTCGAGCTCTCACTATACGATGCAAGGACTCTATTATCAAGCGAGCTATCAACAAGGTCTGCGTTTTACCCTTAGAACAAGACTATCAACATCCTTCTTCGACTGCTCCACGGCGGGCGGCACCGAATCCCACCGAGGTAGACAATTTCGTCCCTCAGGACGAGGCGGGCGGGTATGTTCACGCTGGGAGAATACAAGCACCCAAAACTACCACTGCTTACGGTAATTGATTAGGACGGCCGTCAATGCAGTCGATGATAATTTACTTTTCATTAGTCTAGAATCAATCTCTCACGAGTGCGCTTGCATTTCACAAAATAAACGAGTTGTTAATAGCAAAAGAAGTCTTTTATTCCTTGAGCCCAGTTAAACTTTACAAAAGTTCCGGCTGCGCGGAAACAGGGTGATCAAAATGATTGTTCGTAAAATGTAATTAAATTCGCTTTAACAAAATCTATTCTCAAAATGCACTACCTTTTTTACGAAAAAAACAATTTGAAATTTATTAGATTTCGGTGTTTGAGCACAACCGCACGCCGCCGCACCGTGTGAATATAATCGAATCATTGAATTGAGTGTGAATAATCGAATCATTGAATTGAATGTGAATAATCGAATCATCGAATCGAATCGAGCTGTCAAACGACAGGCCCGCCATCTGGTAATGAAAAGTGCATTCTCATACAAAACACAAACAACGATTTTTTCGATTTTCCGGCGTTCCCTTTGGGTTTTTCCGAATTTTCTTTTTTCATATATTGAGACAAAGCAAACAAAAAAATAATCATTCAAATCGGCTGAGCCGTTCTCGAGTTTTTGCGAGACTAACACAATGCAATTGATTTGTATATATATCGACTTCACTCTGCTTATAGCATTATGAAAACTATAAGATAGAGCTATAATGTTAACATAAATTTGTAGTACTTTGACAAAAAAGTACGGTGGCTTTTTAATTGAAACTACGCAGTGCAGTAAAATCAAATAATTTTTTTCATTCTTTAGAAAGGTTTGTAGTATTGTGCTTGATACATATATTGCAGTATGGATAGAAAAACCTTCGAAAGTATTCATTGACGCCTTCATGAAACATGCACATTAAAACAAAATGGAGGATCAGAAAGGCCAAGGATAGTAAGAACGGTAGAGCTAGAAGAGGATGTGCTAAACATGATGGCGGAAGAATCAAGGACTTCTACTCGAAAAATAACAGAAGCTTTGGATCTAAGTAATGAGGCTGTTTGAGACATTCTTAAGGACAATTTGTTGTACACATACCACATACATACAACGCGTTTAAGCACTTGTTCCTGCTGAATTTTCCCCACGTGTGGCATTCTGTCAATGGCTTTTGCACGAGTTGGTTCAAATCCCTCAATTACTGATGCTGATTCTTTTTACCGATGAAACGAACTTTTCAGGAAATGCAATAAGTAATTTACATAATAACCATTTATGGTGTGATGAAAATCCACATGAGATATTTGAAAATTTGTTTCAACCTCAGTTCTCATTGAACGTTTGTATTGGAATTGTGGGTGACTACCTAATTCGACCAGTATTTCTACCATTAAGACTAACCTTAAAGGTGTATCGCAACTTATTGGAACACACGCCCCTTGGGTTTCTGGAGGATGTACCATTGGCAATAAAAAATGCAATGTGGTTTCGGCACGATAATCGATAGTGCATTTAAGTGTGGTTGCTCCTCAGTTTACAACAGAAACATGCGGAAATCGTGAACTGTGAAATTAAAAACAATGGAATAAATAAGAGATTTCTCGTTCAATATAGTGCTGTGAAGTGTAAAAAAGTGACAAATGTGGTTGAGTGAGCTTGTGGCGGGTTTTTTTGGTTTTTGCAAATAAATTTTGTGGATATAAATACGAAATCCCGAAAAATGACATGGAATTTTTTCATCGTAAAACGTAATTTTACCCAAACTATAATATATATTATGAGTCCGACAACATTTTACTTACACATTCTTGCGCTTTTAACTAAAATACATGTATCCACAAAATTTCATTGAAATCCGCCACAAGTCGCGAAAGTCAACTTTAGCCTTGATATGATTCGTTAGTGAATTTATGTCATTTCAATTTAAATCGATTAGATTTCGAAACATTTTTTGTATGTTTTATAAATTCAATTTTCGTAAAATTACTTTCTCGATTGCTTTAATAAAATTTATTTATTTAGATCCTTTCAACATCGCTTTCAACCTTATTTTTCCAGTTTTACTTTCCAAAAACGTGTTTTTTGTTCAGTCTGAACAGGCTATAACATATTTTTTTTACAAACATTTTTAATTTTTTATCTCTTGGTGATGCAACTATTTTATTTGATTCGATTTCGAACTGAAAATACTGAATTTAAATGCTCATCTGATTTTAGTGATGGTCACATGCCTTCTCCCTACATTTTAGAGTCAGGCGTCTCATATGCAGGAAGGAGAAGAATTTTGGGCTGACACAGAGTTTTTGTTGAATGTCAAAGTACCTAATTACATAAAGAACATGCTACATTTTAACGGGTTCGATAACCGCATATGATGAAAGAGCTTCGCGAAGAGGACATTCATGAAATGGAAGGGTTTGTGCGTAGTGAAGTTTATAATAATGTAATAGATTCTTCAAAGCCAAAATATAACTATTACGGCATCTTTGAAAATAATCCTACAAATTTCAAAGTTGTTCGTGGGCATAAGATTTTGCTTATGAAGATGGCTGAACACTGGAAGGCAGCAGAAGATTCTGCCAAAATTTTCAGCAAGAAGAAATCTGCTATTCTCGCGAAGAGAATCAGCCAGTGTTCAGGCCTCGGTTCAGGCCTATGTGGTAGGGTTTCCTCTTCATTTGCGTTATCGACGACATCTGAAATAAAAGGCCTCCAGGGAAGTGAAAATGAGATACAGGTAGAAAAGGGCAATCTTTTAAAGACAATCCAACAGAGCACTTTGAAAGACAACGAAATCTCCGCAGAGGTAAAAAAAAGTCTTGACAGCGTGAAAGTAGATGTAGAGCAAAAAAAAGATGGTACCGGCGATCTGGTGGGCAAAATCACTTGCGGTATGTGTTCTTCGTTGTTGAAAGCACACAAGCCTAATAATCTCGCTAATAATGGTAAAAAATCCCATAGGTGGATAATGTCTAATTTCAAATACCATCTGAAAAAACAGCACTGTGGAAAAAAACAGTTTGGAAAGGAGAGCCTCGAGATGAGCGGCATGAATTGGATATCATCCTGAAACAAAATATCAAGCTTCAAGAACATTTGCAAGCTATCACTGGAAAGATGAAATATAAAAATTCTGGTGAACAGTCTAGCAATACCAGCACCGATACCAGCACTCTGCTAAAGAGTTTGGCTCAGTCAGCTGATAGGAACTTACGTAGACACAAAGCAGGTTTCCGGTATGAAGATCGGCTAAAAATATTTTCTTCTTACCTCTTCGTTTTGTGTGGCAGAAGTGTTTACGAAACGCTCCACAGCAATCTGCGTGGTTCTCTTCCTTCTATATCATCCATCTGTAGAAATATTAAACAATGCACAGAGAGAATCACTGAAGGTGATATCAGACTGCTGGAGTTAAAGACTTATCTTGAAGAGAGGAAGCTTCCAACTGTTGTCTGGATAAGTGAGGACGCAACTAGAATTGTACCACGCATACAATATGATCCGTCTACTAATCAGGTAGCAGGATTTGTTCTCAGCTGTAATCAGTATGGGATCCCTGTTAGACTTGCATTTCCTGCTACATCTTACGAGAAGATGAAAGAGTACTTTCAAAATGGTATAAGGTCAAGTTATGCTTATGTGATAATGGCGCAGCCCCTGCGTTATCGAGAGCCTGCCTTCTGTCTGGCCGTGTATGATACTGACAACCGCTTCGACAGCAAACTAGTCTCAAGTCGATGGTCTTGGATAATTCAAAAAGCTGAAACCCTAAAAATAAAGATCATGGGATTTTCTTCGGATGGAGATCCGCGACTCCTAAAGAGTATGCAGTCAGCTTTTTCTCATACAAGCATACGTGATCTCCCCGGAGAAATGAAGGGCTGGTTTGGTCAATCTGCGTGTCCACTTACTATAAAAACACAAGATACTGTCCATATTTTGACAAAACTAAAAACCAGACTCTTAAAACCATCTGTTCTGCTTCCTCTGGGCAATTACATTGTTTCAGCTTCTTTCGTTGATGCTCTCATATCTGAAAAAGGGAAAGAAGAACATGGCCTGACAAGAAGTGATTTAAATGCTACAGACAAGATGAATTTTAAAGCGATAGAGAAACTATGCGACAGCAGAGTCACCAACTTTCTCGGAAGCATACCAGGCAGCAAAGGGACCCAGGTTTATCTGGAGATGACCAGAAATATTTTGTACTCCTACATGTCCAAATCAATTGGAGCGGAAGAAAGATTGATTCTTATATGGACTGCTGTATTTTTCTTTCGAAGTTGGAGGAAATGGCTCGAAGACAACTCATATAGCTTAAGAGACAACTTCATAACTCAAAATACTTTTGTTTGCATTGAATTGAATGCACATGGCCTTCTGCAATCTGTGAGGGCATTACGAGACCCTGGCGAACCAGAGAAATTTCTTCCGTACCTTTTCGGAAGGCAACAGTGCGAATCCTTTTTCCGAGCTGCACGCTCTCTTACATCAACGCAGCACACTGCCGTGAACTTTTCTATATTAGAGCTTCTCTACCGAGTGCGACGTATAGAGTTGATGAGTCATGCCCAGCACTGCGTTGGCGACGAATTACACTTTCCTCGTCTTCAAAAGAAAGGTCTCGAAGCTGCTGAAATGTGTTCCTTTCTGTAAGAAGCTAATTTACCTGATGATGAGCAGATTTGGGTCATAATCAGGACAGCTTGGAGAGACACAATTCGCTATTGCCAGGAACTTGGAATGGGCTGTTCAAGGGAAATCCCCGTTCCTCCTTTTGTGAGTACAAAAAGACTAAGGAAACTTTTTGAAAATACATATAGCTTTCACTGATTGCTTTGCATTTCCTATAAATAACTAATTTTACGCTCTTTCAGGAAAAGCTGGTGGTCGTAAGTGAAGAGACGGAGAACGATGCCTTTACGGAACGGCATCATCTTGATGAGGCGGAAAGAACGGCATATGATGAGGCACAGACGGACATGGAACTTTCCGAACTGGAGCCTATTGATGGTCTTCCCGAACTATCACCTACATCCATTTTCACCTGGTATGTGAAATATTTTCCTAAAATCTAATTTCATTTGAATCTTGTGTGACAAATTTCAGGAGCGTCAACAGTCAGGGAAAGGAAGTGATCCTGAGAAAGACAACTGTGTGCTGGCTACTCAGCGAAAACCACGATGGTCTCAGTAGTGATCGCCTCCGCAGAGTAACGGCTGCAGATCCCAGTGCCCCATATCTTCGTTCAGCGCGTGATGGCTCAGGCGATGTTGAAAGAGAGGAGGTGCACTGTCGGCACTGGGGGGCGTTTAAGGATCCAGATGAAGCAGGGGAAGTCATCATAGGGCGTGTACTGAGCTGCCAGTATCTCACAGGGCAAGGAAAAAAAGCCCAGTATTCTCTCCTCTGTGCTCCCGTCAATCCTCCCATTCGTGGTGCACGTGTTTGGCCATTTGGTACAACGTCAGTGTGACAGGTTGCATGAGACAAATTAAAACCTCCAACCACAAGTTCTTAAACATTTCTCATTACCTCACAACTTTGCCCACGCCTTTCATCTCAAATGGCAACCTCTCTTTACCTCCAGCTATTTTATATAAAATCCCAGGGTATTGATAATAATAAAACTAAATAATAATTTTGTTGTTTTAATATTTTATTCGAGATTTTATCTGTATTGCATTGTACTCCAAGTTTTCCATTAAACGTTGAGTAAACTTTCTGAGTTTTACGTCCTACTGAATGTCCATTACGTCCCGTCCCAAAATTTCCAGGCATTCGCTACAATTTTCCACGATTATTTCAAATTATTCCCCCATTATTCGTCGCCATTCGCCATCCTTCGAATCATTCGTCGTCATTTTCTATCATTCATCAACATTGTCATTCGAATCATTCGCCATCATTCGAATCATTCGCCTTTATTCACCTTCATTCGTCGCCATTCGAAAACGTTCGAATCATTCGTCGTCATTTTTCTATCATTCATCGACATTCGCCTTCATTTGTTGTCATTCGAATCATTCGCCATCATTCGGCTTCATTTGTCGTCATTCGAATAATTCGCCTTTATTCGCCTTCATTCGTCATCCTTCACCATCATTCGACCAGGATATGTACAATCATTCCCGTAGTGGTTAACCCCTCGGTGGGTCATTAGAAGAGCCACCTCTGAGCTGAAGGGAGGGGGGTAGCCGTTCGACTTTCTTTTTGAGTTAACAAACTGATAGAAGCGCTTAGGGTTGGAGATAATAATCGCTCGCATACTCCTAATGTAATTGGAGTATAGGAGGCGGCTGCGCTCAGAAAAACGGTTGAAAACAGATAGAAAATTGGCATAATCGGACTCAGATCAGGACAGAAGGTAAGCTTGCCAAAGCTTATTTCGTTTGTTACGAAGGGACCGAAGCTCTCTGTCATACCATGACGGAGAGGAGGAGCAGGACTTGCGGGGCCGGTAGGGAAAGCATTACATGCAGCTGAATAGTACATCAGTGAAGGACGACAGGGCGTCGCCAACCGTACGGTGAGGGTCGATAGAAATATGAGAGATAGGCGAGTTGCTAAGCAGAAGGTTAAGTTTGTCAAAATCACCCATACGGAAATTAAGAGAAAAAGAGGACTAGAATCAGACTAGAGGTTAGAATCAGAAAAACGATCTGATAATAACATTTCTTTGTCAGAAAAAGCGTTGCTGGGGATGTAGTAGGACTAATCGTCGGACAAGGACCAGACCAGGCGAAGAACATTGAAGTCACCAAGAACACTTACCTCGTCATCAGGATTAAGGATATTATCGTGCAGCGTGCGATGAATTCGTTGACCGTCTTAAGGCCATAGTCTGCGCCAAAGGTGGCCAAATCGAAAATATAAAATAAATTTTGAATTTTGGTTTATTTTTGTTCTTTGGGTTCAATAAAAAATATTTATAAATAAAAAAATAGAGCGTTTTGAATTTGTAACACTTCGAATCAGCCACCCTGTATATAATACAGCCTGTGGTACTCGTGGTATGATATTTTGCAACGTTTCAACAGGATTAGTGAAGCCTTGCAAAAAATAACTACAGATTTAAACGTCACATGCAATATTTACAAATCTCACAAGGAGTATGTACTGAGTCTAAGAGGCAACTATGATATATACGAAGGTAAAGGAAAAGATCTATCTAAAACAGAATTTAATATGTAATAAGATATGGGAACGAAGAGGCGGCCAAAAAGAAAACCATTTCCTGGTGAAAATAGAGAAGATGAAATTAAGTTAATCGGGAAGGAAAACATGAAGATCAATACCTTTAACGTTATAATTGACAGGCGTTATACAGAATTGAATACAAGGTCAGAAGTGTACTTTAGCCTGAATGAAAAATTTGAATTTCTAAACAATTTATCCTCCACTTCAAATGACGAGATCAGCAGAAAAGCATCTGCTTTTTCAAATGAATATTATTCGGATATAGGTGATGACTTCGGGGAAGAATGTGTACATTTCAAATCATTTATTGAAGGTATTGGCCTTTTTGAACAGGAAAACCACCCTATGAACGAGGAAGCGACTGAGGTAAACAATGTACCTTTAAAGTACTTACAACTCATTCGAGGCAAAGAGTTAACAACATTATTTCCAAACATGGACACGGTTCTACGAATTCTACTCTGCATGATGATATCTAACGCCTTTGGCGAAAGATTTTTCAGCATTTAAAAGCGAAGAAAAAACTATTTAAGAAACTCTACATCAAATTCAAGATTGTGTAGTTTGGCTAGTTTGGTAGCCAACGATGAGCGTTTTAATGACTTAGATTTTGGTGATTTAGTGAAAGAGTTTGCAGCTCAGAAATCCAGAAAAGCATATGTGTAAGCCAAACCAACTTTTATTATATTAAATACTATTTTTACATACTAGGTATTGTTTTTTTTAACTCGTTGGAGATTCCGTTTAATGAGTTCCCGCCAGAAAAAAATTGACAGAACATTGAGAAATGGACAGCGAAAGCATTGAGACCGAGAGTGAAATAGAAAGTAAATAAAATAAATAATAGAAATATATATTATATAATAGCTGCAAGTGCAATTGCACATTGTGTTGTTGTGGGTGTTTTTGCAGGTTGTGTATTTTATTCTTCATGGCTAATACTATTGGACACGAGAGCGAAGAAATCTGGTACTGGGTCTCTGAGGTCGAAGAGTTGGACGCTAAATTGCGGAACTCACGGCCTTGCGTTATGAAATCGATGAGCAGCATGGACGATTTAATGTATATAGCAAATTTTTACATCGATTCGGTTCCCACTTTGGTTTACATAAAGTAGGCGAAATCTCTCTGGAACTTTCCACACCGTTTTTTTTCGATACATATTTTTAAAAAAAAATTTAATTTACAGGCCTACTGTTTAGGTTTTAATTCCTTTCGCGGGGGTCCCTTCTACGATATAATGAATTGATCGTGATTTTACAGTTAGTTAAATAAATAAATAAAAAAATGTTTTTATAATATTTTTTATCGGCTGACTCAACTAATTTCAACGTTAGTCAAAAAAAAATTAAAACAATACTATAGAGCGTTCTTTAAGAAAAAATTATCGGCTGGATCTACACTATCGACATTACCTTGGGGAAAAAATTATCGGCTGAAAATTGTCGGCTATCTTCAGTTTTGGACGGAGCTAACAACATGAAAAGATGTTATGACGGCCCATTTCAAAAAGGAAAATGAAGATCTTATTTGTACTCTTTGCATGGCACACGTGGTAAACTTGGCAGTTGCTGATTCGACTGCAAATCTGTTGCAAGCAGAGAACTTATTTGGGTTAGTAGAAGAGTCGGCAGTTTTCCTAAGCTCGTCTTCCAAAAAAATGATAGTATGGGAAAAAGAAACCAAATGAAAACATACAAACTACATGACAAACTATACAGATTACAAAAAGTAGGAGCGACGGGATGGTGGGGCAAACACAATCTTTCAGCAAATTGCACTGGTTTACAAATTTCGGTCAACTTTTGGACCCAAGAAGATGAAAGCCATTTTCAATGTATTGTGGGACGCTGAATCCAAATCCGCTGTCAGTTTGTCGAAATTGGCTCTAGTTTTTTTGTTCTACTCGAAAATAGTATGAAAATAATTTTTTTTTCTCAGAAATGATCATAAATACCCGTTATATATATCTTTTCATAGCTTCGGACGGACAGTGACAATTACGACGTTTATGCGCATAGAAACGGCGTTAGATCAAAGGTGTGTTGGTGACTAAACGGATCTTTCTGCACATACCTGTCCAGCGGGGTGGAATGTCTGAGATTTCACAAAATGCGAGATAATATGGCAATATGCAGCGACATGCACAGGCATGTCCACACTTAACAGCCTAGCGGCGCGGCGAGACGCTCTATTGTTCTCGATGGTAACCGAAAATATCTATTTTTAAATCCCCTAACGTATTTGTCCGTTCTCAATTTCACAACAGTAACGCGAAATCAGTCTTGTTGTGAACTTCAATTAAAGAAGTATGTGACGTTTTTGGATTGCATTATATTGGCTTTGAATTTGTTACTATGAACACAAAATAAATATCTGAGAATAACATTAACTAATTTCTTGTTTCATTAATTGAAATCCTACGAACTACGTTCGGTATTTATTTTGATTTTCCGAAGCTGTTTAACGAATTAGTAGTCATATACAGCCAAAACTCAGTATTTTCAGGTCATTATCTGAAATATAATATAGCTTGCTTAATAATATTACAATTCCCTTTTACGGCTGCTAGTGCTGAACGATCATTTTCTGCACTAAAGAGAATAAAAATGTAGTTAAGAAACTCCATGAAACAAGATAGATTAATTACTGGTTTGACCTTAAAATCAATTGAAAAAAAAAACCAAATAAATTATCAAGGATAATTCGGTGATAACAATACTAATAAAAATAGCTAAATAAAATTCCAGATGAGATTTTCCAAAATATAGATAGCCTAGATAGGCATATTCGAAGTTTTCCAAAACAAATATAAATAGAAATATAAAGAATCTAGGTATTTTTCTGCTGATTTAAATATTAAGAAAATGTAAGAGCTTTATTTAGAAAAGTCTAAGCCTGAAACGAAAAGCGGTTCTCAGCCAAAAGTAACGTATGATTTCTATAGAGATTATTTTGTAAAAAATTTGATGTGTTTTGCAAAAGACAGTTATGGGTGTTTAATTTCTGTATTTTTGAATACAGTACTAAGAAAAGCTTCATGTACATATATGTATGATGAAACTATTGGGAAAAAAACAACCCGTAAAAACAATGTTTTTTACTAATTAATTCATCTACATATTTGCGAAATTATGACAATTCAAATTAAAAAAGGATAGATGACTTGATTTAATGATATTTTTTTCTATGCGCAGTGTAGAACGCTGTCATTTTTGCATTATTACTAAAGATTGTATCCGCTCCTTCTGGGATAACGGGATAAAACTTTGAGAGAATGCATTGTCATCGACAACGAGCCTATTTGTAACGGTTTAGCTCGACTCGATTGGATGACGGGAAGAGTGTTAATTAGCCGCCAAAAGGTTTTCCTTAAAACGGCACATAAATACACAGATCCACAAACAAGCAAGTTTTCGCGAAGTTAATATACATTTAGTTGAATTAAAAAATTATTAAACCATCTGAGAAACAAACCCGATTTTTATGACAAAGTTATAAAGATATTTTGAGAAAAAATTAGACGATTGGAATTTATCTACAGAGAATAAAATAGTTCAATTTTATAAAACTACTGTGAACTCTTTTCATGTTAAAACCAAATCTACATACTAAATTTCAGACTTCTAATCCAATTCATTTTCGAGTTATGATGTTCGACGAACAGTCGTAAAGCCAGACAGGATTAAATCGATTTATGTGGGCATTCTGCAGCATCAAAATATTATGTATGTACAGTACAATAGTACATATACGCATTGTAAACGTCGAACTAAAATTAATACATATGCCATATTACATAATGTAAAATTTATAACTGAACTACTGAACAGTGAACACTGAACACCCAAAAACAAATCGTTAGCTTCGCCACTGGTTTTGTCAGCGGAAGGGAAACTAATTGTTTAGTCAAATGTTAGGAGTAAGGTGTATACTATTGTGAATTATATAGGACTGATTGAATCATTAATGCCAAATGTCAGTTGAATTAAGCTTAGCAAATAATATTGTGAATAATAATCTCATGTTACTGTGAATTTAACGAAATACGTCGAAATGTCAAATAATGAAGTGTCAAATAAAGGAACTGCCACGGTCTCTTTGCTTGTTCTGCCGCCGTGGAATTAAGATCTCCCAACAAAGTTTCCTTTTTTCGGGTAAAAACTCTTACCCAACATTTTGGTGCCCGAGCAGGGACATAAGGTCCTACGAATAGGTTTGTTTGTTTCGCGGTAAGTGCAAAGCAAGAGCACGGACACAGGGTCCAGCAAAAAAAAGGTATTAATTTATTGAAGGTTAAGTGCACCGCACACGTGCAAGCAGAAAGTTAATTGCATTCGCCACACGGCTAATATGGAGGATGATGGAGGCATACGTGAAGAAGGAGGCGAAGGGGACGCCGGCGGATGTACTACTCCAAAGCAGCAACATAAACTCGCAGAGCTGAAGGTGCAAAGGGCATCTACGAAAGGGTGTATCACCCGCATCAAAAATCTCGTGGATCGCACCGGAACAGAATTATCCGAACCGGAGCTGGAGTGCAGGTTGGGAATTTTGGAATGTTACTTTAAACAACTTTTGTCCTATCAAACAGCGATTGAACGTATCACCCCGGAGGAAGCCAGTGTGCGCGGCGAGCTGGAAGAATTATATTGCGCCGCAAAAGCGAAAATTCTATCGTTAATCGCTCCAGCCGATCGCAGACCCAGTGTTTACATGGACACAAGTGCGGCGAGTGCGGCGTTTACCCCACCTCGGAATAAGTTGCCCCAGTTACGGTTGCCGGTATTCTCGGGAAAATATTCCGAATGGCAGAATTTCTATGGGTGTTTCACCAAATTCGTGGACAATGAGCAGTCGCTGACGCAGCTGGAGAAATTTAACCATTTGGTGGCTTGTTTAAGTGGTGCAGCATTACAGGCAATTCAGGCCTACGAAATTACCGAGCAAAATTATTCAAAGGCACTCCAAAGGTTAACGGAGCGCTTTGACAATAAATACTTAATTTTTCAGGAACATGTTGTGGAAATTTTCAATTTACCTAAAGTTTCAAAGGGGTCTGCGGTGCAGTTAAGACATTTGATTGACAGTGCGAGCACACATTTCAGTGCTCTTCAGTCAGTAGGTAGTTTCGAAGACATTTGTAATGCCTTTTTAATCTTTTTAGTGAATTCGAAACTGGACATTGATTCGCAATCGTGTTGGGAAGAAAAAATTGAATTTACAGTTTTACCAAAGTGGAAAGACTTTAGCACACATTTGAGCAGACGGTGTCAATATTTAGAATCGCGTGATGCTAGGTCAAATGTACCGGACAACTCTCCTACCATTCGCACGCATAACAAAGCCAGAGGTGGAAGGAGTACTTCAATTTTAACCTCACTCACGACTGTGCATGTGCCATGTGTTGTTTGTAAGGAAGGAGGCCACAATATTTATAGGTGTCAGAAATTTATAAAGCTATCGGTTAGCGACCGCCTACAAGAAGTAAAAAGGCGATCGCTATGTTTTAATTGTTTATTCAAGGGACATTCGGCGGCCGATTGTAAAGTACAGCGGTGTCGGCTCTGTTCTCTACCCCACCATACGATGCTTCACAGATCATCAACAGTACCCAATAATTCCGGCTATACGGTAATCAATCCCGGGAGTGCGCCACAAGTGGAAAGCGTACCCACCACAGGAGCAAGTGTGTCGGGTGGACTCGTTGCAAAAACTGCGTTGACTAGTGCCGAATTGTCATCCAATTTTCAGGAGGATCAGCACGTATTTCTCGCAACAGCAATGGTTCGCGTGAAGGACAAACTGGGAAACTACCACCTAGCGCGAGCTATCCTCGATTCGGCATCGCAACTGAACTTTGTTTCAGAATCGCTTGCGCAGACGTTGAGATTAGCGCGAAATAGAATCCATACGTCGATAATGGGCATCGGCAACACATGCGCTCAAGCCAAATACGCCACACAGTTGACAGTGCGGTCACGCATCACGGACTTTGAGGTGAATATGCAAGCGGTTGTGTTACCAAGTATTGCGGGGGTTCAACCAGATCGGCAGATAGCTACAGCTGATTGGAACATCCCCTTCAACCTGCAGCTGGCGGATCCCTATTTCGCAATACCCGGGAAGGTAGACCTACTATTGGGGGCAGACCACTTCTTCAAGCTGCTGTCAGTGGGACAAATTCAACTAGGACGCCAACTACCCACCCTACAGAAAACTTTGTTAGGTTGGATAGTATCCGGCAGGGTGGCGAGACCCCTCCATGTACATCACTCATTGGCCTGTCATATGGCTGGCAAGGAAGCACCGGAAATCGACAACGACGAAGCCCCCTTGACGGAACTCGTGGAAAGATTCTGGGAGGAGGAAAATGTTCCGGTGCATACGAAGGTCGTTAGTGAAGAGCAAAGGCAATGTGAGGAAATGTTCGTCCGACATGTTCAACGCTGCGAAAATGGACGATTCGTGGTGAGGTTACCGTTCAAAGGGAATCCTTACACGGAACTGGGCAACTCTTTCGATATTGCGAAGGATCGTTTTCTACGTTTGGAACGAAGGTTAAAGGGGAATCCAGAGGTAAAAAAGTTATACTCAGAATTTCTCAAGGATTACTTGGATCAAGGGCACATGGAACGAATTTCATTCAACGAAGTCACACCAGGACATTATTTCATGCCTCATCAATGCGTCTTGCGACCGGAAAGTTCAACAACTAAATTACGAGTGGTGTTCGACGCTTCGTGTAGGACCTCCACGCAGCGGTCATTAAATGACCTCCTTATGATCGGGGCGGTGGTCCAGCAGGATCTATTCTCTATTTTATTACGTTTTCGCTATTACAGGTTCGTGCTGGTGGCGGACATTTCTTCCATGTATAGGCAGATTCTGATTCAGCAAGCCGACCAGAACTTCCAGCTAATTTTGTGGAGAGATGCACCCCAAGCAGCGTTGCAGATATTTAGGTTGAAGACAGTGACTTACGGAACCGCCGCAGCACCCTTCCTAGCCACCAGATGTTTGCTGCAGTTAGCAAACGATTATCGCGAGGCCCTTCCAGAAGCCTCCAAAATTATAGAACGAGATTTTTATATGGATGACCTTCTGACCGGCGCCAACAGTATTGAAGAACTCCAGGAAATAAAGAAAGATGTGACGGCGATCCTGCATTCGGGACAGTTCGTATTGCGAAAATGGTTCTCTAACGACAATCGACTGTTAGCCAAAATACCAGAGGAAGATAGAGAGAAAACCTTTAAGTTCAATAGCCGAGATGTGATCAAGACGCTGGGCTTGGTGTGGGAGCCGCAGTTGGATCAATTTCATTTTCGCTACCGAGCCTCCAATTCATCTCCATCACGCAATACCAAAAGGACAATATTGTCGCAAGTTGCTCGGATCTTCGACCCTCTTGGGCTCATCAACCCCATCGTAGTAAAGGCGAAGGTGTTCATTCAGGAGTTATGGATTCTGAAAGTAAATTGGGATGAGTCGATACCAATGGACCTAAACAGTCGGTGGCAACTATTCATCCAAGATTTGGAGCGTTTGCAGGACATATCGGTTCCACGCTGTATTCTTCCGCTCAATGCTGCACGAATGGAGATTCACGGCTTTGCGGATGCTTCGATTAGGGCATATGGAGGCTGCTTATATCTTCGAGCTGTTGATGCCACAGGAAAGGTGTCTGTGCAATTACTAGCGGCAAAGTCCAAGGTAGCGCCAATCAGGACAGTACGATCTCTGCCGTGCTTAGAACTCTGTGCGGCGCTCGTGCTAGCAAGGTTATGGGAAAGGGTGCGGTCCAGCCTGTCGTTAACACTCGATCAAACATTCCTATGGACGGACTCCGAAATAGTGCTGGACTGGCTTGCGCAACACCCGGCCACGTGGAAAACATATGTGGCGAATAGAGTAGAAGAAATTCAAACGTTAACGGTGAATGCAACTTGGAGGCACGTCAACTCGAGTTCGAATCCGGCAGACATCCTATCGAGAGGCGCAAATGTGGATGGACTTTCAAGCTCGATCTGGTTTCAGGGGCCACAATTTTTATCATTATCATCCGAGAAGTGGCCGCCTATAAAAGAAAGGCGAGACAGAACGTCAATGGAGAAGCGGAAGGTTAAATCCGTCCTCACTTGCAGATTAAACAAATCATTCCTGGAACAAATATACTCCTGTAGCGATTTCTTGCTGAATTGTCGCAAGATTGCATATGTCTTGCGATTCCGAAAGCGGGAAGCGCGTATCCATGGATCTTTGAGCGCAGATGAAATCGATGTTGCCTTCATGCGACTGGTATGGCGGGTTCAGCAGGAGGAGTTCACACAGGAAATCCGAATCCTCGAAGCGGGGAAGGACCTCATAGGAAAGAACAGTCTACAAAAACTATCGCCATTTCTGGATGTTCACCCAACGCATCGCGTACTCCGAGTAGGAGGGAGGCTCAGCAAAGCAACATTAACGTATGACTGCAAACATCCAATTTTGCTTCCGGGGAGCAACCCATTCGTCAAAAGCTACGTGAAACATCTCCATCTTACTAATTGTCATGCGGGTCCCCTGGCTTTAGTGGCCCTTATTCGGAAACGGTTCTGGATAATTAATGCGTGGGACTATGCGCGAAAGATTGTAAGAGAATGCCTGTTATGCTTCAAATATCGGCCTCGGTTGGCACAGCAAATTATGGGAGAACTACCCGCTGGGCGAGTAAATGTTTCAGCCCCATTCACAAACACCGGGGTCGACTTCTGTGGACCATTCCAAACCACAGTCAACCTAAGAGGCAGGAAGTTATGCAAGTCCTATGTAGCAGTTTTCATATGCTTTTCAACGCGAGCGGTACACATAGAAGTAGTCTCTGACTTGACAGCGGAGGCGTTCATCGGAGCCTTAAAGAGGTTCATCGGCCGACGAAATTTGTGCAAAAATTTGTATTGTGACAATGCCACTAACTTCGCCGGAGCGAGACGACTTCTGGAGGAGTTTCGCCTAGCATTCTTCCATCAACAAACTCTCGAAAGCATAACGCATTGGTGTGCCAACCACCACATCAATTTTCGACCAATACCGCCAAGAGCGCCCCATTTCGGTGGCCTCTGGGAGGCGGCGGTAAAATCAGCCAAGACAATGCTTTACAAAATGCTCCAGCAAGCGGTGCTCACATTCGAGGAACTCAACACCGTGATGGTTCAAATAGAAGCCGTCCTTAATTCCAGACCTCTTACCCCACTGTCCTCTGATCCCAATGACGAAGAAGCGCTAACTCCCGCCCATTTCTTGAACCAAGGACCAGCATATTCCTTCCTTGAACCCAAAATGCCAACAGACAATCTATCTCTCCTATCTAGGTGGCAACGAGTGACGGCCTTAGTGCAACACTTCTGGGCTCGCTGGTCAAAGGAGTATTTGAGCCAACTTCAGCAAAGAATGAAGTGGCAACACAAGCAGCCGAACATTGTGGTCAACTCATTAGTGTTAGTTCATCAAGATGATCTTCCCCCGTGCAAGTGGCGACTTGGCAGGGTTATCGCAACCACTGTGGGTCCGGATGGAAACGTACGAGTAGTTGAGCTGAAGACGGCTGCAGGCATCATTAAACGCCCGATTACCAAGGTCGCTCCCATTCCTATGGAAGATTGAAAGGGAAGCACCCTTTCAAGGGCGGCGGGATGTTTAGTCAAATGTTAGGAGTAAGGTGTATACTATTGTGAATTATATAGGACTGATTGAATCATTAATGCCAAATGTCAGTTGAATTAAGCTTAGCAAATAATATTGTGAATAATAATCTCATGTTACTGTGAATTTAACGAAATACGTCGAAATGTCAAATAATGAAGTGTCAAATAAAGGAACTGCCACGGTCTCTTTGCTTGTTCTGCCGCCGTGGAATTAAGATCTCCCAACAAAGTTTCCTTTTTTCGGGTAAAAACTCTTACCCAACACTAATTCTTAATTATATTGAACCGCTCATTGCAAATAATTAACTCAATGCTTATATCTACACTTACCGCGACATTGATGCTGTGGATTTCCAATAGATGCTTCCGAAAGATAGCAGTATTCATAGGCAGGCATCTTTTCATTAGTTGTATATTTCTCAACGCAAAATTAAAATATTCATACCCGTGATACCCGACAATATACCCGAGCAAAACAATACAAGCGGAAATAAATTTTTACCGCTGAACTGTTAAAAAACAAAAACAACCAAAATACTTTTGAAATTACTCTCGTTTTACGATTTGTGAGAGGTAAGTAATTAATCAATCACGCACGCACAAAAACATTCAGTTTTATTGCCAATCAAATTGTTAGCACTAAAACTTTGAAGTAAACAATATTTATTTCCCCGTAGTTCACTTCGAAATGAAGGATTGAGATTGAGAACTTGACAGACGCTGTCTGCCCCTGATACAAGGAACGGAACAGATTGAGTTTCGCGACTTGGGCAGAAGTGCGTCTTTCGAATTTTCTTCGCATATCGACAAGCACGCATTTGTATTTTTATATTAAATTTAATTCTATATCAATACTAAATTTTAATTGCAACGTTCATCAAATTGGCACATGCATGTCAGCATATGTCAAATTGTGAAGTTGTAAACAATGAAAATTAACAGAGATTTCTTGATTAATATAGTGTTGTGAAGTGTAAAAACGTGATAAATGTGTTTAAGTAGACTTGTGGCGGGTTTTAGTGGTTTTTGCAACTAAATTTTGTGGATATAATACGTCAAAAAACCGAAAAATTACATGAAATTTTTTCATCGTAAATTGTATTTTTTTCCAAAAGTATATACGTCGCATAACTTTTTGTTGCATATTCTTGGTTTTTTAACTAAAATACATGTCTCCACATAATTTCATTGAAATCCGCCCCAGGTCGCGAAAGTCAACTTTTGCCCAAGGAACATAAGGTATGCCAATGATTTCGCACACGCGCCGCTTTGCGCGTCATCGGGTTCACCCAATGAACATCGATGGTTTGACAGCTTTTTGTTTTCAAATTCGTATGAAAGTTTTAAAAGTTTTTAAAGATTTTTAATAGTTTTAAATATTAATTGCACTATATTGCATTTAAAATGGTTTACTATGTAATAAAGAACTGTAAAAATATCACGAAATACACTGAAATACTGTTAATTAAGGCAAAAGTTGTAATTGTCGAAGAAGAAGTGAAGAAGTTATTTTTTAGATGTAGAATGTATTTTAAGATAAGATATTTAAACAGAAATTAGTCTAATGTTGTCAGTAAACAAAAATTAAGAAAAAAATAAAAACTGTGACATAAAATTTACTGTTTTATTTTTTCGTCTACAGTACACTTTTAATTTGATGTTGATTATATTTTTATATGGATTATAATATAAAGTTTCAGTTGTTATTAATTGAAAAATATCGTTTTAAATAATTTCTCAGATGAATTGCCGGGGGAAATGCTTTCAGTAACATTTTAAAAGTGCGGCTAAAAATTACGCATTTGAAATTATGTGCACGTATTGACGTCACGGCAGCAGTCAAAAAATTTTTGGCATCCCTTATGTTCCTTGTATCATGCAGTCTGCCATGATTCAAAAACCTAAGGTAGAGTCCTTCTGATTAGTGCTTCTACCATCTTGCGTGTCACTGGCCTGAAACGTCAAACTTTGTTCTGTCAATATCATTGTTTACATATTTTAGAAAACCAAAAAGTGATTTTGGGTTTAATAATTAAGGAGAAAACAAAGTTCTATAATGGTGAAGTGCATGAATTTAATGAGAATTACTTATTTCTGTTTACATCTCATAAAAGCAAACCATTTTTGATTTCTTGATAAGTCTTCTACAATTGATTCGTAGGATATAATAACAGCTGCAAAGCAATTCTTCAAATTAAATAGCTAAACAGATTTTCTAAACGACTTTTCTGCTAGCTCTAAGTGCAATTTACTTGATGTTTACAGTTGTTTGTTTACTTTTGTAATGCCAAAAATTTTGAATTTTCAGGCCAGTGACGTCACAGCAGGCAGTTGTGAAATGTGTACTTTACCTTTAGTTCTTTGTATCATGCTGTCTGCGACGAAAGTATAGTCTCGCTTCTCAGCAGAGAAAAAACTTTATTTTAACTTGAAAATTTCAGTTTCAGTTCATTTATTGCATTATTACCCGACTGCCGATGAAGGGTTATGTTTTTCGAGTATATGTATGTATGTAATTTCTACCAGACGCTCTGCAGTCTAAACGGCTCGACGGATTTTAACAAATGAGGTGTTATTATAATCGTATACATTGTAGGAGTGACATAGGGTATATTATTTCAAAATGGCATCTTCGAAAAAAAAACTATTGAATTTATTTGCATTTTTGGGTAAAATTTAGTTGTGGCGGATTTCAATAAAATTTTGTGGAGACATGTATTTTAGTTAAAAACGCAAGAATGTGCAAAAAAATTTGGTCCTAGACTAATATGGTTATTGAGAAAACTACGTTTTACTTTGAAAAAATTCCATGTCATTTTTCGACATTTTCCACAGAATTTATTTGCGAAAAACGAAAAATTTCGCCACAAGTTCACTTGAACACATTTATCACTTTTTTACCCTTCACAGCACTATATTGGCCATACGATGAGAATTCTTTAAAAGAGCTTCAACGTCTACGGGATATGAACACTACAAACTAATATATCGAAATACTCGTACAATTAACTAAACTGATAAAACTTGCCCAAAGTTTAATCTATGTAGCTAGAACATCATTTTCTTCTTTTATTCGACCTCTATCTTATTAATCTAACTTTATCGTACAGCTTATTTACTTACTTAGCAATATTTAACTGAACAATTGTTTTTTAACAAAAACTAAAAAGTATGAAATAAAGATAAATTATTTAAAAAAACAAAAAACCCGACTGCATTAAGAAGTATCAAATGAAAAACGAAAAACAAGTTATATATAATCTATAGAAATTTGTAAAAGCAATGTATAACACAATATGAAATGTTTATGTGTTCGATACTGGTGAAATTTAACTGGTTTGTTAAATTTATTAATGGCGAATTGAAACGAAATTTTGGTTTTGATAATTTTCGAACTTTATTGGCGAACCACCTCTGAACAACTGAACGAGTTACATCTTTCTCCAATGGATTTAGCTAAGTAACTGATTGCGGAGAATAACTGTTGTGATAACTGATAAGTGAGAACATTAAGCAGATGTTGCCATGACAAATTAAATTTAGGATAAAATAACAATTTCATTTATATACAATTCAGAAGAAATCAAAAATAAAAAGAAGATTGAAATTTAGCATAGTACAATAATAATATACAATTTTTATCAAAAGGCGGCCACCTTGAAAGCATCAGCTTTCAAAAGATTAATTTATGGGGAGGGGGCAAATCTGGTGAATAGATCGCTTGTATGATCCTGCAGAAGTTCTAACGGTGACCACTCGAACTTGCCCGTCTGGACCGGGATGGATGTGAGAGATTCGTCCCAACGGCCAATTTAAACTGGGAACGTTGAGGGTCCTGATTAGCACTAAGTCGTCGACGTTGAGGTTTTTAGATGCAGTAGTCCACTTCATACGCTGTTGTAGTGTGTGAAGATATTCCTTGTGGAATCGATTCCAGAAATGTTGGTGCATGTATTCTATAAGTTTGTACCGTTTTTGAGGATTCACGGGTGGCTTCTCTACAGTTGGCTCGTTTGCGGAAACAAGAGGACACCCAATAAGGAAATGACCGGGGGTTAGCGGCATAAGGTCGTTTGGATCATTAGATATAGGCGCTATGGGCCCTGAATTCATGATCGCTTCAATCTGACATAAAATTGTAGACATCTCTTCGAACGTTAGATTATGTCCATGGACTGTTTTTAATAAAAGAGATTTTGCTATTTTTACGGCAGACTCCCACAATCCGCCGAAGTGGGGAGAACGTGGTGGAATAAACGACCATTCAATTCCTTCTTGAAGACACATACTCTTCACTATTTCGTTGTGTTTCTCGCTTAGAAAAAGTCGGCGTAGTTCCACTAATTCGTTTTGGGCACCTAGGAAATTTGTTGCGTTATCGGAATATATTTTCGCACATTTACCTCGTCTGGCTATGAAGCGCTTTAAGGATAATAGAAAGGCATTAGTTGTGAGCTCGGTTACGAGTTCTAAGTGAACAGCTTTGGTGACGAAACAAATAAAAATTGCGACGTACGACTTTAGAGGTGCTCGACCACGAATTCTAGATGACACGTAGACCGGTCCGCAATAATCAATTCCAGTGATTGAGAATGGTCTTGTTGGCTGTAGTCGTTCAGCAGGAAGGTCTCCCATGATTTGTTTGGCAAAAATCGGGCGCGATTTGAAGCAAATAATGCACTGGTGTATTACTTGGCGTATTGTAATTTTTAAATTTGTGATCCAGAACCTTTGTCTGATGATGTTGAGTAGGGTTTGGCAACCTGCATGGAGATGTTTCAGGTGATGATGGCGAATAAGTTCGCGTGAGAAGGAATGCGAATGCGGCAATAACATTTGATGCTTTGAGTCAAAGGATAGCTCAGCATTTTTTATCCGACCGCCGACTCGCATAATGCCTTCGTTGTCTAAAAACGGCGCTAGAGCCTTTAGCTTGCTTTGAGCCTTTACCTCCTTTTCATGTAATAGTTGCGCGTAGTCCTCTGGAAAGTATGTCATTTGCAAATTTCTGACTATGGATTTCAGGGCTGCGTTAAGCTCATCAGGTGTAATGACCTTTGGGTGCTGCTTACTAGATTTATCCTTGGCAAAGAAGCGACGGACGTAAACGAAAACGAGTAATAAGCGATGATATGAATTGACGAATTTGTTGTCACCTATGAGATCAGTGCATTTAATCGTTGATATGAGAGAAAATTTGATTTTCTTCATTTCAGGCAGTTGCAAGTTGAAGTTTCCTGGCTGCTTGGGCCAATTTTGGCAGGAAAGCTTCAAAAATTCCGGTCCATTGAACCATATGGGTGATGATAGTAGTTCCTCTGGTAGGGCGCCTCTGGAAACAAGGTCAGCAGGATTGCAATTGGTGGAAACGTGGTTCCAGACATATCCCTCAGTAAGCTGCTGGACCTTTGCGACGCGGTTGGATACGAAAGTGGTCCATTGAAATGACGAGGAACGAATCCAACCTAGAGCAACTGTAGAATCCGTCCAGCAAAATGTTGAAGGTATTGGAATAGGAAGCCCCTTTTTGACTTGGTGAAGTAGTTCTGCTAGTAATAGGCTTGCGCACAACTCCAATCTCGGCAGCGATATAGTGCGAATGGGCGCTATTCTGGATTTGGCGCATAATAGTTTAGCGCAAATGTTACCATTCTGATCCTCACTCCGCATGTATATGCATGCCCCATACGCACGCTCGCTGGCATCTGCAAACCCATGAAGTTGTATTGTCGAATTCGCGGATATGACGTAGCGTGGGAATTTGATCTGAGTGATGTATTTGAGTTGTGCTCTGAAATGAATCCATTGCGTTTGAAGGTCTTGTGGTATACTTTCGTTCCAATCCAGTTTCAGCTTCCATAAATGTTGCATGAAGATTTGAGCTAAAACGACAACCGGGTTTATTAGGCCTAATGGGTCGAAATACCTTGCAATTTCTGAGAGAATAGCCCTCTTGTTTATATTTGGAAGCTCGTTATGTGGGTGCGAAAAGAAAGCGAAATAGTCTTCCCTTGGGTCCCAGATAAGGCCAAGAGCCTTTATGACAGGATTGTTGTCAATCAGCAGAAGTTTTTCCCTGTCTTCTTCTGGAATTGCACTTAATAGGTCTGGCGAGTTTGAGCACCACTTTTTTAATGGAAAATGCCCTAGCGAAAGACACTCCATTATTTCGTGTTTAATTATTTTCAGGTCTTCTTCGTTGTCAGTCCCAGTCATAAGATTGTCCACGTAAAAATCTCTTAAAATCAGTTTCGCTCCACGGGGAAATCTCAAAGCTCCGTCGTAGGCACATTGGTTAAGACTGCGTGTTGCTAAGTAAGCCGCTGGGGCTGTTCCATAAGTTATTGTTTTTAACTTATAAATGCCTACTTCATCCTCTGGGGTTTTGCGCCACAAAATGCATTGCATCGCTCGATCATCTTGATGGAGAAGTACTTGCCGGTACATCTTCACTATATCGGCAGTGATAACAAATCTGTGTAACCGAAATCGTAGAATTATGTCGAACAAGTCGTCTTGAACCTTTGGACCAGTCATTAGAATGTCGTTGAGCGATTTGTTTGATTGGCCTAATGTTGGACAGGAGCCATCAAACACTACACGAAGACGAGTGCTAGTCGAATCTTCTTTTATCACGCTGTGATGCGGCAAAAAGTTAAGTTTTGGCGGCAGTGCGCCTTCTGGTATCCTTTCCATGTGATCTAATGCCTCATATTCCTCCATGAATTTGATGTAATCAGCCTTTAAGTTAGGAAATTTGGATAATTTACGCTCAACTGACTGGAGCCTTTTGAAAGCAGTAGTGTAAGATTCTCCTAACACCGATGGATCTTCGCGGAATGGTAAGCGGACGATATACTGCCCACAAACAGATCTTTCGGTCGTTCTGTCGTAGAATTTGGAGCAAGCTTGCTCCTCAGCACTATGGAAATGATCAGCTGTTGAGATATTTTCAACTTCCCAAAATGATTTAAGTATGTTCTCAATGTCGTTGGGGGGTTCGGTTTTGACCACGTTTGAATAGAGGCTGTATTGAACTGATTCAGTGAGATTGCCTGCGATGATCCAACCAAGAAGAGTTTTTTGGAAAACTGGGGAATCTGCAGTAGTTTTTATTTGACCCACGCACAGCAGACTAAAGAATTGCTCCGCTCCAATTAACCCTCCGTTGTACTCCTGGGTCCAGCCAGACCTTTTTTGATTTTAACTGTATTTTTCAAATATTTCCAGTCGTGTCAGCGATTCGTAGTTTCTTGACTTTTCCTAAAATCTTATTACCACCAACTTTTTGAAAAAATCAGAATTAAAAATCATTCACAAATGGATATATATAAGGATTCATGACTGTATATCACATTAGTGACTCATGGGTCTAGCCAGACCCCTATGCATTTTACATGGAAAATCATGTATTTTGGACAGTAACTTGCTTTTTTTTACCTTTTTTTTTTGTAATTTTCTATTCAAACTATCTTTTGTATTCTCGATGAAGGGTGCAGGAATTGCACAAATTGTATTTACACTATCTCGTTTGTTCTGTTCATTAGAAAAGCGAGCAAAACAGGATGAGAGCCCGCCCAGCTTGGAGTAATAAAGTAATAAACCGTGGCGACTGATTGTCTTTTCGTCGCTGTGAGTATAAATGTTACTGCGTTTCAAGTGTCTGCCGATTCTGGGAAATGGCAAAAAGGATGTCCGGGAACTTAGCAGATCATTTCCCAGCAGATCAAATATAAAAGTGAGTTCTCTTCGCATGCACATGAGTTCTATAGTTCAGCAATAGTTCTGGCGATTTTACTAAAAAAAAAAGACGATTGAACAATTCAAAAAATGATCTGCTAACTTCACATAGCAGCTGTTTGTATAACAGCTAGCTTATAACAGTATATAATAAGAACTATTGCTAAAAAGTATCAGGAACTATAGAACTCATGTGCATGCGAAGAGAACTCACTTTTATATTTGATCTGCTGGGAAATGATCTGCTAAGTTCCCGGACATGCAAAAATGCCCAATTTTAGTTATAATAAAAGGCAAGATATGATTCATGCTGGAAAATAGGATGCACATTTAGGTTTGGATGCTTACCCAATCCTGAAAAAATTTAAATGCGCCTTTATAGTTTTCTAGCAGGTCACTTGGAGTTGGAAGCATAAGTTCAGTTCACTGTCCACGGTTGGAAGCAATCCATATTTTCTAAAATCGGGAATTCAAAAGTTTTGCATGTCGCGTTGAGCATAAAACGTAATTATTCCTTATAAGAGGTACTTTTCAAGTGAACTTTGAACATAAAAAGTGAAACTATTTACGATATTGAGTATATTTGTATGAGTTGCGTGCAATAAATATTATACCTAATTAGTAACACAATTTTCATCACTTATCACACCTTCAATATTTTTACCAGTCCGTTATTCAATGGTTGCCATCAAAACATTAAAAAATATACAAATAATAACAATTTTATATACCTGGATGTTATTAAAAAGCGCTCACAAATGCCACAATTTTGCATGTAAATGTCTAGAAATATATGGGGTCTGGCCAGACCCATGAGTTGCTTATGTGAAAATCGAAACATGTGTTAAACGGAGGGTTAAAATGTCAATTGGTTGGGGCTCACTGAAATGTGAATCTGCTAAGTTTATATTTTTTGGAACCTGTATATTTCTGTTTATTAGTCGATGAGAGGGTTGATTTCCTGTGATGCTTGGGAGAACCAGAACTGTGAGATCTGCAGTATAATCGGTTTCTCTGGATTTTATAGTGATGACTGTTTTATACTTGGTTTGAGTGTCGACGTTTCCAATTCCGGAAATTGGAGCATTTGTCGGAAGTTTTGATAGTCCAAGCTTGGCTAGGCCTGTTTCACTTATAAAATGAGACTGTGAAGCGGAGTCTAGTAACGCCCTACATGTCACATAGGAATTGTGGCTGTCTCGCACGTAAATTAGAGCGGTAGGAAGTATGACATTTTTGTAAGAATATGTGATTGCATTAGTTGACTCCTCAAGAGCATTTGACGTTATCATAGTAACAGAATTAGAGGGCGAGGCTTGATCTCGCTGACTTGTGGAGGCGATTTGCTCGAACTGCGTCGACGGGATATTGGTTTGGTTAGGTTTGCTATGATTAGCTATGCTTCCAGACTGAATATGTAATAATGTGTGATGATTTCCAGAACAATTTTGGCATTTATTTAAAGATTTGCAATTTCTTACCGAGTGTCCAGCCTTGAGACAGTTTAGGCATAGCTTAAGTCGTTTAGCTTCTTGAAATCTTGCTGACGGCGACAAATTTTGAAACGTTTGGCATCGAAACGGAGAGTGATATGGTTGTGAGCAGAATACACATGCTGCTGCTGAGTGTGAGGTGGCTGAAACGAAGGATGAAGTGTTAAGTCCAATTTTGGTTTTAACTTTAGGGTGACTTGGTTGATGTCTTAGGCCTGGTGTGGATGAATGGGGTGGCTCCCTTGTAGTTTGAAGAAATTTCAATGATTGCAACCTCTTTTCCAAGAACGACGAAAACTCTTCCCATGTAGGAAATTTGAATGTTGCATCTTCGGATGATTCAATTAATTTTGAAACCTCTTCTTCCCATTTGGTTTTAGTAGCGAAGTCTAACTTAGATGCGAAGATATGAAGTAATAATCCGTCGGCCACTTGATCTTTGTTGCCGATAGTTAGAAGAGAGCGTAAATGTGCCTTTATGCGATCGATAGTGCATCTTAAACCTTCTATTGAAGGTTTAGATATAGCCTGCAAGTCAAATATAGCATTGATGTGTGCCTGAAAAACATAGCGTTTATTGTCGTATCTGGTTTCTAATAATTTAATAGCTTCTTCATAATTATCAGCTGTACTATCCATGCCCTTTATTATTTCCTTCGCGTCGCCTAGAAGGCAGTTACGGAGATGCTGGAATTTCTCGGCTTCGGTGTAATTATCATTTTGATGCACTAACGCCTGAAAAACTGACCAAAAATCTAACCATTCTATTAATTCACCTGAGAAAGAAGGCATCTTAAGCTTTTCCACATGGGTGGTGGCTCTAATTGCTGCTGACGATGCTTCAATGGCTGTTGCATTCAGTGATACCGAATTACGAGTCTTGTGATTGCTGATCAAAGAAAGTAATTCCGCTTTTATCTCAGCATAGGTGTCTTCAAATTTGTCACGCTCCTCCGCTTCAGCATCCGACTGATCGATGCACTCTAGCTTGGATTGCACCAGATTAAAATTAGAAAAATATGTTTCCAATAACCCTAGTTTGGTTTCTAATTCAAACATATTTGCACTTTCTGCCTTTTCTTTGACGAACGTTTTCATTTTAGTTTGCTGCCCCTTTATAACACCACGTTGCAACCTTAACTCAGAAATTCGTTTTGTCGCCTTATCATCATCGACTCCCATGATGAAAGTTGCACGAGACTTCGAGCTCCAACAGTACTTACGAACGGTTATGGATAGCGGCACTCTCCGGCCAGAACTGTATGCCTAGATGCAGATTTCCAGAAAAAAACACAATAATTATCTGTATAATCCCGCGTCTGCGAATGATTTGCTCGGTATATTAATTACACGAAATCCCGATCCGATAAGAAAATGCTAAGGTGATGTACTGATGTAATTATCGATGCACCCACGTTGTTAACTTTTGATCAAATGGATCCGAAATTGAGTGTCTCTGCGAATAATGCGATTATAATGCGATTAATGCGAATAATTGCCCATATCCGGCTCGAAGGACCATTTGGTGAAATTTAACTGGTTTGTTAAATTTATTAATGGCGAATTGAAACGAAATTTTGGTTTTGATAATTTTCGAACTTTATTGGCGAACCACCTCTGAACAACTGAACGAGTTACATCTTTCTCCAATGGATTTAGCTAAGTAACTGATTGCGGAGAATAACTGTTGTGATAACTGATAAGTGAGAACATTAAGCAGATGTTGCCATGACAAATTAAATTTAGGATAAAATAACAATTTCATTTATATACAATTCAGAAGAAATCAAAAATAAAAAGAAGATTGAAATTTAGCATAGTACAATAATAATATACAATTTTTATCAGATACCCTTAAGCAAATAATAAAATATAGACTATGTATTATATAAATATAACTTAAATGTTGGAAAGGATGTTGCAGTTGGGGACAACTAAATAAATTCAAAACAACTTTGTAGTAAAAAATTTAAATATTTTCACTTAAAGACTACCACTTGGACTGTTCGCACTTCGCGACGACCGCATCGCCCGCATGAGACCAGAGAGCGCAGTGGAACTATATATTTCCACTTCTCTCTGCATGAGCACCGATTTCAAAAATGTGCAGTACACGAAGTTTTATGTTGTGTGAGTCCAAAGTTTTATGTTGTTTGAGCCGAGCAGTTTGATCCAAAGAATATCTACGATAAGAAGGGTCACAAATGTCTGTACACGTTTCGAGTTGCGATTGTGTACAGCAAGCGTCATAGAAATAGATGGCAAGTGAATTACACTTTGTGAAAAGGGAAAGGAAATGTAGGCGTCACGTTTCAACAAATGAGTGCTCGTAAACAACACAGAACTTTAAGTTCTGCGCGCGAAACTTTACAGTTTCGCTCGCGACGCTTTAAGTTTCGCTCGCGATGCTTTAAGTTCAACCCGCGCTAGGGATGGGAAAAACCTACCGGTTTAAACCGAAAACCGGTGTTTTGGTTCGGTCAACCGGTGTTTTTTCGGTGATGTTTTTGGTTCGGTTTTCACCGGTGATTTTTTTTAAATGCAATAATCGGATAAAAAAACCGGCATATTAAGTTTTGTAAACAGAAAGAAAACATGGTAATTTTTACACCTTTCGGTGACATTTTGCTTTTTAGAAAGAAAAAAACCTAAATTGTAATTGAATTATTGATTGAAAAGGATTTGAATTGGAAAACGCTGCCGCCAACGGCCTGCGGACCTACACGCGAGGAAACAAATCAGTAAATTTAAACTCATCAAAGTAAAGCTTTTAAGCTTTAAAACTTTAACCCCAGTTTGTTATTAAAAAAATAAACAATAATTAATATTGAATATACATACATACTTTTATACTTTTTTTTGTAACTTAGGCGTTCCACGCTTGGCTTAAAATTATCAATGATTAAAAAACCTTGGTTTTATTGTAAGAGCTGTATTATTTTACTAGCGAAATCCCTGGAAATGTTTAGCTGTTTTCGCTTTTGAATGAACATTTTGATAGTTGCATTTATAGTTGCTTTTGCATCTGAAGGAAATAGATATTTTTTTACAGTTTGTGTTTGAGTTGAGTTTTTAATTTACTTTCAGGTTACAGCTGCTCAGCACCAGCTCCATATTTGCTATGCACTATGCAGCAGTAGCGAGCTTTTGGTGTTTAAAAAATAAAAGTTTTTAAAAAACACCGAAAACCAGTTATTTGAAAAACCGGTGATTTAGAACGGTTTAAACCGCCCGGTTAAACCGCAGGTAAAAAACACCGAAATAACCGAAAACCGGTTATTTTGGCAACAACCGCCATCCCTAACCCGCGCAGATTAAAGTTCCGCTCGCCATTAAAATTACATACATTACAAAAACAAAATGAAAGTTCATGAGCTGCGTTTGCATAGGATAAGGCGGTGGTTGTATATAATAAACCGCTCAGATTCCTTTGATGTGTGCCGAAAATATTCTGAAATTTTTGGGTTAAGCCGGAGGTACACGATACGGAAAACGTCATATTTATAAGGAAATATCTTTGTGGATGTCACTTTTGACACATCGAGTCACACGATAAGCAAAAATGAGTTTGCAACCTGTATTTTGCAATTCACAGATTACCGCGACGACGTGCCGCCCGTAAGAGCAGTAATCTCAAAACTGTGTTCATAAAGTTTTGTATGGTGTGACTCGGGAAATTTGTACCCCGCAAATTGCTTGGATGTGCCGAAAATATTCAGAAATTTTTGGGATATTTATAAGCGATACACCATATTGCTTATCGTCGAGTCACACGATATGAAATACGGCGTATCGCTTATAAATACGACGTTTTCCGTATCGTGTACCTCCGGCTTTAATTATAAGTGATACACCATATTGCTTATCGTTGAGTCACACAATATGAAATATGGCGTATTGCTTATAAATACGACGTGTATAAATCGTGTACCCCCGGCTTATGACAAGGCCTTTAGGCTGTGTGCGAATTCTCGACTAAATTGACTAAGGCTTTGTTTTTTTAATGACCTGCAGATTCCGATCAATTAAAAAACGGCAAAAGACATTTACGAAATCTTAAACTGAAGCTAAGTTCAGTGCTTACAGATGTCAGGCTACGGAGTATTAAGATAATTTGGGAATTCAAAAATTTGGGTTTTTGTTATATAAGAAATAAAAATTATTTTATACTTTTTAAGTGTAAGTTTTTTTGAAGTCGGTTCAATTTTTTTTTAAAAAGAGTTTTATTTTTTCTCTTTTCAACGTACAAGCGTACAAGTGAGCGAAGCATAACTGTGATCAAATTGGAGTTCTTCGGAATGATATAAAAAAAAATTGTAAAAATCAATTCCGCTCTTTATAACCATTAAAGTACAATGGACCCGCAGAAGCGATCTAAATTTCCAATTCAGGGTAGAATGCAACGTCGCCTTCGTCTCATCTTTTCCTATTATGCGTATCACAGTTCTTTAATCCTCATTTAATAAATAAAAAAACGTCCGTTGTTAGCGATTTTTGCAGTTTTTCTGCAGAATCGGTGGGCGAAGTATGACTTTTGTTATAATGGGACCTGAATCGAATAAAAAAAGAATTATATGCAAATCGGTTAAGCTGTTTGGAAGTTTCGAAGTTAGGTATGCTACAAGACAAAAAAAAAAAAAAGCCTTGAACTTATTAGTAACACGGTACCACCGCGAAGCTTTCTTAAATCAAATAAAAAAAGAATTATTAAAATCGGGTAAACCGTTTGGAAGTTATGCTGGAACAAACATTTAAAAAAAAAATCGCGCTCGAACTTATAACCTCCTCCTTTTTGAAGTCGGTTAAAAATGGAATTACAAGCGAGTTTAAAAATGGATTTGTTATGAATAATAACGATTTCTGCTGTATATCGGTTGTCAAAAATGCAAAATGTCAACAAAGTTCACAAAAATGACACTTTATTAAATTTGCTCTGAAGTTGCCCATATTCTCACCGGTGAGAATTTATGAAATTTGCCTTGATCTGAATCATGCATGATACAAGGAACATAATGTAAGCCCATGATAAAAGGAACATATTGTCACATATTGTCACATATTGAGGATCGGCACAGTCATCTTGCGTAACCGACTACACATTGCTAACAAACTGTATTCATAACGGGATGACTGGTACAGTCTGACAACAATTCGTATCGGATTGATCGGATTGTTAGTCAGTCGGAGTTAGAAGTTCATTCGAGAAAGAAAACGACTACAATGTTTAATAAACCAATAAACACATTTTAACTACAATGTTTTTTATTATAACTGGCGCAGCCGATAACCGTTCAGCTCAATGAACATACGCTCAAGAAAATTTGTGCAGTAAAAAAGTGCATCAAATTTAAACTAACTTATACAGTATAAAGTGTATAAACAAGACAATTTGTGCAGTAAAAAAGTGCATCAAATTTAAACTAACTTATACAGTATAAAGTGTATAAATAAGACAATTTGTGCAGTAAAAAAGTGCATCAAATTTAAACTAACTTATACAGTATAAAGTGTATAAATATACAATCGCTTGCAGTAAAGTGCACAAAACTCCGGCCATCTTATACAGAAAAACGAATAAAATTCAAAAACTTGTTTTCTTTGATACGAAACAACTGAAAACAAAAATGAGGCAACAATTAAAAACCTTCTAATAGACAAGTACCCAGAATTCAACAAAAATAGCCAGTGCAGCGACACGTGAGGGCAACAACAACAACAACAAAACAACGAAAACTATATTTAACAAGTAACAACTTTTCAAATTTGTTTTTATTTTAATTGCTTTAGAAATACAGGACAATATTTGCGAAAAGGTTACGATTAAGTTACTATTAAAATAGTTTTTTTTGGTTCTTTAGCTAAAATGGAAAATTTGGACTTAGCTTCAAAATTTAAGTTAATTACAAGTAGTTTAAATTGTATAATGCCTTTTGACGGAGATAAAAGCTCATTATCGAATTTTATAAATAGAATAGAATGTTTAGCTCCTATTCTGGACACCTTCGATAACAATTATAAACGTTTGATATTGGGGCTTATTAAAGACAAAATTATAGGCAAAGCGCGCAGAACATTACTAATTAACAGAAACGCGGAAACTTGGACTGATCTCAAAACAATTTTAATTACGGGACATGGGGAAAATGACTCAATCGACGTACTGATAGATAAAATCAGAACCTGTAGATGCAACGACACAATAGCAAAATTTTATCAAAATTTAAACAATTTGCTATGCAGACTCAATAACGCGTATCTTTTAGAAGGAAGAGGTAATAACCAAGAAATTAGTAGCAATCAGAGAATAGCATTACATTCATTTAAGCACGGGTTACCGGAACCGGTAAAAAGCATTATTATTAGTAGAAATCCGTCAACCTTAGCAGAAGCATTCGAAATAATTAAAGTAAATGGTTATTTAAATTATTCAGACAATAACCCAAATCGAATTAACAGACAATCGTGTTATTATAACAATTATACTCAAAGATTGAATAACTCCAATGATACCAGAAATAACTCTTCGAATCAAAATTTTGCCAGGAATGGTCATAATAGAGACTGGCACCGCTGCCAAAATCAACATTTTGCCAATAGTAGGATTAATAGAGAATCGAACACTTATCCAAATCAGAATTTCTCAAACAATAATCAGTTAAGAGTGTCACGCAACCCTAGAAATAATTTTCAAAGCATTCAACCAGCTAACAGAAACAATTTTAACAGTAATAATGGAAATTACCATGAAGTTAATAATTCTAATAACAATCAATGGCCCGAACCAATGGACGTTTCTGTGAACTCAAGTGGGAGAGAACGGGATTTTCAAGTGGCTCAAAGAAACAACTTCCCTATATAGTAATTCATACACCCGTGAGGAAACTTAGATTTATATTAGACACTGGCGCAGAATACAGCATTATTAATTCACAAATTTGCAACCCAAAATGGAAAACTAAATCTCAAATATACACCTTAAGAGTACTAAATCGTAATATTGAAACAAGCACCCAGTATAGGATTCCAATGTTTAAAGAATTTAATAATGAAGGACATTTTATAAATTTTTTAGAATACTATTTTCACAATTTTTTTGACGGAATTATAGGAAATAACATCTTACTAAATTTGAACCCCATAATTGACTATAAAAGCAGACGTTTGATACAAATAATGCTGAAATTTCAATATATCTCAATGAAAATGAAGAAAAATATGCAGAAAGCTGTTACAACAACGAGTCAATCCGAATATTCAACAACGAAATAAGTACAAATGAAATATCTAGTAAAAATTTTGCAAAACATTTAAACATAGAAGATATCTCCAAACTAAAATGCCTTCTAAAAAGCTACAAGGATATATTCTACAAAGACGGTGACAACTTGCCTTTCACAAACAAAATAAAACACAGAATTATAACGAAAAACGATATCCCAATTTTTAGTAAACTGTACAGGTACCCAGAGATCCATCGTGATGAGGTTGACGCACAAATAAAAGAAATGCTTCAACAAAAAATAATCGTACCAAGTAATAGTCCATACAATTCACCACTTTGGGTTGTTCCAAAAAAAATGGATAACAGCGGAAAACAAAAGTGGCAAATAGTAATAGACTACAGGAAACTGAATGAGCAAACCATTGAGGATAGATTCCCACTTCCAAATATCGACGATCTGTTTGAGAAATTGGGAAAATGCAACTATTTTACAACAATTGACCTTGCGAAAGGATTTCATCAGATTGAAGTCGATCCACAGGATAGAGCGAAAACGGCATTTTCTACCAGGAACGGCCACTATAAATTTACCAGAATGCCGTTCGGACTAAAAAACTCTCCTGCAACCTTTCAAAGATTAATAAATAGTGTATTAAAAGAATTCATAAATAAAATTTGCGTCGTATACCTGGACGATATACTCATATTTTCTACCAGTTTCACTGAGCACCTAGATTCATTAAAGAAAATTTTCCAAAAACTAAAAGAAAGTAATCTAAAGATCCAAGTCGATAAATGCCATTTTGCTTACGAATCTACTAAATTTCTGGGACATGAAATTACAAGTAATGGAATTAAACCGGACGAAAGCAAATTAGATGCTATAAAATTATTGCAATTACCCACAAACGTAAAACAAATCAAAAAATTTTTAGGAATCACCGGTTTTTATAGAAAATTTGTGAAAGATTATGCCAAGGTGGCCTACCCCATGATTAAATATTTAAAAAGAAACATGAGAGTCAACGTAAACTAAAAACATTACTTACGAGTGACCCAATTTTAAAACGTCCTGATTTCACAAAAACCTTTACACTAACAACGGATGCATCGCAGAATGCTATTGGGTCGGTTCTAAGCCAAAACGGCCATCCTATCTGTTTCGCTTCGCGCACCTTAAACGATCATGAAAAAAGGTACTCCACAATCGAAAAAGAGTTACTTGCGATTGTGTGGTCTGTTAAGTATTTTCGTACCTACTTATATGGCAGGAAATTTTTTATTCGCACTGATCACAAGCCGCTCGTATGGTTAAACAATAATAAGGAGCCGAATATGAAAATTCAAAGATGGAAATTAATGCTTAACGAATATGATTTTGAAATAATCTACCTAAAAGGAAAAGAAAATAAAGTTGCAGATGGACTTAGCAGGTTTACAAATCGAACAGAACAAAAGGACAACAACGAAATTTCAGATTCAAGTGTTTGCAACGGAAGTTATGAGATTTTAAACAACGAACTAAAAGATAATGCGGATGCTAGAAGCAATGACGTTGAAGTCATGTCTTCAGCTAATACAGCGCAAGGGAAAAAGGACAACCAAAATCACTTAAATACCACAGAAAAATGTGTAAATATTTATAAAAATCAAATTTACCTAACCCATGGTGATAAAGAGAGAGTTTTTACCAAAATTTTACATAAACGATGCCAAAATTATATTACTGTTGACGAAAATTCTGATTTGTTGAAGTTAATGAAAGGAATTTTAATAGATAAGGGAATAATGTGCATCTATTGTGAGAACAATGAACTGTTTGCCAAATTTCAGAATCTTTACGAAAAATATTTTTCTAATAATACGAATTTAAAATTGCGCAAATCCAATGTTAAATTGGTAGATATAACTGACCGGAATGAAATAATTAATATTATAAGGGAACAGCACTTGAAAACTAATCATCGCGGAATAGACGAAGTATTCTCTGAACTGAAGACCTAATATTTTTATCCAGATATGTTAAAAATAATAACAAAATTTATAAACAATTGCGAAGTTTGCCAATTAGCAAAGTACGATCGCCAACCGATTAAAATTCCGTTCGAAATCAGCGAAACTGCAACAAAATTTAATGACATAGTACACTTCGACATTTGGTTTCCATACAGAAATGTTATGTATTTAACTACAATTGACAAGTTTAGTAAATATTCTACACTACACAAGCTAAATGACAGGACATGGGTGTCTATCCTGAAGGCATTAAAGGAAAGGATTAAGTTCTTAGGTAAAATGAACAAACTGATATATGATAACGACAGATGCATATTGCACAATGCGGTGAGATTATATTTAGAAGAAAATCAGATACATTTTCATGTAACAACAGCCTACAATAAAACTGGAAACTCGGATATAGAACGACTTCATGGCAAACTAAATGAACATTTAAGAATAATGGAAGTTGATAAATCAAATGAAAACAAAGATCTTGAGGAGAAACTTCACGAAATAATTACTATCTATAACAGTACTATACATTCTACTACTAAATTACGGCCGATTGATTTTATTACAAAGAATTTTGATAAAAATGAGATTAAAACGCTATCCGAAAATTACAAAATCCAGAAAATTGAGAGGGTAAATAAATTAAATAAAAAACGACAAACTAATTTCCAACTAAATGAAGACATAGTTCGAAATAGAGAAATCTCTAAAAATAAACCTAAATACAAAAAATTAAATCATTTTAAGAAAGTTGGCAAATACATTGTGGACACTAGTAACAAGCGTAACACTAAATACGTTAAAAACCAATTAAAACGAAAATACAAATATAAAAGTTAATATTTTGAACATTTATCACAATAATAACAAATAATACTGTCATATTTATTAAAACAAATGTAGTTAATGGCAATAAAGATATAGAAATTCATGAAAACAAGAGCAATTGCACATCAAACCTTTTTAATATAAGCTTCTTGTATAAAAACAATGGCATTAGTCGAAAAAAGTGGCAAAGTATGTCTTACAGTTGTACGTAAATATAACAGCTCGTAACAGGCAACAACAAAAATAAAAAAAAAAAAAAAAGGAAAAATACAGACATCATTTTGTCTTTTGCAAATTGTATGTACTGAATTATCACGTCCTTATCAGTAATGAAGTATACATATCTGAAATAACAGAAGAGATCAATCCATCTTTACGAAATATCACGAGTAAAGTAAGAAGAAAGTGCAATGTTTATAATAATAACGAAGGGGTCTTAACAAGAAAATTAAAATTCTTATAATAATTAAGCAATCAGGCATTTTAAATGAAAAATAATAATAATTTTAGTTAGATCAGAGTATTTGTGAAAATTAGGAATAAAATACAAATACCTTAAAAGAATTGAAACAAAAAAAAATGTATCTAGTAGCTTTATAAGTTGCCAGTGTTTTTATTAATTAACTGGCATAGGTTCCATTAAATTAATTTAAGTCACTAATGTAAATTTTTACAATTAGCCGTTTAACACAAATACTTGTTTTTGTACCATTTAATTTTGGATTAAGTAAGAATAACTATAAAGCAAAAATGGAATCTATGTAAAAACGTAAATGCAATTTTCCCGCCAAGAAGAACATTCATTTGCAGGGACTGCAAATACTTAAGGATGGGAGGTGTCACATATTGTCACATATTGAGGATCGGCACAGTCATTTTGCGTAACCAACTACACATTGCTAACAAACTGTATTCATAACGGGATGACTGGTACAGTCTGACAACAATTCGTATCGGATTGATCGGATTGTTAGTCAGTCGGAGTTAGAAGTTCATTCGAGAAAGAAAACGACTACAATGTTTAATAAACCAATAAACACATTTTAACTACAATGTTTTTTATTATAACTATATGGTATACCAATGATTTCTCACCCGCGCCATTTTGCGCGTCATCGGGTTCACCCAATGAGCATTCGACGGTTTGACAGCATTTTGTTTACTTTTAAAACTTCCATACGATTTTTTTCTTAATTTTTGTTTACTGACAACATTAGACTAATTTCTGTTTAAATATCTTATTTTAAAATACATTCTACATCTAAAAAATAACTTCTTCACTTCTTCTTCGACAATTACAACTTTTGCCTTAATTAACAGTATTTCATTGTATTTCATGACATTTTTACAGTTCTTTATTACACACTAAACCATATTAAATGCAAAATAGTACAATTAATATTTAAAACTATTAAAAATCTTTAAAAACTTCTACACGAATTTGAAAACAAAAAGCTGTCAAACCATCAAATGCTCATTGGGTGAACCCGATGACGCGCCAAATGGCGAATGTGCGAAATCATTGACAAAATGACCTGGATAGATTGGTTTGTATGGAGATGATCTATATATGTCATTAAAAAAACACAGCTTAAATTGCTTTCCATTATCAAGTATCAAAATTCCATTTGCTGGCGAATTCTCTATTTTGACTAAATGCACTAAATTAGCTCTCAGTCGTTTCGTACTTTGACATGTTAAAGTAATTTTTGTTTAGTAAACAATAATTTGTGATAAAAATTTGCGATATTTATATATATATAAATTCATTTTAAATCAAGAATAATGCTTCAATAATTTACTTACATCTATGGGAATATTTTTTGTTCCATTATTCTAATCTATCTCTTATTTTCCTCTAAATAAAAAATACAGCCAAACACAAAATTAAAGCTCAACTCCTGCCATAATTATTATTATTATCTTTCCGGAACTCCGAGACAAAGTCTTCTACTGTCAAAATTTAGTCTCCTCGGAAGGAGACAAAAAGAAAGAAGAAGGAATTGTTTGAAAACTAAATTTATAACCCGTTTACATCGACTCAAAAACACTTGTTTTTGATAAGATTCCTGTTTTCCACAGAAAACAACTACTGGAGCCGAACTTTTTCGACTTTTGATACTTATTTTTTGTTTGACAGTCAGCTGAAGAGTTTACGTTTGTTTGGTCCTTTTTGAAATAATAAAGGAATAAAAGTTTGAAAATGTCATTTGAAGAAAATTTAATATCTCTAATCAAGGAAAAAGATATTTTCAATATCAAAAGCCGTGAATACCGGAAATTCGATAAAAAGGAATGAGACTGGCAAAAGTTCGAAAAGTTGTATTGTGTTAAGCCGGAGGTACACTATACGGAAAACGTCATATTTATAAGGAAATATCTTTGTGGATGTCACTCTTGTGACATCGAGTCACACGATAAGCAAAAATGAGTTTGCAACCTGTATTTTGCGATTCACAGAAAATTGGTAAAATGTCAAATGTCAAACACAAACACTTACTGCCGATGTAAATACTTTTCCTGTTTTGTAAAACAAGAATTAAAAGTATGTGTTTTCCGAGTCGATGTAAACAGGCTATTAAAGACAAAGTACAGGCATAACAGGGTAAACAGATATATAAAACTGAAAAATATATTTTTGTTAAAAAAATTTAAGTTATTTTTTAATAACGCTAATCAAATTAAACATTTTTCTTGAAAAATTTACCATACTCTGACGTAAGGGAAAGAGACAAGTAATAATTATTAATAATAATAGTAATAATAATTAACAGTTAACCGGAAAGGCAGAATCAGCTTGCGCCAACCATATATTCCGTACTTTAGCAGGCTTTGAGTTGCCGACAATAAGCAATCTGCTATCTATCTACGGGTCGGGTCGTTCAAAAACTCCCGTGGTAAAGCATAATTTCTGAGCTCCATTTCGCCCGGGCCTGTCAGAAAATCAAAATTTCAACTATACTAGAAGTTAATACTAGGTTAGCACTATGTAGTTAGTACCCGAATATGAAAGTTGGTACGGTAAGCGTTACCGAGTTATTAACAAAAACTTTTGGCAGGGCCAGGGAAATGCCTCCCGGCCATGTAGGAAAATCAAAATTTCAACTATGCCAGGAGTTGATACTAGGTATATACTAGTTAGTACCCAAATATGAAGGTGAGTACCCTAAGAGTTACTGAGTTATTAACGCAATGCCCACCACATTATTTGTTTTCTCACATTATTTGAATACAGAGTCTATATTTAACCACGAAAGTTTTTGAATATCAGGTGTTAACTACGAGGAATGATTCAAGGAATATAAGGAGCGCATTCAAAAACTTATTATAGCAAATTATATGGTAAGTCGTAGTTATACTGTATTTCGTCATTTAACTACAGTGCTTACAGCTTACTGTTTATGCTTAAACAGGAGTTTTTGAATGACCCGTGAGGCTTATTGCGAGGCTTGTCAAAAAACAGAACCAGCAATCGTTACTTGTCTCTTTCCCTCACGATTCAAGTTGTCAGTGTTGGATAAATTTTTCAAGAAAAATATTATTTTGATTATTCTGATATCTGTCAGATTGATAATATTTATACGATACGAATATACGAAATTATTAAAAAAATTGTGTAAACTTTTAATTAATTAATTAAAATACTTCAATTTCCATTTTTATTAATTATTAAATTGACAATATTGTTTTATGTTTCTAATTGCCCAGTACTATATATACCACATTATAATTTAGCATGTTATAATTTCGTGTTTAAATATACTGGAAACAATTGAAGCTTTCGTTTATAAAATTATTGAGAGCTGAATCAATTGAAAATATCATTTTTACAATTAGTTAGTACAAGTCCTATTGGTATTTTGGTTTTTTAAATTACTAAGTACGGTAGAATTCTTCTTTTTTTTTATAATTGGCCTTCTTTTATCTAATTCAAAAATGAAAAACCGCACTTTTTTTGCTGTTCACTAATAAAATATAAATACGATTATTCTTATTCAAGCCGCTTATAGTCCCATGAGGTTTCCTGTTGAAATTGATAAGCGGTTTGGGTAAATGCATGTGAGCCACAAAAACTGAGCCAAGTGATAAAAATGTGACAGAACTGTTCAAATTTTTAACAAACATCTGAAAAACTGAAAAATTATCTGCCGGACCAAATAAAATTTGTATGTTGGGTCAAACGATAAGCCGTCAGGATAATCAATCGTGGAGCGGTGAAGATGGAGTCGCTTGACGAAATGTGTTAGAAATTATAAGAGTTATGCCAACTAATTTGAATGGGCTGTTTAAAAAAAATTCTTAATATTCACAGTAATCTTGATCTGTTTAATTCTTTTTGTACCAAATTAGAAATGAAGTAATTTAATTTATATATACAATATACATAGAGAAGCGAAATGAAAAAAAAAATTATTATTAATTTAAATTCAACTTATATATTTTTGTTATCTTTATAAAGGGTATTCGCATTTGAGACATAATTTAAATTGGCCGCAATTTTAATTTTAAGCACCACAGCGCACTGGTATATTTGGCAGTTGCTAAGTAGTGACATTCCGGTTACTGAAAATGGATCTATAAATGGATACTATTGAACAACGTGTATTTATTATTAAAAATTATTTTAAATATGATGAAAGTTTTCCGGAAGTTGCGACAAGTTGCTGTGAGTGCGAGTATTTCTGAACAACCAAGGACATCAATTCGTCGTCGTTCACAGCAATTGAACATGAAACCAACAATTTTGTTCAATATTTACACATAGATGCAGTTAGAAGCTTAAAAAATACAGTTAACACAACAATTAAAGCCAACTAACCCCGCATTACGCCGCGAATTTGTTAATTTGGCCATAAAAAAAAGAAGAAAATGAAATTTTTCATTGTCATTGAAAATTTTGGTACAAGAAAGATAAGATATTCTTGTCTATCATTAACTGCAACTGATGTACTTTAATTTCCATTAAAAATATTATAACATTTCAAATAATTTATGTGTTTTATTCAAAATATAAAATTATACCTCAAATTAGAACACCCTTTATAAAGGGTGATTTTTTAGGCATTTGGTTTTTCATTTCAAGAAAAAAAAACACAGAAAAAATGCAAAAATTTATTAAATTAATATTTCAGTCAATAAATCAATGCTTGCCATTTTTTTTTAAAGATTATTTTATTTAACGTAGTCGTGGTTTTAAATGATCCATGCAAGAAGTTCACTTTTGAACCAATTTTTCGGTTTCGACCATGTCGGCTTGTATCTCGTAATGTTTTTATCCAAAGCTGCCATTAAAGCTAGTTTATCAGCATTGAGAGTGTTGTTGAAAGTTTTACACCATCATATCGACCAGATTCTGCTTTGCCCAAAATGCTCAAAAAAAAATTCGAAATCATCGAACGATAGCGGGTGCCATTGACGGTTATTTGTTATGCTCGAAAAAGTGGTTCTAAATTGGACTTTTCGCGTGGATCACTTAAAACAATCAACATTTAATTAATGAATTAATCTTTAAAACATAAATTTTTATTTATTTATTTATTTGACTCGAAAAAACTTCCCAAATACACATATAGCTACACCTACAATACATCCTAGATAAATTCAAAGTCTAACATTTCACAAAAGCTTAGCTTGTGTGTGAAATGCTTAGTAAACTTTACTTAAAACATAATTCATTTAAAAATAAAAATAAATATCCAATATAAATTAAAATAAAATAAAGCTAATTAAAACTTAAGGAAAACTAACCAAAACCAAACCAAAACTAACCAAAATTAATTAATCATTACAATGTAGGTACGAAAAAGAAAATTAGCAATACATACATATATAGTATAAGTGCACAATTGCTGCCTATTAATAACAAAAGCAAAACAATATAATAGAAATGAGGCTTAAATTGCACTGCATAAACACCGAAAAAAAAAAACAAAACTAGAGACATCCCAGAATGGCAAGCAATGACCTATCGACTCAAATAAAAATGTCTTAAATTTTTGCAATTATTCGGTGTTTCTAATTTAAATTAAAAACCACAAGTTTAAAACATCATCCTGTATAACATCCAAAACCCACTGACTGACTGACTCAATGACTTATTAGCTTATTGACTGTCACTGTCGAGATCACTGTTTCTCGGGAACCGCTGAACCGATTTCCATGAAATTTTATATACTTCTACACCTTATCTCATGTGCTCACTAAGAGAGCCGGGGTTTGAAATAGGGGATGAAAGTTTGTATGAAAATCCGCAATTTTCAAAGTAAAAAAATCATAAAAACTATTATTTGGTCTTTCGTTGAAACTTGAAAGTAAAGCAACCCGTGTATCAGTATTTTCTCAAATTTTATAAAAATAAAATAAAAAAATAAATAAAAATAAATTCATAGAAATCGGCTTTCGCCTTTTTGTTTAGAAAAAAAGATCAACTACCTACCTCTATCCTGATTCAAGCCCCCAAAACCACGCTTGACTAAAACAAACTAGCCAACTATTATTGACCTCTCTATATAATATACGTCGCGTTTGTGAGTAGTTGTATATTCAAAATTTAATATGATGTCCAGTATATTATCATTTTAACCGACCCGGGTGTAACCGGGGAGATATCTCCTAGTATATTTATAAATCTGTACATAAAACTTGATGCAGAGTAGAGTTGTAAATTTGAAATTCGGAAAGTGGAAATTGCAGGTGTTTCAATGTTTGAAGATGTTAATTGTGGAAAAAAATTAAAATGTTTTCTTGGACTTGGTATGAGCCCTTGTAATTGAATTGCTCCCTCGACACTATACTTCTACTCTCATCCTCCATTTTCCTTTTCTGGACTAATATTAACCCTTAACTCACACACATCACATGTATACCAATACTGTCTTCATTGTGGCGTATGCCATTCTATCAAATTTTCATCCAATTATTATAGAAGGAATGAATGAAATATTTTAGAGGCCGTTCTATTCAACTGAAAAATCGTTTTCGAAACATAGAAAATATCGTAGTATTGGGGACACTATTTCCAAACCAGACAAACACAAAGAAAGGAAATTTGTTATGGATTAGAAGCAGTGGCGGATCCAGGTAGGGGCGGAAGTGGCGATCGCCCTCCGTTCCATTTATTAAAAGGAACAAATTAAATTAGCATTACAATAGGTACCTACGTGTTTAAACAATGTAAAATTACGAAATTCCTCAGCATTATTTAGCTCGATACTGTCGGTTCCATCTTCATTGTGTCATTGACAAATTTGCTAAGAAACCAAGGTGACTTGACTTCGTTCTATAATATGTATTATAAATTATAATTGCAATTGCTCTCCGTGATTGTGTTCAACTAAAATGTTTCTTTTTGTGAAATTAAAAGTGTATGAATTAAAAGTTATATAATACAGTAAAATAATGTTTTAAAAATAATGTTTAAATAACTGGCGGTATAGTAAGTTTACTGAATTGCAGTTCAATAAACTGAAAAGCTATCTAAATATTGCCATGAGTATGAACCTACCTTTCAAGTATCATAAATAGTTGAAATGTTCAATATATTAACGGATTTTAGTCTTAAAATGAGAGATTTTAAGCTTAAAAAACATCAAATTTTACCGAATCCCTCAAGTCCAAAGCCCCCGAACATATTCTGGATCCGCCCTTGCTTAGAAGCCAGAGATTCAGAGTGCAGTCAAAGTGTACAAAAACCGTCAATCGCCTCCTCTCATTTTGTCGCAATTTTGCATTCTATTTTTCTTTGATTAGGCGCGTGCTATATAATTCCCCACAAGTCTGACTTGTTGTGAGAATTTAAATATGGAAAAGATTAACAAGTAGAAAGGGTGGAAACAAACGACAAATCTCTCCCAGAAATTTCAATTACTTTGGAATATAATTTTTCTTTCTTTGAGATGATCTCTGGAGGTCACAGATCAAGCGAAAAGATATATATGTATATAGTAACGGACGTTAGTGAAAATAACCCTGCACTTCAACCAAATGAGTTGCTCTTTTGCACACTAATAGTACGCGTCACACTGTCAGAGCTGTGGGAAGGGCGATTTTCTATATGCTAGGGGCAAACCCCGGAGTCCCTCTTATTGTAGGCCACTACTGATCGAAAACCAAGCATCGGACGATGATGCGAGGAATCTCGTTGGATTCAGCATACTTGAACACATGGGGATGCATCATTGGTTTACCCCTTCTCCTTCCCCTGCGCGTTGGTAGACGGAAAATGGGCATGGTGGGGATGTCGTAAGTACGTTTTTAGCACTTTTTCATTAACGGCGTATTCCTGAGCATCAGACGGGGTATCGATGGATTGGTCTCAGCTTCGGGACCAAAAGACACCCCCCCCCCCTCTTCTGGGGTCTTCCACTTGTTTTTTGATTACAACGAGTTTTGAAACACATGTGCGAAATGTGTAATTTTTAGCCGCACTTTTCAATTTTTCCGTCTGCAATTCATCTGAGAAATTATTTAAAATGACTAAAAGTTTTTTTTTTTTTTTATTAATAACTAGCAGGTGTCTACCCGGTTACACCTGGGTCTGTGAAAATAATAATATAATGAACATCAGACAACTTTTTGAATTTACAACTACCCCCAAACGCTACGTATATTACATTGAACGGTTTCTACACCAACTTTTGGCTGGGATTATCGACTGCCTCTCTGCTTCATTCGATTTGTCTTTACGTTTACATCAATCCCCTTCATTCTGTGCACCTCTTCTGTCCTCTCTGTGATCGCACTGACTACGGTAGTAATGAGCCGTTGCAAACAGTGGAAAATAGTAGAACAAAGGCAGATCAAAAATGATTTTTAATAATGTCGCTAATAACATACTATTTCAATTTTATTTCATAGTTTAATAGTCAAACTTTACTAAAACGTGGATTTTTTATATAAATTATAACTAAAAAAAATTGTTTCAGTGCTCCAAAGTTCATTATTTTTATGGATGCCTCTGTCAAGTATGTGTACATCACTTTTAAAGTTAATTTCTTGTTAAACTTTGTGGGAATAGATATTAAGTATTACGAATTTCTCAAAAGCTAATCTTATGAATATATTATAAGAATGATCCATTTTTTATTATATGGCTGTAATTGTGTATAAAAAAAATAAAAAGTAGAACAAGTGGAAATAAATAACTTCTTTAAGTTCATCGAAGGTTTTGACCATTACCCACGTTTGCCCACGCTTTACATTTAATACGAATTGGTAGTTTAGATATTCCTAATAAACATTTATAAAAATCAGCTGCGACTTTTTGCGACTTTTGAAGATATGCGAAAAAACTTGATAAAAATCGAAAACCGCAAATCGCTTATCTATGGTGGTTTGAAACTTAGATCATTTCTATTAATAATTAATTAATTCGCGCTAATGTTTTGTCATTTCTTCCATATGTTTAAATTGATATTAAGGAGTTTATCATATTGTTTATCATTTACGTGGGAAAAAGTTATCAAAAAAATTCACACTGTCCTCAGGGGCGTAAATTGGCCTAATGGGGCTTCGGGGCAGAACTGAATATGGGGCCCCTTCATCAATAATTTTTAATGGGGGTAGAAAAAATTTTTTAAATCAACATTTATACATATATTATTATATTAAACACTAAACGCTTAACTGTAATCAACATATTTATACAAGGGCTAAATAAACAAAAACAGGCACAAATATAAGTACAGTAACCTAACAGATACCTTATATAACCAAATAAAAATCCTAAAACACACAACAATAAATTAATAAATAGCTAATATTAACAAAAATTATCTGTTTAAAAATTAAAATTCAAAGAACTGAAATAATAATGAAAGTAAAAAAAATAATAAAGATAATGAACCAGGAACGACGTAATTTTTTAAGGGACACACACAAGGGGCAAGCGAAACCCAATTAAAAAGCAAAGCAGGAGAAATTCTCCTGTTGCTGTGATAATTTTTTCTAGGTGCATAATGCCTATGTCACATTTGGCTACTTTACTGGCAGCTAGTGAAGTATCGGCTACTAAATAGCCAATGTGACATAGGCTATTATATGATAAATGCTGAAAAATTTGGTAGTTATGCTATGGAAACTGCAAGAATCTATGTAAGAAATTATAATTGGTACTATATGCCACTATTGGTACTATATGTACACAAAATTTTAATTCATGGAGAAAGAGTCATTAAACATTTTGCAGTGCTACCTATTGGTCAACTTTCAGAAGCTGCGCAAGAATCCCGTAATAACGATTACAAAAAATTTCGGCTTGATCATGCCAGGAAATGCTCTCGATCAGCTACAAATGAGGATGTGTTTCATACTCTTCTTTATACGTCATATCCGTACGTTACTAGCATTCGAAAAGCGTATAAGAAAAGTGTGAATCAACTTGATGAAGATACACTAGATCTTTTGATGGAGAGCGAACTCATTTCAGATCCGGAACTTCCCGATCCCGAAGTGATATTTGTTCCTTCAAATATTATTAATTATTCAATAATAAACAATTTTCGGACATATAATAAATAGTATTGTTAGTTAAAATATAAAATAAAAGCCTTTTTTGAAACTTTTAATTCTTAAATTATTTTTATATATATGTTTTACTAAAGGAAATCTTAAAAAGAACATCCCATTGCGAGCCCTATATAATATTCTATATTTTTACAAAATTTTGAAAGTTTTTCTTTAGAAATTAAAAAGTTATCGATTTATGATCTGAGACAGACCTCGATTTTCCACTGTGGCGTTGTCCAGAAGGCAGAATGCTACGTAAAGCAAACTGTCTCCCTTCCTTCGACCTGCACCATAGCATAAACACGATGTAAAATCTCATTCTTCGATCCCAATAAGCATTGGGTTGCTTACTTCCAGCCCCATCCTTTTGGTCAGAATTAACCCGTCCCATCTTCCTCCTCTCTCGTTTCTTTGGTGTCGGTAGTGTTGTGTTTGTTGTTTAGTAGTTGTTTTAGTAATAAGTATTGTAGCTTGTATTAAGCGAATAAATAAATATTATCGCACAGTTATTTTTTTCCAGTCAAGCGTGGTTTTGGGGGGTTGAATTAAGAGTTTCATTGAGCTTGTTTTCTAACCAATACGGCGAAATACCAATTTTTATGAATTTTTTACTTCAAAAATGGCGAATTTCCATACCAACTTTCATCCCCTATTTTACCCCTTTAGGGGTGAAGTTTGAAGAAAACCTGATACGCACGTGGTTCTTTACTTCTAACAAAAAACTAATTTATAAATTAAAAAATGACGTATTTCCATAAAAGCTTTCATCCCCTATTTCATCTCCTTAGGGGTCGAATTTCACAAAACCCTGATTCACGTGTTTCTTTATTTTCACCAAAAGGCCAAATAACACTTTTAAAAAAATTTTTATACAATAACAATGATTAAAATTTTTCTTATTTTAAAAATGGCTCATTTCCATAAAAAGTTTCATCCCCTATTTCACCCCGTTAGGGGTTGAATTTCAAAAAACCCTATACACGTCTTTCTTTATTTCTAACCAAAAGGCCAAATATAAATTTTTATGAATTTTTACTGGAAAAATGACGGATTTCCATACAAATTTTCATCCCCTATTTAACCCCTTAGGGGTGGAATTTAAAAAATCCGGTTCTTAGTGAGATAAGTTGTAGAAGTATACAAAATTTCGTGGAAATCGGTTCAGCGGTTTCCGAGAAAGAGTGATCAGTCAGTCAGTGGGTTTTGGATTTTATATTATAAAGAAGATGATTTGTGTAAAAGCGGCTATTATACATTTTACTGTCTATTGCAAATATTTTTCAATTAATAAACAACTGAACCTTTATCTTATCCATCATAATAATAATCCATCATAAAAATACAATCATTATCAAATTAAATGCGTAATATAGACGAAACAATAAAACAGTAAATTTCTCGTTCTATTTTTTATTTTAATTTCTATTTAAATATCTTATCTTGAAATACATTCGACATACAAAAAATAACTTCTTCACTTCTTTTTCTACATTCACATACTTTTGCCGTAATTAACCATATTTTAGTGTCTTTCGGCAAAGCAAAATATTTCAATGATTCTTCACCACATTTTCTTTGCATCATATTTTTACAGTTCTTTATTGCTCACATAACCATTTTAAATGCAAAATGGTATCAATTAATGTTTAAAATATTAAAAAATTTTAAAAACTTTTAAAACTTGAACACGAATTCTTAAATAAAAATCTGTCAAAACATCGAATGTTCATTGGGTGAACCCGATGACGCGCAAAGTGGCGCGGGTGCAAAATCATTGCATACCTTATGTTTCTTGTATCATGATATTATTGTACCAAATTTCAAGTCTCTAGCTCAAAGCATTCTTGAGTTAACTTCTGTCAAGTCAACAGACAGGCAGACAAACGAACATCCGTAAAGCGCTTAAATTTCACTTCCCAATCATGAAAATATAGTTCTTTTTGTTTTTCTTTCTTCATTATTTCTTGGCATTGTTGCAATTGTTCGCTCGAAACTAGCTTATCCTACATCTGCCGTATAACAACTCACTTTCAATACCCATTGCTGTAAATAGAGTTGACTTATCTCAAATAAAGTATTTTCCTTCGCTGAGATTGCGGTTTCCTTGCAAACCTGACAGTTGTCAAGTTACTTCACAGTTCCCACGCTTTTTTAGTCGGTCAGTTGGTCCCAACTTCGGCAGTCGCTCATTTCAAAGTGAAGTAAGAGGAAGTACATAAAGATTAAAGTGTCTATGAAGTATGAATTAGTTGTAAAAAAGTGCAAGTCGCGTGAGCGTGCGTGATTACTTACTTCCCGCAATTCGTAAAACTAGAATAATATCATAGCTTGTCAATGTTTTGGTTGTTTTTCTTCGAGGACTCGCCGGTTAAAATTGTTTGCCGCTTGTAATGCTTTTTCTAAATCACAGATATGAAATTAGGAATATTTCAATATATTGTGCGTTGTGATTGTGAAATATACGGTTAAAAATATGTAGTGAAAAGATGCTGGTGAATTCTGCCGTCATCCTTGAAGATCATCGCTTGGAAACCTCAGCTTCAATGGCACGTACACAGTAAGTGTAGATGTAAACATTAAATTCATCTATTACAATGAGCGCGAAGACCGAATATGTTTTCCATCTGCTGGCAAAAGAAAATATGCATATTTTTCCAAGGAAATGTTGAATTTATTTGCACTTTATTTATTTATCATTCCATAATTGCAAATTAAATAAACCGAATTCGGAATTGTTTCTGCGTGCTAACAAAAACTCCAACTCTAGGCGCTTTTTCGGTTAGGAATTTTTTCTCGTTTCAAAATACTTGCTATTGTATTGCTTATAACAAAAAATACAATTAAAGCCGATTAATTTGGAATTATCAGAGGAGTTAAAATAACCATAAACTTTTCATTTGAAAAAACAAAACAAACATTTTTTACAGGTAATACGTTCTTGTAACTTATTTCCAATGTTGAGAGTTGATTTATTTGTCTCTTTGGTTTGATTAAGAATAAAATGAAATCAATATATAGATTATTTAATTAAAATAAAACGGAGTAAAAATTAAAAGCATGTTCGCAATTACTACTTTCAACTGTTTGAAATATATATATAAAAAAAAAAAACAAAACACTTTCAATAATTTAAATAAAGGACTACTAGTTTTAAAACCCATGAACACAAAAAATTATTTTAATCACCATGTAGTGATAAATAAAATAAAACAACAAATCCGCCGCTATTTAAATTTTCAAACATTTTATTTTCCACAAAATTGTTAAATGCAAATCAGAATATGTATCACGTTGCATTATCTGGAAAGAAATTTTTTTAATTTATATATATATATATATTGTAATGGGTTGCTTTTGGGGTGAATTGTTTCAGGGCTCGCTGCGAAAGCGAGTTAATGTTTGGGACTTCTCGCTGCGGAAAGCGAGTTTGTTTTGAGGGATCTCGCTGCGAAAGCGAGTTAGGAGAGATTCAGGGAGCGGAAGTTAAACGCTCAAGTCCTGGTTATAATCTCTGATTTATTCAAAATATGTTTTCCTATTTATACTATTGATTTCTATCCCTACTCTTTCTTATCGCCCTAATTTCTCCTCCAAATTCTTACCCTAGCTAAATTGCCTAATTATATCGAACGCATTGACCCAGTGCTTATGTTTTCCGCATTTGGTTGGCGTCATATTGCACGGCTTGCACTTGTGCCGTATTCTCACATGACGCAACCTTGCCCTGTACTCCAGGCGTGCGGTCAAGTGCATGCTTGCACTTTTCGGGGAAGTGTGACCTAATGAGTGGTCTTGTTTTATTTACGATCGGTGGCTCAGCATGTGCCAGCGATCGTAAATTTGTTTTGGGTCACTTTGCCCATTCAGTGAATTTGTCATGTATTTTGTGATTTGCTAAACCACTTGAACTTTGTAATTAATTTGAGTTTGGGTTGACATATTTTGGGTTTGCATTATCACTTATGGTCACAACATGTGTTCTTTATTTAGATTCTATCACACCTCCCCCCTTGGGAAAAAAAATTTTTTTTCTGCGGGAATGCGTCCGTTACAAAAAAAATTTTTTCTTTTCTGTTGACAAATTATTTTCTTACCTATTGTTTTCTATTATTAGGTTATTTCTGATTTTTTTTTTTTTTTTTTTTTTTGTTTTTTATATAATGCAATTCAATTCCTACTAACCTGCATTTTCCTATTTATAAACACATTTTTCTTTTCTTTTTTTTCTTTTTATTATATATATACCACTATTCTATTTAACATGTTATTCTCCTATCCTGCTTATGTTCTGTTTTTATTTATATGTTTTTATTCTCATCATTTAATATATCTAGCAATTTACTTATTTAGGTACTAACTATTTTTAGCCTATTCTTGTGCACAATTATTTTATTCCTATCTGTATCTACTAACGTACAATTACTGTTGTCTATTGCTACTACCTCAAATGGACCATTGAATACTGGGTCTAATTTCCTTCGGTTTTTAATGTCAATTAACACTTTGTCACCTATTTTCACTTTTAACGGTCTGCTCGCGGTTAGGCTATTCTGTCTTTGTTTAACTTTTTGGTTTTCTAAATACTGCTTAGCTTTTGCTAACGATTTCTGGAGTCTGAACTTTACTTCTTTGCTGTATTCGTCGTGATTGTATATCGGCTCGGGGGTTTCCACCATTACTTCTGCTGGCAGGGCTGCTTTTTTGGCAAACACTAGTTCAAATGGGGTATACCCATGCACCGTATTTGGCGTCGTGTTGTAACAGAAAGTGTAGTATGGTAGCCAGCTGTCCCAGTCATCTCTATTTTCGTTCACAAAACATCTTAGGTACTCGTTTAGGCACTTGTGGTTTCTTTCCAGAGCTCCTATAGTCTCTGGGTGTGCCGCAGTCGCAAATATTTGTCCGATTTTAAGAATGTTGCATATTTCTTCCAATATGCGGTTCTTATATTCCGTCCCCAGATCCGTTTTTATCTTGCTCATGGGTCCGTATGTTAATATGAACCCCTGCACGATAGCCTTCGCTATGGTGTTGGCTTCTTTATCCTGAGTCGGGATTACGATCACATATTTACTGAGATCGCATTGCATTGTGACTGCATACCTGTTGTTGTTTATTGTTTTTGTGAACGGGCCCACCGTATCTATCGACACTACATCGAACACTTTTGCCGGTGTTGTTGTTACCTCCAGTTGCTCCCGATTGCCTTTTTGGTGCTTGCTTTTGGCACAAAGGTCGCAGTTTCTCACGAACTTAGCAATTGTTTTCTTCATCTTTTTCCACTTAACGACTTCTTTCAATCTGTTATACATTCTGGTGGATCCTACATGTCCTCCAGTGGGCGTATTATGATATTCACGCAGGATTTCTTGTATTTCGTCTTGGCTCCGGATAATTCTTTGCGGTCTGTATATACTTATTTGCATTATTTTCAACTTTGCATTGCCTAGGACTTTGAATGCGGTTTTACTAATATATTTAAAAATTTCACTCCCTGCAGAGAGTTTCAGTTCTTTAATCAGAACTCTTTTACCAAAATCATCCAATCTTTCGAATGCCTGCTCTAGCGCGGGTTCTACTTGTTGGGTATCTATACTTTCTATGCACCGCTTAAATATCTCTTTCTTCCGTTCTTGGATACTTATTTCCAAGTTGTTTTTCCGCCTGCTCTCTTTTATCCTGAATTCCAGTTCGGGTAACGAATTTACCTCTGTTGGGGATAACACCTCCGCTACTTGCAGTTGATCAGGCTGCTTTTCTTCTGAGTTGCTTTCCTCGTTACTGGTTTGTGTTCTCTTAGCCATTGAACGTGTTTGAATCCTGCGGATTGTTAACTCTTTTAGTTCCTCTATATCGAGTCGTATCCTCGATAGCGCGTCCGGTCCAGAGTTTTCTTTTCCTTTCACATACTTAATTTCGAAATCATATTCTTCTAAATCCAGCCTCATCCTAGTTAGCTTGGACGATGGGTTTTTCATCGCAAACAAGTAGGTAAGTGGTCGATGATCCGTCCTTACCAGGAATTTCCTGCCGTACACATATGGTCTGAAATACGTGATCGCCCAGTGTATCGCCGTCAATTCCTTCTCGATGGTTGACTTGTTTTTCTCCCCTGGTGTGAATGTTTTGCTGGCATACGCTATGGGAAGTTCTTCTCCCTCAAAATCCTGTGCCAGTATGGCTCCGCATGCCACATCCGAAGCGTCGGTTGATATTATAAACTGTCTGGTAAAGTCCGGATGTTTTAATACTAACTTATTATATTTGGTTTTTTCCTCCTTTGATCCCACAACCTTGGCCAGATCCTTGAATCCTTTGATCTCCAGCCGGAGACGGTTCCTGCGTCCTCCACGTCTATGCTTGGGCTTGGTGTCCCTCTTCTTCGGTGCCTGCTTGCGCCTCAACTCCTCGATCGTTAATCTCTTTGGACCCAACTCGTAATCGGTGGGTGCTGCCTCCTTCTTTGGTACTGCTGTAATTGCTGGGATTGCTGGTAACCTCCCTCTGGGGTATAGCGCCAATCCTTCAATCCTGCTTTCTGGCTGCTTCAGCTTTCGGAGTCCTTCTTCCGCCAAGTTCACCAACCGCTGGAATCGCTCGTGGAAATTAAATTCGTCGACTTCCGTACGTTTTCCCTTGATTGCTCCAGTCCGGATGTTCACGGTCGCCATGTAATGGGTTGCTTTTGGGGTGAATTGTTTCAGGGCTCGCTGCGAAAGCGAGTTAATGTTTGGGACTTCTCGCTGCGGAAAGCGAGTTTGTTTTGAGGGATCTCGCTGCGAAAGCGAGTTAGGAGAGATTCAGGGAGCGGAAGTTAAACGCTCAAGTCCTGGTTATAATCTCTGATTTATTCAAAATATGTTTTCCTATTTATACTATTGATTTCTATCCCTACTCTTTCTCATCGCCCTAATTTCTCCTCCAAATTCTTACCCTAGCTAAATTGCCTAATTATATCGAACGCATTGACCCAGTGCTTATGTTTTCCGCATTTGGTTGGCGTCATATTGCACGGCTTGCACTTGTGCCGTATTCTCACATGACGCAACCTTGCCCTGTACTCCAGGCGTGCGGTCAAGTGCATGCTTGCACTTTTCGGGGAAGTGTGACCTAATGAGTGGTCTTGTTTTATTTACGATCGGTGGCTCAGCATGTGCCAGCGATCGTAAATTTGTTTTGGGTCACTTTGCCCATTCAGTGAATTTGTCATGTATTTTGTGATTTGCTAAACCACTTGAACTTTGTAATTAATTTGAGTTTGGGTTGACATATTTTGGGTTTGCATTATCACTTATGGTCACAACATGTGTTCTTTATTTAGATTCTATCACAATATTGTATTTCCTTAATCAACAACAATAACAATAATAACAATAATAATTCAAATCAGTACCTATATAAATACATCAATATCCTAAACCAATTTGGGTAGGAATTTATCTGTTCAGACAGGCTCAATGGCTGGTATTAGAACAGATAATAATTTAATATCAACAAAATCACACTAATTATTTACTATGAGGTAAAAATTCAAATTTTCAAATGCTACTAACTAGCTCCTAAAAAATGGGCATTGGCATCACTTGTGAGCAGCTTGCCATTCCTAACGTATTTTCTAATCTCTATCGTAAATTTTCGGAGGCTTCGTTCTTTTTTTAAATCACCCGGCAGTTTATTGAAGACTTCACTTGCTTCCTTCAAGAGACCTTTACTAATCCGTGTCGTTCTTCCCTTCTTTGTTCTAATATTGTCTTTGTTCCTGGTGTTATGATAGTGGATGTCCGAATTTGTTGTTAGCTTGATATTTGTCTTCATTTCCTGATTATTTATTTTAAAGATAAATCTTGCCCTCTCAATGAAGATCATGTCTTCCACATTGAAGTTGTTCGTAGCTGCGTAGATTTCAGATCTAGGAGTAACCTCACCGATGGGGTAAAGAACTCTTATTGCTTTACAAACTGTAATTGATTGTGATTTATTATTGAATTTCTAGGGCACTGATTCTTATAACCCTTTTTGTGTCTTCCCAGCGGGAATTAGGAGCGCTCCAACATTGCTACTGAAGCGCTTCTTTAGAAGATTGAAGCGCTTCCGTGCCATATCACCATTCATATCTTTTTAACATGAAGCGCTACGAAAGACTGCTGATTGAAGCGCTTACAGGAATAGCTTAATAATAATTTTCCATCTACCCTTTTTTTTTAAAATTTTATAGCAGAGGAATGCAAATAAAATATAAATTAGACATACATATATATTTATTTTTCAAAATAAATTTAGTTTTTGTTAATATTTTTTTTAAAGTAGGTACAATAATTCAACTTTAACAAAGAACAATAAGTAAAATAAAAAAAGGTGAACAAACATAACATAAACATAAATTTTAACTTATGAAGTAATCTTCAATCTGTACTTTTGCTTGTGAAGACGATTCTTAGCAAGTCGAAATCCTTTTTTCATTGCTTCTTCAAAATCCTTGTAACCAAAATTGCCCTTTTTTACAGCCCCTATTGTAATTTTGATTTAGAAAACCATTGTTCAAATAAATTAAATATTTCCTTACTGAACACGAATTCATTGAAAAGTTTATTGTTTACATATTTAGTTAAATAGAGGCATTTTTTGTTATTAAAAAATTACTATTTTATGTGCAGGGATGTTTTCTAAATTCTCTTCAATTGAATTTAAATGTTCTTGATTTTGTAAAGGGAAGAATTGCAAATTGTTGGTCTCTGGCAAACATTTGGATACTAGTCTTTCAATTAGTACGCTGTGTGTCGCAAGGACTATATTTTGATCTTCGAACATTTTTTGAATTTTTGTCTCAAGTCTATTATTATTATTTTCTTTTAATAAGTTATTGTCATCTTCTGTATCAAAATAAAAATTGTAATCATTTCTTAAATAATAATTAGCTTTAATTAACAAGTTCCCTACATCTTTTTCGCAAAGCAGCATTTTCTTCCTTCAGTTCTTGTAATGGCCATGTTACTGAAATTAAATTATTAATAAGTTTAAACAGATAATTTTGATTACATTTATCTACTGGTGTAGCCTAAAACTTAACGCTTCCAAACTTCTTACTCATTCCCTGCATTCTGTAAAAGCAAAAACTATTATTTCCTGATTTTTATTTAAATATTATATCACCTTAAAATATACAGTGATGAAACACTGCGATCATAACAAAACCATTTTAATGCGGTAAACAGAAAATTTTACATAAAATCGCTTCAATATTAATTAATTCTTCTTCTTTGCTTATGTTTCCTGCAAATATGATCCCCAATACTTCGGAAGATTGTACGGGTTCGGTAAAAAAATCTTCAATTGTCAAGAATCTAATCGCGATAAAATATTGTTCATCTGCGCTATTTTTTGTAAAGCCTTATATTTTTACAGGAGTTAGAGGTTTTATATAACAATAATTGTCTGGTGAGGAACAACTCAGACAAAACATGTCGAATAAATAACTTCTATTCAAATTCGCACATTTTATTTTTGATTTTATATAGTTTTTTTTTGCATTCCCATTTTTTTTGTACAATTATTTTTAATTGCATTTCTCTCTAAAATTCTATTGTTTATTTGTTGCAGTATATTTGTGGGTTGCCTAACATCTTTTATAAGACTCTGCAAGAAGTTCTCAAATCTATATGCGCAAAAGCTGTCAATATTTCCGAAGACTCTTACATTTTCTGCTAGATGTAATAAGTTATGTACATTGTAATTTATTTTATTTTCACCATATAAGAATTGAAAATTGTGGACAAAAATTTTTAGTATTTCTTCTACACTTTCGAAATTATTTTTGCAATTTTTTGGACCAGACATCATTCTCTAAGCTGCATGTAATAATAAAAATATATAAATCCTCATCTATAATATTTTTAAATAACACAATTCCTGTATATAAAGCAATTTGACGGAATTCGATAGCCTTCCATTTAGCTACTTCATATAAGCTCTTTGGCTTTCTACTAAATTCTTTTGCGATGCATTTTTGAAAGGATATCAATTTAGAGTTGCAATTTTGCTTATCAGCAATGCTTAGTTTTCGTGTCAAGCTAAGTGTCAAATAAGCAAAGTCTCAGTCAACTTGCACATTGAAGTTCTGAACTTAGAGAAAGCTTAGCGAGCAGCAGAACCATTTTAACAAAATGTGATCAAAATAATTAGTATAAAATGGGTTTCTTTTACGAAAAAAAAAATCCTTAGCTTTATTTAAGAAATATTATATGAAGTGTCATACCATTTTGGAATCAGGACTAAATGCGCCAACTTTTTACGGAACTTGCCGAAATACCGTAGTACTGTTTTTTTTCAGGACAGTCAGTTGAAGTTGGACAATGAAATAATTTTGACTACGTGGTTGGGAATAAAAGTGATATTTTCCTTAAAATTAAGGCACTTGTGTTTTAATTTTAGACTGCACTTTACAGAAGGGGTTGTCAGGGTTACATCCAAAAAAAAAAGTGAAGAAAAGTAGGGAGATTTAGTCACAGTACTTAAAAGATCATCACAGGGTAGCCATTTTCTCGATTTTCCTTTGAATCGTTATAATTTGAAAAATACATGACCTAATTTTTTTTTTTTTATTTTTCTGATAACTGTCACCCCTTGGCCTATAACCCGTTTCCGGCTTGACGTTGATTTACGGGACACCCTGTATATATCACAAAAATTGTATTCATTCATGTAAAAAAATAGAAAATTATCGCAGAAGAAAGAAACGAAACGAACAAACAAGAAAGCCTCACAAAAATTGTGTTTTTTTTTTTTTAAGAATAATAAATTTTTTTTTTTGTATGGTTTTGATATATAAAATTTTATTTATTTTCTTTTCAAACATTCCTTAATTCTAATTCTATATTATCGATTACATTATTACAATAAACAAAAAACTGGTAGTCGTCGTCATCATTGTCCGCGCGTCCTTCGGTGATGACCGAGTATAGGTTCTCTAACTCCTCCAGATCATCGTCGTCTCCAGCCCCAATGACAAAGCAGATCTTTAGCAATGCCATCAAGTTTATAGTTGCCGAGCTTCCACATCTTCCTGCTCAATGTCCCTCTCCTGATCGCAGATAATTATAAGGTCTGCTTTGTCCTTCTTATCGCGACTGATCAAGTCAAATACTTCACTGTTAACATAATTAAAAGAAAAAATTGTGTTAAAATTAAAAAAAAAAAAAAAACTTACCTCTCTATTACGAAACCTGGATACACCATTTCCTTTTTGATCAAAAATTTACTTTACGAAAAAACAAAAAAACGAACCGTTTCATTTACTCACTGTGACTGCAATTAAATCACAGGCACTTCAAATTTGGCTTTTATAGCCCAAAGTTTGCCCACAACACCATGGGATTTTTTATTCCCATAACGGTTTTCATCTAAGAAGGAAGCAAAACTACGAATGTGATTTTTTGGAAAAGAATAATTTTTTAATTCCCATACCCCAAAAATAGCAATAAATAAAAATTGCCTCTAGAATTTTATTTCAAGTAAACAATAGCTGCATCCCGAAAAAATTGCGTAAACCGCAAGTGTACAAACAATTAAAAAAAAAAAAACGCTCCAATTATTTTAATCTAAAGTCTTAAACCACAACAGCAGCCCACACACCAAAATTTCATGCCCTTAATATGCAGCTGGGGGGCATTGAAATTTCTTTCGAACGATTTTATCATAAATATAGCAGCATGTTAGTCTCGTGTCCAAAGGCGGCTCGAGCCATGCCATTGATAGCAAACTTTTACAAATTCCCACGCCCTTATCAAGTGTGTGCCCCAAAATACTATTTGTAAGTTAAGTTCATGGGCAGAGGGATTTGTTATTATCAGACGAACAGATGACTTTTATTCATTCCCGTTCTAACAACTTAAAAGGTATAATGTTTTGGGTTGATTCGATATGGGATGAAACTCATTTTTGCACATGCTTGTCTGGTTGGATGGACATTAAAATTGTGCATGTTGTTATTAAGTGTGATATAATTAAAGTTTATATGACTGCAGAGATGGGAAAAGATGTAAAGTATTGACAATGAGTAGAGGTCAAAACATTCGTTCAGCTTTAGGTGAGATACGGATTAAACCCTTTGAACATGTTAAGATAGAAGTCAAAGGAGGAGAAATAACTGTGTTAGGTTGGGTGCAAGATGGCTTAACCTAGCGTCCAAGTACAGGGTTTTTTCCACACAATTGTCCGTTTGCAGATGAGGAAGAGTGAAATCGAAAATCAATAAAACTAACACACACACACACACACACACACACGCGCACGCACACGCACACACACACACACACACACACACAAAAGAAGGAAGGAATAAAAAGAATATAAATATTTATAGATTCAACTGCTTACAAGTAGTAAAACTATAGGCTTTGATCACGTCACATCCTAATCTTTTGGAAAAACTAAAAATGAAGTCGACAATTTTTGCATTATTTGCAATATGTTTTTATATCCACTTAACCCTATTCCAAGCTGCATTAGCCAAAGTTCTATCTGCTATATTACGATCTTGTGTATTTTTATATATTGAGTACGCTATGTCATGCTCTTTACAAGCCTTGTCTAAAGAATTTATTCCAGGATCTCCACGAGCCAATATTTTAGCTAACCGGGTACCTGGTCCACAATATTGATAGCCTGGTAAATGTAACTCAAACGGTAATTTATCGATTAACGTGTTAACTACTCCGCCCCCAGTTATTTTTGTTTGTTTGTTTTTATTATACTCCAACATTTAATTTTAGTGACTGTGTATTGATCAACTTTCATATTTAAACTAAGAAGATATAAATTACATGAGTATTTATAGGTTACATTCAGTAGTCAAAATGAAGTTAATTAAACAAAATCTATCATTACCAATTCAAAATAAATGATTTTAAGAGTAATACCAAAGAACTTAAAAGACATAGTATACTATTACCGAACAATATACGTGCTATTGTTGTTGGACCTTCTAACTGTGGAAAGACAAATCTAATGATAAGCTTATTAGAGCATCCCAATGGGTTAAACTTGAAAACGTTCATGTTTATTCTAAATCAACCAAAATATGAATATTTGAAGAAACTTTTAACCCCAATAAAAGGTCTAGGGCAAGGGTTCTTAAACTTATGTAATTCGTGCACCCTCCCCTTGGGACCCCATCCCAATCCTAGGCATTTTACGTCGTTCTTGAGACTTAATTTATCGCTCAATTATCTCATAAGTACTACGTTATAATAAATGTAGGTACAAATGTATCGCTGGTTATCTCAATTAATTAGTTTTGCTCATTTATAGACGAATATTTTTATTAGAATATAAAAAAAAAAAACAAACATAATAACAAGTAACAAAAATTACAAATCATGATACAATTAAATCAGAATAAATAAAATCAAATAAAAAACAATAACAGCAATAATTGTAGTAAAAAGAATTAATAAAAATTACAAGTCATACTACAATTAAATCAAGTGTTAATAAGAGAGGTGCAGTTGTTTTCTTGAAACCAAAATCGCAATGTCGGGTTCTATGTTGGAAAGTTTAATTCTGAGGTCCGCTTCTACATTAAGTTTGTTTCTATATTTTGATTTCATATACAACAGTACCGAAAAAGCCTGTTCACATAAATATGTTGTGCAGAAGGGACTCAAATGTTGAACTGCTTTATTCGCAAGTGCAGGGTAATCAGGTCTGAGAAGTAACCAAAAATTTGTGAGTTCAGTTTTGTTGAATTGTTGTTTCAGAGACGTATCACATGATATTTCCACGAGAATATAGTATAGAAGTATAGATAAATGTTTAGCATCAATAACATCCATGTTGAATGGATTTCTAATCCAGTTGTTACCAGAATCAGGACTGCGAAAATAATTCCTAAAGTTGCTTTTTAGAGTTATTAAATGTTCAAAAATAATTAATTTGCCGTATTTCATTTGGCAGTTCCATATTCGAGGTTTTTAAAAAATCGGCTAGTGTTGGAAAAGATTCATACACGCAATTGCGAATGCGTCGGGACCACAAGTCGATTTTTTTAATAATCGCTTCTATTTTATCTTCAACTTGAAATATATTTCCAGCTGTACCTTGAAGGCTCAAATTTAGCTCATTCAAATAAGTAAAAATATCAGTCAAATAAGCAACTTTAGCTAACCACGAAAAATCGTTGAAACATCCGTTCAGATAAAATTGAGTGTCCATTAAAAATAAACGTATTTCATCAGGAAGCTCAAAAAGGCGATTGATTACTTTTCCACAACCAACGTACTTCTATGTGTAATAATAGATGTGTATGTTGACTTCCCATCTCCTCGCACAAAATTTTAAAAACTCGAGAATTAAGTGGGCGAGCCTTAATGAAATTAACTACTTTAACAACTTCATCTAAAGTTTTTTTTAAATCTGTTGACATGTTTTTTGCTGCTAATGGTTTCCTATGTATACAGCAATGGTTCCATACGACCTGAGGTGCTACACCTTTAATAAGAGCAATCAATCCAGTTTTTATTCTTTGCACGAGCCCCATCAGTGCAAATTCCAACACATTTTGTCCTTTTGATTTCATTTTGGGTTATAAAATGATTTAAACTATGAAATATGGCCTTAACTGTAGTACACGAAGGTAATGAATCACAGTAGTATAAGTATGATAATTCTGGATAAAGCGGCTAGCGGCTAAGCGGCTCATGAAATTTGCGGTGATAAATTGAAAGCGGTTCATGTGTAATGTATGTGATCGGTAAAGTCTGAGCCGCTGTAGATAAAATTTGAATGAGATTGAAAAAAATTGTAAATAAATATGAGATAAAATTCGAATGAAATTGAGATAAAAAAAATTTTAAACAAATGAGATAAAATTCCAATGAGATTGAGATAGAAAAAAATTGTAATCAAATAAATGCGCTGGGTTAGATAAAAATTTAGCGAAATCGCAAAACACAAAAATGGTAAACATATTAAATGAATGAGCTGCCGCGTGCGGGTCAGATAAAAATTTTCTGAAGTTGTGAAAAAAAATTTAAACAAAAAGAGTGGTAAGATAAAATTTGTATGAAAATACCAAAACTGAAGAAGAGATAAACCGTGCACCGCTGAAGGAATGATAAGCAAAATATTCTCAATGTTATCTTCAGAAAAAATAGTAGCTTTGATCTTGAAATTATTCAAAAATTTATCTGAAAAAAGGTAAGAATTAGGAAATAAAAGGTGTTTATTCAAATTAATTGTATATTTGTATTCTATATTTTGATTAAACTATTCTTGCACTTGTTTAAAAATAAAAATAATTATTGAAAACCTCAATTTCCTCACAAACAAATAGTAATACCTATTTGATTTAAAACCTGAACATACTTAGGACAGAAAAAAATATAAAAGATATCAGTCGGAATGTACACAGCATTCTTTTCAATTAAGACATTCAGCGAACAAGTTTGATTTTAAATTTGAAAAAAATATTATATTTTGAAATTGAAAACAAATATATCTGAAAAAAGGTAATAATTTTTTTTAATTTAATTTTTTTTTTTTGGATTTTATAAATTTTTAATAAAGTATTGTAGGTAATAATATAATAATATAATTGTTATGTATAATTAAATTTGTTATATTTTAAGATAATATCTGAAAATAAAAAATTAAAGAATTATTTAAAGATGTTATTGTTTTTTCTAAAAAAAACTTACCAGTTTAAAGCTCCCGCAATATTATAACAACCGCGCTATGCCCATTTTCATAAATAAAACTCTGAAATGGAAAAAATTATAAAAATGATATATTTAGCATTTTATTAGTATTACTTACCGTATCAATTATTTCAACATCTGTCTCATCATCTAACGATGTGAGAGCAGTGTATTCGTTCGTGTAGCTTATATGCTACATAAAGTAGCATATTGCTGCTTTTTATTAATTCCTCCAGGTCGTCATCTATTGTTGGCCACTCCACTCCCCGTGGTGCCCTCCTTGGTGCAGCGAAAATGCTTTCAATTTCTAGTCTCACGTTGTCCATCTTCTTTTTGAAGAACACTAAATTTGTTAATGATAATGCACTGTCTTTTATACCAAAAATTTTGGTGTGATAAACTTATTTATCAATATTTCACAGTAAACCACACATTTTACGAAACCATAATAGCTACCGCAAAGAAAAAACTCAAAAAGTTATCGGTACGGTTTAAAATTTTAGGTGATTAAAACAAATGCTATAATGTGAACATTACCCATTATAGATTAACAAAACCTCAATGCATAATTTCATATTTGTGAAAAAAGGTATCTCACAAAATTTTTTGGAAAACCACAGTAGCTTCCTCAAGAAAAAATTCAAAACGATATCAGAAATTCGTTAAAAAATTTGGTTGACAAAAACATTTCATAACTGTGAGAAGGTATTTCACACAAATTTTTAGAAAACCACAATATCTTCCTCCAAGAAAAATTTAAAAAGACATCGGAAATTCGTTTAAAAGATTCATCAAGAAGAAAGATAGAAGAGTAAACACTAAACATAAACAACAAAGTATGCTGTTGTGATCGAATTTCACTTATTATTAATCATATATTGGAGTCATTCATGACTGATCAGGAATGATTTTAATTTCATAATTGGGTGCACCAGCTTATTCATGCTATCTCCCCCTATCCTACAGTCATGTTGGATGAGGAATGATTTTAGTTTCATAATGTTGAAATAATTATATTTCACAATATGATTAAATTATTTTCTCGAAGCGATATTTATTTGTGTTCATTTCAATAATTGGCAACGATCAGTGTGCACACAGAAAAAAATCTCTCATAATGGTACTTATGTGGTGTGAGGTTATTAAAGACGAACATAAATTTTGTATTTGTGGAGCCAGATGGTTAGAGTTTCAAATAGTGAATACTACCCTAAAAGGTGAAATACTTAATTTTTATATAACACCTGAGAATGGAAATTCTTGTTTGATTTATTCTCAAAGAAATGGTGAAGCGTTTGTTATAAAAACGAGTTTTAAATTCTATTTCAATCCACTTGAGCATGGTCGGTAGAGAAGAAGAAGAGTCAGGTAATTTGGAAAGGTTATACAAGGGGTACATTCATGATGATTAAAATCGAATATACAGGGTGTCCCGAAACTCAACGTCAAAGTTAAATAAATAAAGTTAAATAAATATATTACAAGTTTTCTTATTCTACTATGAATACAAGCATCATATCCACAACATCATCTTCCATATTAATATCATCATTATATTCATTTAATCTATAATGCCCCCAAGCATAAGTGTTAACATTATCTTCTTTTATATATCTTTTATCATCCAAATAACTTAATGCAATTTTATTGATATATTGTGTATACAAAGTATATAATATTGATCTAAATATTAGCATGTTTCCATATAAATGTTTTTTTTTATGTAAACAATCTCTATAGTCACTATAGTTTTCTTTACACCTTTAGCTTTCTTTATTAATTTGCTTTTTTCAATATCAATTGAATACATTTTTGATCTTAAAACTATAAATTCTTTAATAATATTTCCTTTGACTTCATCCTTCATATATCCTAAATGCTTTTTATTTTTTAATGGTATTTGGTAAGGATTATCAACAGTGTATTCGGATGTATCAAAGTGTGTATCTATATCAGACAGTGTTACAGCGTTTGAGAACCGTAGCATTAAATAGTAATGGAGTGACGGAACAACGAACTCAACTTCAAGAACGAAGAACGCAATTTTATTGAATTTAATTGTTGCCCCGATGTTTCCTGTAAAAGGTGAAGGATCAGATTGTTGGCTTAAAACACTTGCTTTAATTTATGTTCAAACAAAAATAATAATTTATTCAATCAAATGATAAGGTATAAAAATAATAATCAAAAAGAAATAAACAAAAGAAGAAAATAATAATAATTCAAAAAGCAAATAATAATTCAAAAAGCAAATAATAATTCAAGCAAATAAAAATTCCAATACAAAATGATAATTCAACAAGATGAAAATATATATAAATTTTAAACAAATTAAAATTCTGTAATCCAAATAGTTGTGATAAATGTTCTGTGAAATTTTCGATTGCCGCTGTGATAATCAAATTGCCGTTGACACTGTATTCTCTGAAAATGAGATGCCGTTAGTGTCGCGAAACCCTGTACAAATTGAAGTGGTGGATACCGACTTCAAACAAAAATTAAATATTTCTGTGGAAAACAAATGTGATTGGAGGGAACAAGATGGTGTATACCGACCTTGTTGTGGGTAGGGAATTTCGTTCGGTGTATACCAGAACTGGGAATTAAGATCGGTGTATACCTGATCTTAGAGGCGCGTACTCGGTGGAAACCTGAGCAAAAACCTAGTTTCTATTAGCTCCGCTTGTGAATTTATACAAATTCGGAGCTGGGATCAACCGTTCGTTTGTGGTGGGGATGAATTTTATCCCAACGAACTGCGTGGAAGATTTTGTGAGGATCGAGCGTGGAACGTATTTTAGGTCATTTTTGGAGCGAGTTACTTGAGTGATTGTGACTGATAATATGACAGTCACATGTTTTGTGGATGACAGGGAAAAAATGGTTTGTTTATTTTTATTGTGTTTGGAGGATTGGTGTTTTTGTTGAGAAATTTATGTCGCGCTGCGACATCCTCCCCCCTCTTCAATGCATAGTTACCATTTCCTTTTTAGGTTGAACCAGAGGAGCCTGGACCCGGCGATTTTCAGCCGAATTTTTCCGCCGTGGCTGAGGAAGACCGTGAATCGGTGCCGCTTTGTTGACCGAATCAAGGTGTACGGAATTTGCTGCAGCTCCCGGTAGGTGATTTTGAAGAGTGTTCCGTCTGTTGTCACCATGTCGTAGGCCTTATCGTCCAGACATTTTGGAGGAGGCACCGCTGGATCAAGTACAGCACACAGTTCGTCCACGTTGCGGATCGTGTCCTGTGCGGTAGTTGGTGGCCTTGTATGGGTCCCTTTGTGGCTTGATTGTACCGGGTTTGTGTGTTTGTGTGGTGGAGCTGGTGCCGCTGCCGGTGGTGGAGTCACGACTTGTGGTGAAGGTGATGGTGGTCGGTCGAGCAGCTCTTCGATTTCGCGTCCTGGCGTCGGCGGCGGAGATTTGTTCCCCCATTCCTCGAATTCGAGTTCAATGTCGCGTCCTGGCGTCGGCGGCGGAGATTTATCCCCCCATTCTTCGAATTCGAACAGATCGAGAACGTCGTCCATGGTTTGATTTTTGTTATCTACTTTAGGGAAAGAAAAACAATTAAATTTTGTACAATAATTACCAGGGCACATGACGGCACAAGACAATCACTGGGTTTCGTAACTCCGTCCTACCCGTTGCTGTCGTCGTTTGGAAGTGGACAGAGTTTTGATACGGGTCTTTCAATAACGGCTGAATCAGTTTTTATGGTTACTACTCGAACCATTCCGTCATTGCCAGGGTGAGTTTGTAATATTTTTCCTAGTTTCCATTTGCTAGGTGGGAGTTTGTCATCCTTAATAATTACAATTTGTCCCTTTTCGATATTTGTTTTAATCGTGTGCCACTTCTGTCGTGTTTGTAATTCTGTGACGTAGTCTCGGCTCCATTGTTTCCAAAAACTTTGTTTCAGCTGTTGGATGTATTTCCATCTGTTCCTGATGGAGTAAGTTTCCGTGAGTATTTCTGGCTCCGGTATCTCTAGTAGTGAGGTGCCGATCAGAAAATGTCCTGGAGTTAGGGGTTCTACCGATGTCGGGTCTTCGGATATTTTTCCAATTGGTCTTGAATTGACGCATGCCTCAATCTGGCACAGCAGTGTGTTTAATTCCTCGAATGTTAGAATCGTGTCTCGGAGCACCCGTTTTAAGTGATATTTGACACTTTTCACACCTGCTTCCCATAGTCCGCCCATATGTGGGGCGCATGGAGGGTTAAAGTGCCAAGTTATCCCTTCACCTTTGGTTTGTTGTTGTGCATAGATTGTGGCTTCGTTGAATCTTTCGTGTAGATGTTTGTTGGCACCTACAAACGTTGTTCCGTTGTCAGAATAAATGTTCGTGCACCGTCCTCTTCGTGACGTAAATCGTCGGAGGGCGGCCAGAAACGCGTCTGAAGTCAAGTCGGATACAACTTCTAAGTGTAGAGCCTTTACTGTCATACATACAAATAGGCAGATATAGCCCTTGTACTGTTTTGCCCCTCGATGCTTGGACATTTTTAGCGATATGGGTCCAGCATAGTCAGTGCCTACATTTTGGAAAGGTCTGGCCTGTGTAACTCTGACCCGTGGAAGCTGCCCCATTAGTTGATTTTGGTTGTTTTGTTTATATCGGGTGCATGTTACACATTGCTGGATCCTCTTTTTTATTGTGTGCATCCCGTTGATCAACCAATACCCGTTGATCCTCATAGTTGTGAGAACTAGTTGTGGACCTCCGTGTAAGCTCATCTTGTGGAAATCGTCAATGAGCAAGTCAGTTACGTGGTCCTTGTTGGGTAGAATCATTTGATGTTTTGTGTTAAAGTTTCGTGTAGAGTTTGCTAATCGTCCCTTTAATCGTAAGATCCCTTTTTCGTCAAGGAAGGGAGACAATTTGTATAGTGGGCTTGATTTCGGGATATCTTCGTTCCCTTTTAATAGTTTGATGTCCTTGTTAAAGTGTCGTTGTTGAAGCTGGCGAATGGCGATTTGTTTTGCTGCAACTATTTCAAGTGTTGTTGGTGTTCCGCAACTACGTGTATTTCCTGTTTTACAATTGTCTTTAAATCGTCGGATATATGTTATGATACGTAATAGTTTTTGAAATGATGAGTATCGTGTCCAAATAGTTTGTTCCTGTGTAGTCGTTAATGTAATTGACTTGTTTGGTTTCTGTTCAAGAGTTGTTTCTAAGTGCTCATGTTGTTGTTGGTGCCAGTGTTCGTGATTTCCGTGTAACCATTCAGGTCCCTTCCACCATTTTTCACAGTTTAATATATTTTTAGGGAGAAGGCCTCTAGTGGCTATGTCGGCTGGATTGTCCTTCGATGGGACGTAATTCCAGACACGTCTTGCGTTCTCGTCTTGGATCTCTCCCACTCGGTTGGCTACGAAGGTTTGCCAGGTGGTTGCAGGTTTGTTTAGCCAAGCGAGAACAATTTTCGAATCGCACCAGCAGAAGCAAGAGACGTCACGTAGGTCCATATCCAACTTTACTTGAGTTACCAAACGGTTTAGAAGTACCGCACCACACAGTTCCAATCTTGGTAAGGACATTGTTTTAATTGGAGCGATTTTAGTTTTAGCTGTAAGTAGGTTGACGTGTATGTTCTTGTGTTCGTCTTCGATCCTAACGTATACAACTGCGGCAAATGCTTTGATGGATGCGTCGCAAAAGGCATGTAATTGGCAATTCATCTTATTTGTCCTTGTGTTTATCCATCTTGGAATCTTTATCATCGGTATATATTTCAGTTCTTCTTTAAATCGTTGCCATTCGTCACCGAGTTCTGTTGGAATTGGTTCGTCCCATGAACATGTTTGGAGCCATAGCATTTGCATCAATATTTTTGCAGTGACTACTACCGGTGCTAACCAACCTAAGGGATCGTACAACTTTGCTATCTCCGACAGAATGTTTCGCTTCGTTGTGGGTGGCTTTGTGAATTCCCTTGGGTCGACTGCAAAGGAAAAATAGTCTAACCCTGGATGCCACTGTATGCCCAATGCCTTGATGTGGTTATGCTCGCCGAATTCTAATGGAAATTGTACCTCCCGATCGTCTTCCGGGATTTCCTGAATTAGACGGTTGTCGTTTGCTGACCACTTTCGCAAGTGAAATCCTCCTGATTTCAATAAGTCACGTAACTCTCGCTGTAAGTTAATTGCTTGTTGGACGGTGTCGGCACCTGTTAGCACGTCATCTACGTAAAATTCTTTGATGAGAACGTCCGCTGCCCTTGGGTACTTGGTTTGCTCGTCCTTCGCAAGTTGATGTAGCGTTCGTATTGCTAAATACGGTGCGGCGGTTGTTCCGAAGGTTACTGTTGTCAACTGGTAGTCCCTTATATTTGCTGTCTTCGGATCTCGCCATAAAAGTTTTTGATATTGTTGATCTGCCGGGTGTATCTTGATCATCCTGTACATCTTTTCGATGTCGGCAGTCATCGCGAACTTGTATTTTCGCCAGTTTAATAACGTGGCAGTCAGCTTGGGTTGAATAGTGGGTCCACTCATCATTTGCTCATTTAAGCTAACGCCGTTGCTCGTTTTCGCTGAGGCATCAAATACAACCCGAAGTTTTGTGGTTGTACTTTCCTTCGTGACCGCGTGATGAGGGAGGAAGTACCCAAGTTGTGTTGATGTATCGTATTGTGCAGCTGGTATCATGTGCCCACGATCAATGTAGTCGTCTAAGCATTTTTTGTATTCTGTTTGGAATGTCTTATCCCGATTAAATTTCTTTTCTAGTTGCCAGTACCTGGACATGGCTTGTGGTTTTGATGCTCCTAGTGTGGGAAGCTTATTGTCCTTAAATGGAATCCGCACTTGGTATTCCCCTGATGGCATACGAGTCACAGTTTTTGCGTAATATTCTTCGCATTGATCTTCTTCCGGTGATAGCCGTTTAGTGAGTATTTCCTCAGTTGTCCAAAACTGCTTCAGTTGGTTGTTCAAAGTTTCCATGGCAGCATTTTCGGTGACCAATGCGGAAAACTGTGTCATCTGCTCGTTTGCAGATGAAATTTCGCCGAAGAGAATCCATCCTAGTAGTGTGTTGTGTGCTGTTGGGGATCCTATACTTCCGTGTATGATTCCGTTTGTAATGATCCTTGAGTAGATGTTTACCCCTAGTAATAAGTCAATTTTTCCAGGTTGGGTGAACTCAGGATCGGCTAATTGTAAACCCCTGACGTGTTTGAGGCTTGTTGTCGTCATTAGCTGCGGAGGTGTGACGTTGGTAATCTTTTTAATTACGTATGCTTTCATTGGCATACTGAAATCATTTGTTTTTGATTGTAGGACAAATGATGTTTCCTTCCTGCTTGCCGCCAGCTTCGTTGAACCCAGTCCTGATACCTGCAGGTGTACTGGAATGCCCTTGAGTCGCAATGTCTGGAAGGCTGACTCCGTGATGAAGGAACTCTGTGACCCGAGGTCGATCAAGGCGCGCAGAGATGCTGTGTTTCCTTCATCACTCTTTACTGTGACGATCGCAGTTGCAAGTAACGAATGTGTTTTGTGTTTGTTGTAGTGACATTCTGTTGTGTTTACTTCCTGCGACGTAGTTGCTTTGTTGTTGTAATGTTCATGTCCTTCGTGTAAGGACGTGTGGTGTCTCTTCCCACACTTGAAACATCCATGATAGCTTAAGCATGCTATTGTTGGATGGTATGTTGCACAATTGTAGCATAAATTGTGTTTTGCTACAATTTTCTTCCTCTCCGATGGTGAGAGTTTATTGTAGTCTGCACACTTCGTCAGGGTGTGTGGTCCCTTACATAACACACATTCCTTGCTGTATTGGCATCTTCCGAATTTGTGTTTCATGAGGCAGTTACAGCATATGTTATGTTTCCGTATAATGTCTCGTTTGACATCTGGGTTCATGTTTGTAAATTGTCGACATCCCTTGATTGGGTGGTTACCCTTGCATACGACGCATGTGTCCCCTTGATTTACATGATAGATGTTTGTTTTTCTGTAAGTGTTCGCTGAACGGCCAGTGGTTTTAGTGTCTACCATGGCCTCCAGTGTACGAACCCGTGATTCTAAAAAGTCGTACAACTCAGTTAAGTCGGGCAGTTCCCTATGTTTTGAGATGTCCTGTTCCCACAACTTATGAGTTTCATGCGGTAGCCGTTGTACCAGCATGTGTATGATCATAGGATCCCAGTTTTCAGTTGGGACCCCGAGCGCATTTAATTCGTTCATGCACTCCTTCGTGTTGTCCAATAGCTCCTTGATCGCTGCCTTCGATTCGTGTCTGACCGTGGCCTGATTAAAGAGCTCCTTCAGCTGTGCTGTGATTAAAACGCGTTTGTTGTCGTAACGTTCAATCAATGTCTCCCACGCAGCTGAAAAGTTTGCATCTATCACATCATACTGTTTAATTAACCGTTCTGCCTCTCCAGTTAGGCACGATTTCAAATAGTGAAGTTTCTGTACGTTTGGGATGCGACTGTCGGTGTAGATCAGGGATTTAAACATGTCATGAAATGACCTCCATGATCTGAGGTTCCCATCGAATTTTGGCAAGTCGATACGGGGTAATTTCACTTCGACTCGTGTCGGAGCCCCGTTGCTTGGAGGTTGTCCCTCCGTGTCTGCTGTCGCACTTGCCATTTCTTCCTTCTCCTGAAGGATATCCTCCAATTCCCCGATGAATTCGAAATATATTCCTTCGAATTTTTCATATGTTTCCTTATCGAAATATTCGTTTAATGCCTCTTTGCAATTCTCAAATTCTTTGTCGTCTGCAATGCTAATTGCCATGTGATTTTTCTCGAACTCTACCCATAGTGTGTTTACGTGTTCGATACGTTTTCTCAGGTAGGCAGGTTTCCTTCTGTGATCGCTTGTTTTTTTGAAATTGGAATGCGCTTGATCCAATGTTTGTTTCAAGACGTGTTGATTTTTTATAATTTTATCCATTTTGTATCGTTTACGTGTGTATGTATTAATTGTAAGTTCTTTGTTTAACTTGTTTCAGATTTGTGAGAGGCAATAAAGAATTATTAAATTACCCGTGTGTATTATTTTCGGCCTGACTGTTGCAGTACAGAGTTATTAAATTAGTCGTATTGTATGTCTTATTTTCGACCTGACTGTTTAATAAAATAGTATTAAATTACTCGTATGTTTTATTTTTGACTTGACTGTTTAATAAAAATAGTATTAAATTACTCGTATGGTTTATTTTTGACCTGACTGTTTAGTCAAAAAATAGGATTAAATTACCCGTATGTATTATTTTCGACCTGACTGTTTTTAAATAAAAGCAAGTGTTTGGCCAACAATATATCCGGCTCGAAGGACCAAATGTTACAGCGTTTGAGAACCGTAGCATTAAATAGTAATGGAGTGACGGAACAACGAACTCAACTTCAAGAACGAAGAACGCAATTTTATTGAATTTAATTGTTGCCCCGATGTTTCCTGTAAAAGGTGAAGGATCAGATTGTTGGCTTAAAACACTTGCTTTAATTTATGTTCAAACAAAAATAATAATTTATTCAATCAAATGATAAGGTATAAAAATAATAATCAAAAAGAAATAAACAAAAGAAGAAAATAATAATAATTCAAAAAGCAAATAATAATTCAAAAAGCAAATAATAATTCAAGCAAATAAAAATTCCAATACAAAATGATAATTCAACAAGATGAAAATATATATAAATTTTAAACAAATTAAAATTCTGTAATCCAAATAGTTGTGATAAATGTTCTGTGAAATTTTCGATTGCCGCTGTGATAATCAAATTGCCGTTGACACTGTATTCTCTGAAAATGAGATGCCGTTAGTGTCGCGAAACCCTGTACAAATTGAAGTGGTGGATACCGACTTCAAACAAAAATTAAATATTTCTGTGGAAAACAAATGTGATTGGAGGGAACAAGATGGTGTATACCGACCTTGTTGTGGGTAGGGAATTTCGTTCGGTGTATACCAGAACTGGGAATTAAGATCGGTGTATACCTGATCTTAGAGGCGCGTACTCGGTGGAAACCTGAGCAAAAACCTAGTTTCTATTAGCTCCGCTTGTGAATTTATACAAATTCGGAGCTGGGATCAACCGTTCGTTTGTGGTGGGGATGAATTTTATCCCAACGAACTGCGTGGAAGATTTTGTGAGGATCGAGCGTGGAACGTATTTTAGGTCATTTTTGGAGCGAGTTACTTGAGTGATTGTGACTGATAATATGACAGTCACATGTTTTGTGGATGACAGGGAAAAAATGGTTTGTTTATTTTTATTGTGTTTGGAGGATTGGTGTTTTTGTTGAGAAATTTATGTCGCGCTGCGACAGACAGTATATCGTTATAGAAAAAATCAGTTTTTATGGTGTAAATAAATGAATCAGTAATTTAAAAACACATTTTTATTATACTTAGGCTTCATAAAATCATAATGGAAGCTATACATTTTTAATTTAGAAAGATCGAGAATACTAAATCCAAGATAAATTGGTTTGTCATAAACACAATGAACTCTTAACATTTGTATTGCGGCCATATCTCGAGTAAATAAACTTATACTGTGGAAATTTGGTTTTGCAACCACGGCTCTAACACCTAAACGTCTACACAAGCTTTCCCAGCTGCAAACAATTTTTACATCTTTTCGTTTATCAACATTTTCCATTGTTTTTCCAAAAACTGAGTTATTCATTAACTTATAAATGTTTTTCTCAAACTCATTCCTAGCTAATGTTCGATAATGAGTATTTAAATCAATATATACTTTCATCCAACTCGATTGTTTGAATTTTAATATTCTATGAATTTTCTTTAATTTTAATCCATGCTTAAGACATTGCTGTAGATTTCGATAATGTATAACAGAGTGTGTCTTGTTATTCAAATCAGCTATTAATTTCGGAAATTTTGAATTGGGTTGATTCTTTGTCTCTACACAAAAAGGTAAGTCATTATGTTCGTCATGCTTTGAAACTGGATACTCTAAATCAACTTCCAATATATAACCTACATCAGAAGTATCTGAGCTGTTTTCTATATCCATATCTATGTTTTGAACCCATTCAAACTTGGAAGTTGGAGTGGTTGACACATTGCCCATCCGTATAAATTGTTTGCATCTAAATATGTTATGTATGTTGAGGGCTTAGAATTATCAAAGTTGGGTAAATCCTATACTATTAAACGAGCAATATTTGTATATATATATATATATATATCGGTAATCGCGTTCTAGAAAACGGCTCTAAGGATTTTGATGAAAATTTCAGATTAGGGGTTTTTGGGGGCAAAAAATCGATCTAGCTAGGTGTCATCTCTGGGAAAACTCGTTTTCCGCGAGTTTTCACGATCCAAACAACAATATTGTCTTGCCTATGAAGTAGATTGAAAAATTCGCCAGTCGTGGTATCTGTTTCAATAGCTCAGTGGTAGAGCGTAGTTCTCATGTGCCGAAGCCTATGGGTTCGATTCCTGGAGTGGCTGGCTTTTTTTTTTCTTTTTTTTTCGAATAATAAGAACAATTTCTGTCTGCGAAATGGATCTCGAAAATTTCTCTAAAGATTTGTTGAAAAACAATAATTGTATTCAGTAGAAATTACATACTATCGGTAATCGCGTTCTAGAAAACGGCTCTAAGGAGTTTGATGAAAGTTTCAGAATAGGGATTTTTCGGGGTATAAAATCAATCTAGGTAGGTTTCATCTTTGGGAAAACTTGTCTTCAGCGAGTTTTAACGATCCAAACAACAATATTGTCTTTCCCAAGAATCAGATTGAAGAATTCGCAGTGCATCGTGTTTATTTCAATAGCTCAATGATAGTGCGTAGGTCATGGGTTCAGATTTTCAGATGGGTCAGACTTTTTTCATTTTTAAAGTGTCCATAGAAGGGTTCTTTTTTTTTTAAACAAAACAGTAAACAATTATTTTAATACGAGATATTATAAACGAGCAATGTCTGAAAGGAAAATGGAACTCAAAATCCGCGTAAGAACGTGTTGTACTACAGATAATGTATTTTTGGATTATTTGAAACTTTTCTATAATTGTGAAAATGGACTAAAAAGATGAAAATAATTTTGCTTTTTTACAGAGGATTTTCCAAAAGTAAAATAAAATTTTTTCTTCTCTTTAGTCTATTTACATAATTAGTGTAGAAAAATTTCAGAAAACTAGAGTTTTTTTTTTTTTACTGTTTAGTCTTAATCGATCAATTGCGCGAAGCATTTCCCATAAACAAATAATTCCCATCTGGTACTTGGGCAGTAGGACTATTAGTCCGGTTAAAATGTTCTGGATTTATTGGAGTCTTAAACATGAATGGATGCGGATTGCCGTTTGATGACGGTCGTATTAATTATGAAATAGTACGAAGCGGTACCGTACATAGCGGCCGCATTATTACGATGAGTGACGTCACAAAAAATTGTTTCATGGAATGCTGCGGTAGTGGTTTCTAAGATATCGTTAACAGAAACCAACACGTAATATGAACGCTCAGACGCTACCGTCACATTTATGGCGCTAGCTCTTTACGGTGGAGAACTGTATGTCAACGTTTTTTCTCGTCGACAGTGTCCGTAGCGGTGCACCCATATTTAATTTTTGTGTATGCTTAGAAAAAAAAGGCTTATTGTTATTTTCTGCATAAAATGGGCGAAATACTCAAAAAAACAAGTGCTATATTAATTTATATAATTTTAATTGAATATATATTTAATATTCTTTATAATATTTGCCAGTTTTACCGGTTGAAATATTCAAACTGCCTCCGAATTCTAACTTTACAACTACTGCCACCGTCATTGTTGCCATATTTGTGTACACCGTTCTGTTTACGTCACTCACCGTAATAATTCGGCCACTACATGACGGTACCGTTTCGTAAGAAACCAGAGCTTAGCAGAAGATTCGAACGCTAGGCCAAGGTGTTAGGTCAACGTAATCTCCGAGCAAAGCTCGGTCTCCAGGTACTATTTGTTATTTGCCACAGTACGTCGAACTGCACATTAAGTGATACCACCTCTTATACCTTTCTTTAGAAAATTATACATATTAACATCGGTTAAAAGTTCAAGCTCAATTTTTAAAACTTTAAGCATTGCATTCCATGATAAGCCGGCTGCTGTATAATATTGACAAGGATCCAAATTATAGATATTTTTACAAAGGAGAATGGGCAAAATTGTATGGAGCAAAAATGGGCAAAATTGTATTGTAAGGAAACATATAACTCTTTATTTAAGGAATTACATTGATGTTTTAAAAATTTAAAATCTTCTTTAATAAAACAGTTTAACTATAATTTATAATAAGACAATTATTTATTTGTTATTTTTTTTGTTGGAATTCACAATTTCTTAATATTTATTATTATTATTATTATTTTTTCGTAAAATGTAGGTTGCCGTCTTTACTATTCGTGACCTATGAAAAACAATAATATAATACATTTATACAGATCATTAAAATAAACAAATTACCTCGTAACTTCCTCCATCAAAAAGTGTTATGTTGTCATCTGGTATATGAATACATATATCTATCAGGAAGATAGAGTTCATTATCTGTTAACGAGAGAACAACCTTGGGCCCATATTTCGATTTCGTCCTTCGGGCATAAGCGATCTCGTACGATACCCCAATTTTCATGTCTTTCACACTCATATTCTCTTTCACTTTCAATTTGTTCGAACAACTAAGAGAAGCTTCTTCACTAGGAACAAAGTCTGCAGCACTTTTTTCAGTACCTACTTGACACTTGTCAGTTCATCATTTTATACGATTGTGGACTAGAGTCCACTTCTTCCTCAAGGAAGTTTAACTTTCGTTTCAGTGCACTTCTGTCCATCGCGACTTTATTAATTAGACTGAAGCTAGTGTTCGACATTTAATTTATATACAAACACCAAAGATAACAGTCCGTAAAAATAATCGATGGCGGAAAAGCGTAAAACCACACACATTTCCTGATCTCAAAACAAAACACGAAACACTCAAAACCACATCTTCCTTTAAAAGTTTTTCTCACAACAAAATGTCTTATGTTAAATTTTTAATCCTTTAATCTAATAATTCACATCCGATTGCGGTCTGGCAATTCGCACAAACAGGTGAACAATACTCAAAAAATGCACTATAGGTAAAAAATATTTTATTCATCAATGTCTGCACTATACTTTCATTAATATGATCTCTGCAATGTATGCAATAAATCACATCATTACAGATAAGATATCGTAATGAAACTCTCAAATTACATTCCATTTGCCTAAAATCTTCAATATCACTATCAAAATCATCATTATCATCATCACTCCAATCATTACTGTCGTCTTCCATTAAATCCTCATGACACAATAAATCAAAATCAGTTGGAGTTAAGTTAATAAAAGTACAAACTTTTTACTACTGAACAGGATTAAATATATAACCCTGTTATGTATTAAAAAACAATTTAATCTTTTACAATTATTAAATATTACCCTCAGATTTTTCTCTTTGTAGAGTTGCCTTGGCCACGTGAATTGGAGCATTATTTTGTTGGAACTTCCATTCCAAACCAGCACATTCGTCACCAAATTTCGTCAAAAGTGGTCCAACCATCTTTCGATATTGTTGTGAGTTCATTCTGGTGGAAATGAACGCTAGCGGCATTTTTGCAAGGTTGCCAATGGCGCCCCATACCATTACCGAGCCACCACCATACGTTGACGTGTACTGAAAATACGTTCTTCCGTGCGGAGGTCATGCCAATAATAAGCGAAACCGTCTGGACCATCCAAATTAAATTTTTCTCATCTGAAAAATCAGTTTCTGCCATTCCTTCGTCCAACGGAGATGAGTCAAAGCAAATTGGCGACGGGCCGCAATGCTCTCGGGTGATAGTTTTGGCTTAACCTTCATTTTTCTGCATTTTAGGTGATCGGAGCCACTTAAAATTTGTTGAACGCGTCGAACACCAACACGCATTTGATTTTCACTCTTTAATACACGAGCAGACTTGGTGCTGTTGGCTGCACTTCTTAATAAAAGTATTTTTTGCGCAGCTGAAATTTTTGATGGCCGAGCACTATGCGTGCTTTTGACGTATTTTTCACGATTTTGAAGAAAATTTCGCACAAATTTTTCATTTCTCATTATTTCTTTTGCAATTCGACGGTTTGAAAATTTTGAAATATCTATTAATGCGGAAATTTTGGCAATTTCCGCTTCGGTTAATTTTTTTCCACTAGACATTGTTGTTTGACGGAATAACAAATACCACTTTCACAAAGAGTATAGCTGTCAAACGACACAAATGCCGTCTAGAATGTTCTTACTATTAATTTTCAACCAAACATACCATAAAATGCTTGCAACATTATTTTATTTGCACAAAACCATAAATGCGTTCATAATTATTTCGTACTTTCATCACACCAAAAACAGAATACTCATTAAAAAATAAGAAACTGGCAATCCTTTAGGATAAATATTTTTGTGACGTACATAGTTCCTAATAAATAATATGAAAAACAACAAAGATATCTTTTTAATTTAAGTTATATTCGAAAAAATGTTGGTGCGGCCATAATTATTTCGCGCACTGTAGTTTCAACCATAAGAGTTTATTTCACTTGCTCAAAGAAAAACCTTTTATATTCTTGGAATAGCACCTCATCTTCTCATTGCTCTTCAAAACTTTCCAATTCCTGAATAGTCTGAATTGGGAATCGAAGACAAAAAATATTGTTCTCCGATGGAATTCCAACTGATTCCGTTGTTATTGAAGATTCTAGATATGAAGCAGGTGCCGAAGAAATATTTATAGTGTTTCGTGTGATCACAGACATTGTAGCGCAAAATGCCAAATCTTTTCGAATATCGTCTTTAAATTCTTGAAGCTCATATTTTGTTACCATATCAGAACGCAAATCATCAATTGTTTGAATAATAGGAATTAATTTTTTATCTCAGATCTTTTGTATACATTTGCTTTCCAGGATTCCTTTGGCCTTCAATCCCCTGCACGACTTCCTAGTGCTGCCGCTTGCTTGTCCAGGAAGTCCAACATGTCTGCTAGTTTCGGGGTCTCTGAATTCCTCTGCAGCTACCATTGGACCGCTGTGTCCTCATCCAACTTCTCAGGTATTGTGTGAACAATTTTCATGGCCCAGGTGTCAACGGGAATATTCAGTCCCCTGAACTGCCTGGTCATCTCGTGAGTCACATTCGAGAGGTGCTGAAGGGCTGCAGCAGTCGGAGTTCCTGTAATCGTCGGCCCCCGGCGTCGACTGCCACTGGCGGATGTATTCCCTGCATATAGGGTACTTTCTATCGTATATCCTAATCAAGCGTTCCCACGCCTGATTATATGATTCCTCGGTCATTTGCCATTGACCGAGTGTCCGTAGTGCTTCTCCTCGAAGCGACCGCTTTAAGTATGAAAACTTATATGGTGGTGGTACATCTAGGTTTTCGTGGATCCTGGCGGTGAACTGATCCCTGAATCCCTGCCAGGTCATGAGGTCACCGCTAAAATAACCCCATGTGTTTTGGATGTCGTGGCTCCTCTCTGGAACCATGACGTTCAACGAGATCCTCTCTTTCTCCGGAATCTCCTGATTCTCATTGTTTTCACTTTGCATTTTTGTCATGGCCTCCTTGAATTTAGTGGACGCCATCACGTATACGTTCTCTACTTCGTCGAGTTGGTGCTGGTATTCTTCTGCCATTTGCCCATTTGATGTCCCCATCAGTTCAAGTGCCAACGCGTTAAATTTATTCAACTCCTCCTGGAGTCTTCTGTGCCTTAATTCCAACGTTATGAATTGTAGTTCCTGAAATACCTCGGAACTAGTATGTATACTCTTCCATCCTTTTCAAGATTTTTCCCAAAAACTTGAATCGGTTTTCCTTTGGGCAGACTACACCTTCGCTCGCCATACAACCCGCTTGCTGCTCCTTGCTATTTGCTCTTCCTGGAGATGTGCTAGCTCCTGCTAGTTCCAGGTCCTCTTCCTTACTGGTGTCTTCCTCAAGTGTCTTTGTAATTTCCTTAAATGGTTTGTATTTATTTAGTTTTTGAATTGTTCTACTCATTTTGAAAGTTTGTGTACCCTATGACACTCGTGATAACAGATGGATTCTACCGATACCACATACATCAAAATCAGTTAAAGCATTCAAAAATTATGGTGGAATTAAAAAAAGCTTACATACAAACATACATTCACCCTGAAAACATAACACTCCTTTTTTGGCAGTCGTGTAAAAATATCTGATATTTAATAATTTTCTAAATTAAAGAAATATTAAAATTCAATTATAATTAAGGATTTAGGTTATAAGAAATTGTGAATTAAATTGAAATAAGTTGCAACTGAAAAATTATATCTGTGATAAATAGAGTGGAAATAAAAACAAAATATTGTGTGAATTCTTCTTTGAAAAAACTTTGACTTTTATTTAAAAAACCCGCACCCTTTTCAGCAACAATTTTATTAAAGGTTTCGGCAGAAACAAACTCTCTTGCACATTTTTTGGTCAGAAAATTTTGCACATGTGCAAAATGGTCGGGAATCCCGCTATATATACTACTTCCGGCAACCGCGTAAACTGCCGCAAATGCTCGCGAAAAATCCAATATGGCTTATTATAAAGCTGATTAAGCCTCTCCCAAGCCTTTATAGTTGTCGCTTGTGAGCTGCCACTCGCCGATCGCACTAGCCGCTTTTCCCACCAAAGAATTTTTCAAGTGAACAAACTTGAACGCTGGTGACACTCCCTCGTTGTTGTGGACCGTTGCCGTGAACCTATCATGGAAACCGTGCCATTTTGTGAGGTCACCATCAAACTTTTCCCACGTATTTGGAATATCGCCCTGCTGCATTGGCATCTCTACCTGTACCGCTACCGGTTGTGCTCGCTTAATGAAATGCTCCCTTACTATTTTTTGGGTGATGCTGCATTTCCATTAAAACAAAATCTCATGCGACCATATCCTGGAAGAAAATTAGGTCCTCAAAAGAAACATTTTAATTACAAACTGTCAAGTGGTCGCAGATTAATTGAAAATGTTTTCGGAATTTGGGTCAACAGGTGGAGAATTCTAGGTACTACTATATATATGTCACCTAAAAATGCAGAAAAGGTAGTACTGGCGACTGCAGTTTTTCACAACTTCTTGAAATTTCATGGAGATTCGAAGTATTTTCAATCTGATTATGTCGATCATCAGGAAGGAAACGAAATCAACGCCGGACGTTGGCGAGATGAAGGACTAATACTACAATCATTGAGATTGGGGCGAAGTAACCGGTCCTGTGCTGATGCCTTTCAGTTTCGGGAAAAATTGAAAACATATCTATTTAACATTCGTTCGTAATAATGTATTTCCGGAATTCATTTATAATAAATAAAACTCAAAATTGTACTTAAAACAAGTTTTTTACTCGTCTGTTCTATAATTTCTAATAGTTTCGTATACTAAGTTACTGATTTTTTCCTCCAACTAATCCTTCACTCTGTCCGGCATTTTCGCATTATCTATTTTGCAAGCTAATGCTTTGAACAAAGTTACTCTTGCCGATTCCACAGACCGTCCTGGCAGAGATTGTTGCGCAGCCTGGAGGAAGTTAGAAAACTCGTTGTGAATGTTCCCTGCTTTCTTTGTAGAAGCTGAACTAGAGCAGGCATGTCTTGAATGCTTTCCAGATAAATTTGAAGAAGAATCCTGAAAATTTAGGTATGTTGAAGGGGTTTCCTCCGCATTCATCATTGCATTCGTATATTCCATCGTCGATGGACTAGTGACAACCTCAAACTCAAAGTCAGCCAAGATTGTCTCCTCACTTTGTATACTGCTGATAGTTCTATAAATGAAAAATATGTTGGATTAAATGGCACTTCTGCATAAAAGTAACTTACGGGTTCCGGTTAGAACATGATTCCAGGAAGGAGAGCATTTCAAAATATGGCCAATGCGGCTTCGTGTCTTCCAGGACGCTTCCAGAAGGCTTGCTGGAAGTCTTTCGTCTTAATTTCTTAAAATGGTCTCTCAAATTTATCCATTTCGTCCTGCATTCATTATCTAAAAATGTACCATATTTTATTCACCTAATATTTTATATTTTTTAAATTGTAATTCTTACCTGTTTTACACAACGCATTTCCAATTTCCTCCCATGTTTTCTGCTTCTTTATTTGCTTTTTGTACTCTTTATTACCGAGATCGTAAAGATGTGGTCTTAAGAGGCAAATTTACCAAAACGTGCAAAATGGGTTCACTTAATGACCTGTTTTCTCCGTTATTATTTGTTGAATCTAAACCAAATTTTTTTTAAATGATAAGACAAAGGGTTTTGTGTTCTTTAAATGGAGCACATTTTTGAAAAAGTATTTAGTTTTTTTTCTATGATCGTTGAAAGAAAGGACCAACTCCATTTTTTGACCAACTTAATGACCAATTTTCTCGAAAAATATTAGACCAAATATAGCAAATTTTTTTTCCAGAGATACGTTAAAGGGTTTTATGTTCAATAAGTGGAGCACTTTTCTAATTTTCGACCCAGGAATTTCCCGAGAATTTTCCGAATGAGTTCTGTTTTTCCAAAAAAAATTCTTCACTTTTTTATTATCTTTTTCGTATTTTGCGATAAGTTTTCCTAATGTTTTTCATAATGTTATGAAGATTAAGGGATTGGTAACGGATTCCGTAAAAAATCTGATTATGTTTCATGGAAAATATTGGAAAAATTTAACAAATTGAAAGTGCTCTTTTTGCCTAATTTTCCTGAGTTATCCTATTCAAAACGGGGACCACAACCAAATTCTCGCAAATTTGGTTCAAAGAGTTGAATGTAGATGGCCATTGGCCAGAATTGCTAGAATTGGTAGAAAATACGTCAGCTGCTTTCGATGCAGTAAGTGGATATTTTTACACACACATCTTACTAGCATGCTACACTTGCTATTGTGTAGGAAAGCGCAATTTTTGCTTGTTTTCTGGGGTGATGTTATTTATTAGTTTTTTGCCGCCACAACCAGTTTAGGTAAAGGGAACTTTTGCGGGTGTGCGCGGTGATGCCGATGCCGAATTGTAGTTCTTCCTGATTATTTCAGTGCCGACAAGAAAATGAATTTCTTTTGTGCTGCGGCACACTTTTTTCATTCTATATTTAGATTTGATTTTCTGAGCAGTCGTCGCAGGATTATTTTCCCTTTTTCATTTTCTGGCCAACATTTTCGTATAAAAAAGCAAGTGTTTTTCTGGTCTTGAAAATTTTGTTTGGATTTGTTTTTTAGGATGCACGTATTATTGAGTAAGGTGTGAATTTTTCAGTTCTAAATAAATAGTCAATGTCAACAAAAATTTTGTAATGAATATTTTATTGCAATTTCAAACAATTTCAAGTATTATTGATTTGAATGATAGTTGGGTCATTCCGCGCATCAAATAAAAATATGATTTGTCACATTCAACCATCATCTCAGATTTTGATGAGATTTTGTAATTTTTATCTATGCATAGCTATGAAAAAATACCAAATTTTATCTCTTTAGCCCTATTAATTATTATTACAATTAGGTAACTATATTTTAGAAAAAAAGTTTAATAACAATAATTCCCTACAATATTGTTGAAATTGACTATTTTTTTTTACAAATGAAAAACCTCAATAATTCGGTCACCCTGAAATAAAAAACAAATCCGAAAAAAAATTGTCAAGGCCGGAAGAACGAACGCACTTGTTTTTTCAAGCGACGGCTGCCTGGGCAGATCTTGGTTTTCGAAAACCAAATCAGAATATAAAATGAAAAAGAAATACTCAGAAAGAACATCAATTCGACTTCCGCATCACCGCAGTGCATACCCCGCAAAAGTTCCTTCCATATGTTATATTCACGTTGCCTCTGGTGGCAAAAGAATAATAAAAAAGATCACCCCAGAAAACAAGCAAAATTTGGGCTTCAATAGCAGGCAAGTATGTGTCTGTAAAGCAGGGATGGGCATGCAACCACAGTCTCAAAATGTGATTGTGTAAAAGCTCTTCAAAGCTCTCTCCGGCCTTTTTTACACTGTTAATTTTGGTGACGTCACCTGTCATGTAAAAGTGAAGCCACATGGCAAAATGACTTCAAATTTACAGTGTACCGAAAGCAAAGCGAAAAGAAGCATAGTCCTGCTCGCATGACGGCCGGCGGCCGAATGATGCGCTCTCGACTTGCGAGCTGCTCGTGTACATTATCAAAGCTCTAAAAGCTGGAGTGCCCGCGGGCATAGGCCTGCCCATCACTGCTGTAAAGTGTAAATCGAATATCGATCCACTGCCATTGAATGAAAGCAGCTCTGTGACGTATCTCTAAAGCAGGGATGGGCATGCAACCACAGTCTCAAAATGTGATTGTGTAAAAGCTCTTCAAAGCTCTCTCCGGCCTTTTTTACACTGTTAATTTTGGTGACGTCACCTGTCATGTAAAAGTGAAGCCACATGGCAAAATGACTTCAAATTTACAGTGTACCTGAAAGCAAAGCGAAAAGAAGCATAGTCCTGCTCGCATGACGGCCGAATGATGCGCTCTCGACTTCCGAGCTGCTCGTGTACATATTCAAAGCTCTAAAAGCTGGAGTGCCCGCGGGCATAGGCCTGCCCATCACTGCTCTAAAGTCTAAACACGCTGCTGATCTGCTGGAATAACTCTGCGCGCGCTGCCGAATTTTCTTCTTTGTTTTGTCTTGTTTGCAAAGTGTCTCCACTACAGCGGTAAATTGTCCATGCTAAGAAAACGATTTCTGCTCTAGCCTCTAGGCAAATTTACCTAGAGCAGGAAACAGGAAAGATGACTTGATTTTAAGATAATTTTTTTTTTTTTTGAATGTTTAATATTGAAGAATTATGGAGAAAATAAACGTTTCCCAGTGACGCATGAGGTAGTTTGCCCACTCGTTTTTGTTTGTACTGGGGTTTCGCCAATACCCCTAGTCCCCAAATAATCCCTCCCCTCCTCTCTTTAAATCCAGTGCCTGTTTGTCACAATTCTTCGACAAGGCTAGGATTTTGGACAGACGGACCCGGAAGTTGAATGCACTCGTTTGGTTCCCGAATTGGTAAATTTCGTGGATGACGGGGATCGACTAATTCAGGTAGAAGGCAGTTAAAATAGAAATCGCGCAATTTTTCTTTGTTGGCGTCCCAAAAAGATTCTTCCCGGTAAATTTTTTCTGTTTTCATCTACAGAACTCCAAACTGCGAAAATACAATAATCACGACCCGTAATATTCAACTGCCCTTGGACTTGATAATAATAGTCGTGGGACTTATTGAATATTATTTCATTCGTCATTTTATCTACCTTCCAGACCTTATATTTACCCTCACGAACGAGCTTATCGATGTCCTTTCCCGCGCACGTTGGTGGGCACTTCACCTCAACTAGCCCGTCAGATCCGATAAAACCATCCGTAGTCGCGCCCAAAAATTCTAAACGCGAATCTATAAAAACTCCACATTTTTCGATGTGAACATCTAACTCTCGGCCTAACTGTTCTATTGCGCCCATTTCTTTTTCTCTACCATAACGAATTGAAGACACGCCCGACGCATCTGAATACAAAATACTTTTTACTAAATTTTTGCAAGACTTGACGCGACGTTTACAAACTTTGCCGAAAACTGAGGAAGTTAAAAGATACCGACGAGTCTGTACCCTTTCGGCACAATTCGATTGATTACGCGTTGATTCTTCCACACGATCGCGATTTCTTTGATTCGTTTTCATCACCGACAAAATTTCGGCACGCGATTTTTGTTGTTCCGCAACTGATTTATCGGGTTCTACATGAGTGTCTCCGCCGTAATCATTATCGCGAATGGAAGTTTTAACCCGCTTCCTAAAAACTTTTTGACGGCGTGCCTTATTCCGATTATTGCAACTTTTACGGTATAAATATAATTTTTGAAACTTATTATTCGCGTTTCTTTTAAAAACTATTCTACTCAACGTACTTACACAATTTCCGGTATTGTGTTGAACTAATGCCGCGTGGCATCGCGTTGTATACGAGTTCGATCCCGTAACATTCACTCGTTTACCACCTACAAATTTCGCGACTATGGAATGGAAGTGTTCAGCAACGTTTGAATCACATGCATGAACTAAACTCTCCGCATGATTCCCTAACCGATTGCATATTTTTAAAATTTCGTCTAAAAAACTGCCATTTTTAAAATTTTCGATTACACCATGACAAAAATAACTCTCGCATTTGTCATGGGAACCGAAGACATGGACTGGCGCGTTTAAGATACCCTTTTTCAAAAGAATAGTGCGTTCACGAATACTGAGCTCTACGTTTGCAGCCCAGTGTAAAATTGCCGAATTTACGCCTTTATCTATACAATCGCCATTTGACTTTAGTTGACGACGCAATTCAATCGAAAATTTCGAATTCGACTCCAAATCAATTAAATGCTTCCCGAAATCCCGAACTAAATGATTTTTACATTCTATTTTACGCACCTGTTTATTACCGTATGGAGCCGATTCTAAAATTCGCTTATAAGCGAAGTTGTCTCCATCCGCGATTAGTGTAGTATAGCGCAAACCGCGCATATCTACACTTTTCTTAAAGCCCTTCGAAATTATAGCGGCTTCCACTCCGGTGGAAGGTCCTTCAAAACTCATTGAACAAACGTGTTCACGTACCGGTACATTTCTGTTTTTGTCGATGGTGCAAATTAGGCAGTACTTGTTTTTCACACCAAGAAAAAGATTTTTTCTGGTATGAAAGCCAATTATTGCCGCTGCACCAGAATTCGCGGAAAAATTGTCCCTATACGATCTTTTCGACCAGCAACCGTCGGCTACAACAGTTATATCTGCAATGCCGTTTGCATCCACATCTCCCCTCTTCAATGCAGCTTCCTTCTCCTCAGCGGCTGCAGCTACCATTGCAGATTGAGCTATAGATATCCACGCTTCACCCACATCCTTCCCGAATAATATTGTATGTTTTTGACGACATACAAGGAATATTCAAAACGGATGTGAATTCCTGCAAACTGCTGTAACCGGATCCGCAAGAAAACGCAAGGACCGAACCATAATTAACATTTTCTACCGATTTAACTTTCGAACTAGTCGCAATTTTATTAACACTACCACACATATGGCATTTAAATACAAAATCTGAAATAAGCCCGTTTTAATTTCATTTACGATATCTACGCAATCTAATGTGCAATTAAAATTTTGAACATGTTGGAAATTTTTTAATCCCGTAAAGAAAAAATCAATATCAATTATACGATGGCCCGTTGCTTTGAACTTTTCCGTTTCCGATGGTGATACTTCAACCACCATTCCAGTTTCCTGCTCCCATGACGAAATATTTGAGTTAGAAATCGCGTTATTAGATTGATTTTCCGAGTTTTGTTTCCGTTGAAACACTTTTCCACATTTTTTTGAACCGTACCAAAAATTTTTATTTTTATATAATTTACCCATTATGATGTAGTAAAGATCAACAAATCACCTAAATCATTAAAAGCACCAAATCACTAAAACACCAAAATCACTAAAAATCAACTAATTGTCCAATATTCAATTTTCGATTAAAAACCACTGCGAGCGCTCTGCACAATTTTCAGCGAATCTAACTCAAGAATAAAAGTAAAAGCATTTCTCCTCATCGCATATCATGCGCAAAACGGAAATATACGTTACAAACATTACTTAGAACATTTTAGCCGTTACAAGTCCGGACCTTCCTCAATAATTCGTTCACCCTGAAACTAAAAACAATTCCAAAACAAATTCAAGGCCAGAAGAACGTACTAGCTTTTTCTTAAGAAAATGTTGGCTAGAAAATAAAAAAGGGAAATAATCCAGCGACGACAGGTCAGAAAATCAAACCTAAGTATAAAATGAAAAAAAAATGTGCCGCAGCATAAAAGAAATTCATCATTCCGATTCGGCATTCGCATCAGTGCACACCGCGCAAAAGTTCTATCCACGCTGCCAGCATATAGTGGCAAAAGAATAATAACAAAAATCACCCCAGAAAACAAACAAAAAGTGGGCTTTCCTATTCAATAGCAAGTGTAGCAAGCTAGAATGTGTGTGTAAAGCAAATATCGATCCACTGCCATTGAATGAAGCAGCTGACGTATTCTCTCACGCATGTCAGCCTCCTCTAACTGTTGGAAAAAACTCAGCCACTTGCAAAAAATCAATAATTCTTGCAAATGGCCATCTACATTCAATTCGTTGAATCAAATTTGTGAGAATTTGGTTGTGCTCCCCGTTTTGCATAGGATAACTCAAGAAATAAACAAATGAAAAAACAAAAAGGAAACACCTTACTGACTTTGCCAACATTAATTTCCATTAAAATATTAAAATACTAAATGAAAAACAATCCTCGGATGCATTTCGACTTCACAGTCATCCTCAGCGAGTACTAATTCAATACTGAAAAATATACAAATTGCAACTCTAACGATTGAATATTCTAATTGCACTAAATAACGGTGACCGGATCGGCGCTTCCATTGTGTTCAGAGCCCTTTGTCTGTTTAAGTACATGTACACACTTTGGTACGCATCTAATTTATACGTTGCATTCACTTGTTTTTTCAATCTGACATGATCGAAGCTACAATTTAAGTGATGGTTCTCCAACGCGTGCAAAGCAATAGCCGATTTGGTTGCTTCCCTCTCCCTTCCCTTCCCTTCCTCGGACAAAAATTAGAATTATGCCCTAAGGCCTAAACATAATAGCGCGGGCAGGACGGAAAGCTACGGGCTACGGAATTTCGATTTCCGCGGCACATGATACAATAACACGGATGACAGCGGCGACGGCAACTGTACAGCTGTGTTGACAAGCAATTGACATTTGTTCTGTGATTTGATTTGTTCTTGTTTCGGCTTGGTTTATATGAAATTTATTCATTAAAATAAAAAATAAATTAATTATATTCTAAATGTGGGAACAACTAATACAAACGGTAACAGTTGCATATATTGTGTACAATGTTTACCAGGTTTATAGTGCAATAACACGACGAAGAAGGTGGGGTGTATGGCCCTTGAATCGCACAAGGAAAACGTTGGGCTTTTATGAAAAAATATTTCGTGAAATGAAAAGTTGTGATGAGGAACATTTTGCAAAGGCCACTAGAATGCATGTAGACCATTTTAATCGTCTGTTAAGTTTCCTGACAGAGGGTTTGACAAAACATACTGCACGGGAGGCTCTTTCTGCAGAGAACCGGTTAGCAATTACTCTAATGTATGTATTTGCATTGCAACATTTGATTACTTTAATATTATGACCATGAATTTTATGTTTTAGTTATCTTGCCCATGACTGCCCAATGCAAGTTCTGGCGTGGAGTTTCAAATTGGGGGTATCCACTGTTAGAAAAATAATTCTTGAAACCTGCACTTTGATTTGGGAAGAATTGCACAGCATTTATCTTGCTTTTCCCGTAGTGCCGGAGTGGGAAAGGATCTCGCAAAATTTTGAAAACAAAACTAAATTACCTCATTGCTTGGGTGCCATAGACGGAAAGCATGTCTACATAACGTGCCCGCCGAATAGTGGCTCTGCCTACTATAATTACAAGGGACGTTTCAGTATTGTAATAATTGCAGCTTGTGACGAAAATTATTCTATTACGGCGCTTGAAGTGGGTGCTTATGGTAGTGAGAGTGATGGTGGAATATTTTCCAACAGCAGTTTTGGTTTCAAGCTGCTAAATAAAATATTACCTATTCCGTCACCGACGCTTCATCCAGCAATTAATGAAATGCTCCCTTACTATTTTTTGGGTGATTCTGCATTTCCTTTGAAACCAAATCTCATGCGGCCATATCCGGGAAGAAAATTAGATTCTCAAAAGGAACATTTTAATTATTATAAACTGTTAAGTGGTCGCAGATTAATTGAAAATGTGTTCGGAATATGGGTGAACAGGTGGAGAATTCTAGGTACTACTATATATATGCAACCTAAAAATGCGGAAAAGGTTGTACTGGCGACTGCAGTTCTTCACAACTTTTTGAAATTTCATGGAAATGCGAAGTATTTTCAATCTGATTATGTGGATCAAGAGGAAGGAAACGAAATTAACCCCGGACGTTGGCGAGATGAAGTTCTAAGCCTTGAATCATTGAGATTGAGGCAAAGTAATCGATCGAGTTCGGAAGCCTTTCAGTTGCGAGATAAATTAAAGGCATATTTATTTCATATTCGCTCATCTTAAATTAAATTTGTGCATAAACAAAATAATATCTAATTATCAGTAAACATAAGCAACAATTAAAATTCTTGGCTTTTTATTTGTAATATATTTTTATTGAAATAAATTTATATAAACTTAAGATTAATCTACACGGTAATTTTTAATTCTAAACTTAATACTAATTAATTCTAACATAATGTAAGCTTAAGATTAATCTAAACGGTAATTCTTAATTCTATCGTACACTAAGTCGCTCACTTCTTTCTCCACTTCGTCTTTAAGCCTTTCAGACATATTTGCATTGTCTATTTTTTTTGCCAAAACTTTAAAAAGAGTTACTCTCGCAGAATCTTTCTCCGATTGATCGATTCTTGGAATCGATTTCCCTGCGGCTTTTAAAAAATTTGAAAAATCTTTATGTATATTTAAAGAATTTGTAACTCTCTTTTTCGAGCTGTCATGTCTTCTCTGCCTCGAAGTACTTGGACTGTCAACATCCCTAGTACTCGAACTTTCAAATTCTCTAGAAGAAGACGCAGCTCGCTCTACACGAATACGTTGAGTTGGCGATGGGGTGTTTTCCTCTCCCCAAAACGACAACGACAAATTCGAACCATCCGCCGCCGCCTGATTTGGTTGCATGTCTAATGGCATGTCCTCATCGCATAACATATCGATGCTGCTTATAGTTTATAATTGAAAACTGTTGGATAAAATGGTACTTACTACAGCATAAACATAACTTACGGGTTGTGGCCAGAGCATGATCCTAAGAAGGACAGCGTTTCGTAAAAGGCCCACTTCGGCCAGCTGTCTTCTAACCCACTTCCTGACGGCTTGGAGCATTCTTTCCTGTGTAATTTGCGGAAGTAGTCTCGCAAATTTTTCCACTTATTTCTGGATGTAATATCTGAAAATGCGCAATTTGTAATCACGAAAAATACATATGTTTTTAAATTATTATAATCCTTACCACTTTCACCTATATTTTCCGCAATTTCCTGCCAAGCCTTTATTTTTATATGCGATTTTTTGTAATCCTTGTGGCCGATATCATATAGATATGGCCTTGATTTCACTAGCTCAATCAGAATTTCTTCAAACGACATTTCGCTGCGGGAAAGGATTTTAAGTACCTTTAAAAAAATGAAATAAAATATATGTCTAAATTACCTATTATTGCACAGTCCACACCAGATGAATTGCGTTTAGAAACTTTGTTTTTAAATTTCGCTTGTTGATCTGTAAAAAAATTCACAAATAATTCACAAATAATTCACAATTGCACTTAAATTCATTCTTAACGATTGGCACCCCTGAACGGCGACGAGCAAAAATTAGAAATAAACTTAATTCCGACGGCAAACCGACTGTGTCAATGTGTTGTGTGCCGACACACGAAAATTTTTATGTGTGCTTGCTTTTTCCGTTGCCGCCCGTCCAGTTCGCGCTATTATGTTTAGGCTATTATTCTGCACTGGCACCATTTCGCTGTCCTTTGTTCGTTTCGTAATTAAATTTAGCTGACGTATGATCGCCGCCTTCGCATCCAAATACCCCTTTTCAATTTTAATTATCTCGCTGTCTGACTCCTCCGTTGTAAAGCTCGCAACCGCTGTCTGCAACGCTGTCCATGTATTCTCTAACAGTTCCAGCCTCACCTGAAGCTGCTCCCTTTCTACTGTCTCGAAATCCTCCTGCTGGTTAAATTCCAGCACTCGCTCGCCTGATTGTAGCCGATGCTCTCGAAATTGTCAACTTCTCTGCCATTGTGCTAAAATAATCGTAAAATAATTAGTTGCTAGCTCAAATCACATCGCTATCGCTCAATATCCCGTTATCCCCTTGCACTGTCCCTAAACTTCCCAAATTAAACTGATAATCAAACATCATTGCTAAGCAGCGTTGCCAACTGTGTATCAGGAAATTATGGCGCACTGGTGCCAAAATTATCAGATTCTTTCAAAAATTATGTTAAATTTTTTTTTAAGCAAGTTCATTAAACTAGCAATAAAAATACAAGTATGTATAAAGATATATATTTCAATGTATATAACATAGAACCATCTCTTAAACAAAATAAATATAAAAATCTTCAAAAATATTAAAACCCCAACAAAAACACTCTTTGTAAAAAAGGTGGCCAAGTCCCCTCAATCAATCGATCTTGCAAAAAGTTTCGCCATCTTATGTATTCAAATAAAAAGAGCCAAGTTCTTTAGCCAAACAAATTACTGAAATAAAAGGAGCCAAGTTCTTTGGCCAATGAAAGTACTGATATGAAAGTGGCCAAGTTCTTCATCTCATAAGCAAATTTTAACTTGGCCAGTTTTTTTTAGCGTGAAGAATAGCTTAAATTCATTGGAGCCTTCGATTATGTTGATATCTTTCGCAGAGGTGAAACAGTACGGTAACTAAAGGAAACATTCCATGCACTAAGAAAATAAAAAGTATACTTGAAGAAGGAACGCTCAAATTGAGATTGTGTGAAAGCATTTCAAAGCTCTCTCCTGATTTTTATAGACCAGGGATGGGCATGCAACCACAGTCTCAAAATGTGATTGTGTAAAAGCTCTTCAAAGCTCTCTCCGGCCTTTTTTACACTGTTAATTTTGGTGACGTCACCTGTCATGTAAAAGTGAAGCCACATGGCAAAATGACTTCAAATTTACAGTGTACCGAAAGCAAAGCGAAAAGAAGCATAGTCCTGCTCGCATGACGGCCGGCGGCCGAATGATGCGCTCTCGACTTGCGAGCTGCTCGTGTACATATTCAAAGCTCTAAAAGCTGGAGTGCTTGCGGCCATAGCAAAGAATATCTACAACAGGGATGGGCATGCAACCACAGTCTCAAAATGTGATTGTGTAAAAGCTCTTCAAAGCTCTCTCCGGCCTTTTTTACACTGTTAATTTTGGTGACGTCACCTGTCATGTAAAAGTGAAGCCAGATGGCAAAATGACTTCAAATTTACAGTGTACCTGAAAGCAAAGCGAAAAGAAGCATAGTCCTGCTCGCATGACGGCCGGCGGCCGAATGATGCGCTCTCGACTTAAAAGCTGCTCGTGTACATATTCAAAGCTCTAAAAGCTGGAGTGCCCGCGGGCATAGGCCTGCCCATCACTGATCTACAATAAGAAGGGTCACTAATGTCTGTACACGTTTCGAGTTTGCGATTGTGTACAGCAAGCGTCATAGAAATAGATGGCAAGTGAATTACACTTTGTGAAAAGGGAAAGGAAATGTAGGCGTCACGTTTCAACCAATGAGTGCTCGTAAACAACACTGAACTTTAAGTTCTGCGCGCGAAACTTTAAAGTTCCGCTCGCGATGCCTTAAGTTCAGCCCGCGCAGATTAAAGTTCCGCTCGCCTTTAAAATTACATACATTACAAAAACAAAATGAAAGTTCATGAGCTGCGTTTGCATAGGATAAGGCGGTGGTTGTATATAATAAAGCGCTATCGAAGACAGCACCCCACATTTTAACAAGTAAGAGATAGTTCGAACTCTTTCTCTCTAAATCACATTTGACAGCATGATAGAATATACCTGCTTCCGCTTATGACGCGTTTTATTTTTTTCTTTTTGAACAAAAATGTACCCACACAAATATGCAGTAGAGTGACCCTTCTTATTGTAGATATTCTTTGGCCATAGGCCTGCCCATCTCTGCTTTAAATTGTTCCGCTCTGTGGCGAGCCAACCCCTCGCAGCCGAAGACGAAGAACGAAGAACGAAGGGGAGCTTGCCAAGTGACATCATCACTCTCGTACCATTTCAAAATTTTATCGGTTGTATCCACACAAAACTTTTTTTTTGGAGTTGGTGCTTCGAAACAAAAGAAATCATTTTTATCCAAATGTTCAGGACTCAATAGTTTCCGGATGACTGCTGTTTTCTTTTTTGGGCTGAAAGGCAGTGCCTTTCGAACCTTAGAAACTGCCTTTTGGTGTAGATATTGAAATTTTGTTTTTGTTTTTCACGCCAGGCTTTAACCCTTAACCGTGTTGCCTCTTTTTTCTTTAATTTCTTCGGACATATTTTCTTTAACCTTCTCTCGATTTTCTTTGTTTCTTTTTCTGTCCTTTTCAAGGTACATTTTCCACTTCTCTTCATTTTTTTTTCTTGTTGTGACGGCATTTCACCATCCTATTCTTGAAGTGTGGTGGTTGTTCAATATCATCTTGACTTGCCGTTGTCCTGATCTTAATTAAAACATTATTAGCATATATAGCTTCAGTATATAAATCTTAGACTAGCGTATTTTACCTTATTGTAGCTTCTTGATCGGTTCTTTTTGTAAATATAATTTCTTTTTTTTGTTTTTAATTGTATATCTTGTTTTTTTGGAGCTATATAATTTGTGTGACAGATAGCAATTGCAAAATAATATTATTTTTGGATCCAATGCTTACTTTTTTTATCATTAATATTAAAAAAGTGCCATGTTTCGTCGTCGCATAGTAGATAATATACCATGTGGACATATGAAATTGAAGACGGTCGGTACTTGCTTTTGGTAACCTCAACTACCATGAAAAATTTCAGTTCTGTAACTCAACTAGCATCGGAGGTAGAACAGATTTTATTTTATAATGTTACGTTAAATTTCGTATTGGAACGCTTATCGCAACAAGGACGCAACCTTTGTCACCGTTACAAACGCCGTCTAGTAGTAGTAGTAGTAGATTGCAAAGATTGCAAAGATATTAATGATTTTATTGTAAAATCCGTTACAAGTGTAACCGACGTTACAAGTTCCAAAAAGCAGATATAAATGACAATTTATATAAATTTAACAATGTAAGGTAATAGACTCACATTTATATAACTGCATCTTACTTTTGTAGAGTTTTATTGTAACTGCATACTATATACATTAATGAAAATAACTTTTGTATGTTTTAGTGTAACGGATGTTACAAGTGAGCAACTCTTTTTAAACAGTAAATAAAATTGTAAGGATCGTTAGCTGGGTGTTAGTTTTAACAGTCAAGATTGACCGCAAACCTCTTCTTTTGACAAAATACACTTTGGTCAACAAATCAACAATTTCACCTGTACTACAATGCAATCAAGATGAACTTATTTCATAGAAGAAATTGAATGTCAAATGAAGCAACTGCAAATCCAAAACAAAAAAAAATATATTAAAAAATTAAAAACCTCAAATCTAAAATATTGAATATATAAATTCAAGTAATACCTTACATTAATTTATCAATAATAAGTTTTTCTAATTAAAAAGAAAATTACTCCTAAATTCCTTTTCTATACGGATTCGCTCTTTTGTTCCTCATTTAATTCATCAATATGATTTAGAACTCCAATTCCCAAATACCTATATATTTTTTAAGTTGATAAATTCTGAATCTAATCGTGGATTAATATTAGCTACATGATTACGATTTACGTAATTTGAATTTAAATAACATAAGAGAAGAGTTTTACATGTTTCACATACTTTGTTATATAAAGATGTTATAACAACACGTTCGCTCTGAAAATATTCATTCAAATTAACGAATTTGGGTAAAACCCATTGTAAAAAGTAGTAAAATAATTTAAAACTTCGATTATTAAGGGAATTAAAGATTAGTTCTGATGAATGTAACCTATGAATTAAATATTCCTGACTGAAATAGACTTGCAGAGGTGACCATTGTTCAAGTAATCTATTTACCACCATAAGCGATGATAACTATCTAGTTTGAGATGGGCGTAATATTTTATGCGGTTCTACATTACAGAAATGTTGGAATTCAACAAATTGAGCCTGCCGTTTTGAACTATTTTTAAAAAAATTATATACAGCACGCGATAAATCTTCACACTGCCTTGGTAAAACCTTGCAAGCCTCCCTTGCACATAAATGCAAAGAATGACAAACACATTTTTGAACAATAATTTCTGGAAAATTAGTTAATAATCTACTAACTACCGAATTATTCGTGCCAAACATTGTGTTACAACCGTCAGAACCAAAGCCAATTAAATTATCTAAAGGGACTTTTACAGAATTGAATATATTTATAACTTTATTATAAATAGTTTCAGCAGTCATAACTGTATTCGCTTCTTCAAAATTATTTTCGAAACATTGGATAAGAGCGAAAAAATCCGAACAAATTTTACCCGTGTCTTCATTAAAATAGCGAACACAAACGCAAATATTTTTTATGTTGCTTATATCTGTTGATTCGTCAATAAGTAAACTAAATTTTCTTATTCTTAAGCTTTCAACAATTTTTTCTCTTTGAGATTTACAATTAAAAGTTTTAATTTTGGTTTTAATAAAAAAAAAACCAAATTATTGTTCTAACCCTTTATTATTGTTTAATAAACTAACCTAGTTACACAAGTCAAGCTGCACTTAAAATAATTTGAACAGAACGTACTTCACATAACTTATGATACATTAATACTTCACTCAGGATACAAAACTTTACTCGCGACAATTCTTCTTTCGATTCATTGATTGTAACTGCAACTGAAAAGCTGAACTTCTAAACTTTCTTGAGGTGACTTCTCACCTCGGTTTGGTAATGAACTTGGTGGGAGCATCTTATTAATTTCGCAATCAATTATAAAGAAATCAATTATAGCAATAATTGTAATTAAGCTGCTGGCACTTGCGCTTGGTGCAAGAGGCAGGTGTTTTTCTGTGGAAAAAAGGGCATGGGCGAAAAAGTGTGGGAATCGTTTGGATTGAATTATATTAACAAGTGTGGGAATCATTAGGATTGGATTTGGTTATGTTGACTTCGGGGTTTGGTAATGATTCAAGAGATTCTTTTAAGTGTTCTGTGGGAATCATACTTATAACAATTTACCTAGAACGTTGATGATAACTCTTTTAGTCTTCGTTCTTCCCATAGAAATCTTTTGCGCAATCTTAGAATCCGGAAAAGCTGCCTTACAAAGTGGTATCAAATGTTCGCTTATCCTCATTGGTAGGTTATGTTCAGCTATTAATGCGGAATTTTTCAAAATTTCATCGAGTTCTTCTTCAATTGTTTTTGAGAGATCTGGATTTTCTGATTGAATTAAAACATCATTTTCAATCACCGTAATATTATTTTCTCCGACGTCAATAGAAAACAACCTTTTCATTAAACTTGTGGCCAAATTCAATTGTTCTTTAGAAGGAACAAGATTTCTGGTCTTTAAACATTTTAAAAGTATCATTAAATTCGAATTTATACGAAAACAACTAAATTAAATTTCGCTGATTACAGCGCCATCTACCACGAATTGAAAAAAAAGTTTCAAGTAAAAGTTACTTCTTTTTTAACGTACTATCAAAATCTGCAAAAAAAGTGGGGATTCTAATTTGAAATTTTAAAGTTACCCCCCACTCCACCCACACAGAGTGGTTGGGGGTGGTTAATGATGGCACAGACATATGTCCCCCTTGGAAATATTAACTTTTCATGTTATAATTTTTTTTCCTACGATGCGTATTTTGCGAGATATTTGTTTGTCTCAACTTAAAAAAAAACACCCTGTATAATTGCCACGTACAAAAATTCAGGTGGGTTTTCCGAATATTAAGGGAGATATAAGCAATTAACTGTGTTTCGGTGCTCGGGTTTGGTCTCTTTTGAGGTATGCACTCTGAAAGTTCGTTTAGACGCTTTAGTTTTTGAGGATTTATTTTAATTCGACCTATGTGTAGTTCCGGCAAAGAATATCTACAATTGTAGATATTCTTTGGTTTCGGAACTTCATTCCAATTTAGTATTTGCAAAGATATAGTCTCTTTAAAGATATGAAAAATGGTTGGATTATTTTCTATATTATGATTAACGGAGACTTTAAGACTTTTTTGCTCATACAAGAAACTCTTATATTTTGTTTTTAAAGGTCTTCTTAAAAAATGTGATAGATTTGTAATCGTTGATCATCTTTGGGGAAATCTGTAATACTTTTGACATCCATTCTTCGGGTAAGTACAGATAGGTTATTTTGCCTTTTTCTTTTTCAATGAGGCTGAACTTACGGTCACATGATAGAAATGAGTAACCTTTTTCAGGAAGCCTATGAATAATCTTGAAAAACTTACCCTGGCGTTGCTGCCAATTTGGACAAAATTTGGCGACAGACATACACGGAGTGAAGTTAATATAAAGGATATAAAAATAGGTTTATCCAAAATATACTTGCTTATCATTCTAATTTTGTTTTATGGATATACATATGTGTATATACCCCATTTATTATCAAAACTATGTACTTGATGTATCTATTTTTTATACTAAACGATCAGTTTAATTATATAAAGTTGAAATTCTGTAAAAACCAAATTTTGATAAAAATGGTTTTTATCAAATTTTCATTTTCAAGTGTAAAAAAATCCGAATAATATTCTTTGTATTAGTTTTTATAAACTATTGCCTAGACACTGCAAAGACATTGAAAAATAGTAGAAAAATATTTCACTAAGAATTCTGTAACAGTAATGAATGAAACATAAATTTACGAAAATTTTTAAATTCTCATAATCTATTTTATAAACAGTAATTTTAGTTATAAAAATAAGTGAAAAATTGTTGTGAAAAAACTATTCTAAGTCACTATGGACTTGTATGCTATACAACTGAAAATGCACACTTTAATTAATATCAAAATCATATTTTATGAAAATGCAATAAATTATAGTTGAGTAATTATAATTGAAAATTGTAATAGACTAATGAATTCAAAACTTAAGTGCGGAAAAGTAAAGCAAAATGTTATTGAAGTTTTGTTAGTAGTAATTAAATGTGAAAAAGTTCGTCATCACTCTACCAAACTAAAATGCATCAATGCTCTTTAATGAGGATTTTATGTGGAGATATTTTCATTATGTTTTGCGTCATCAAGGCATTTATAATAAAAATACTTGTCTCTTTGCTGTTACAAATGAACAGTGAAGTGGATGCAAACGTTTAAAGACAGAGAAGAGCGAAGGTCCTTCACGAAAATGCCATTTGATCGAATCACGTTTATTCAAATTAAAAAAACACTTTACGATTAATTATATAAAGCAATCTATATTAAGTGATTACGGCAAGATGAAACTCCTCGGTTCATACCAACGCTAAGGCAATTTTTCAAGTCATTAGGTGATATGCGCAATGCAAGTGGACATTAACAAAGGGTGAAATGATACGGAAATGCAGTTCACTGTAAATGCGAATTTTGTGGAGGCTAAAATTAACAAAATCAAACACTTTTCCATTGCAAAGACAGGAACAAAACAGTTACAATAATAGCAAAGGTACATACCAGTGACAATTTACTTTATGGTAGCGAAATTTAATCCGAACAGTGCGATTATTATTTATAATGGCTACAGTGCAAACGGTTATGAACAAAAAAACTCCCTAATTGGGATTCAGTTCATTTAAACTAGACGATTGTGACAAAAAGTGATTTCTTCGTAATGGATCAGGAAGTAACTTTAATTGCACCACAAGGAGTAAAACATTCATTTTAATGTAAGGAGTTTTCCGTAGTTTTTTTTGCTTTTGAATTCGAAGGGGAACTTTTGCCAAAGTCCAGCAAGAACAATGGCGTTTGTTTGTTTGTATTACAATCAAAGTGGATAGTGGTCTCTGTGCAGTGCCCGAACATTACAGCGGAATACACTTTTTTGATTGCACCCTTTATTACTTCGAAAACAGCAGCAAACATTGAAAATTACTTACTTGACTGCTTGGCTAGTTTCTTTACGGAAATTTATAGTGTGAATACAAAAATAAGCGGCAAAGAATATTCCATAACGAAAATCGTGTTCAAAGCAATTTTAGTGTAAGTAAATAATATGAACAAGAATTTTATTGCAAGCAACTTTTGTTATATGAAATTTTTTCTAAGAGTATCAGTATGATTTCGAAATCCGAGCATACATGATTCAATTATTTATGTTGACAAAGGGAAAAGTGTTAGACTTTTAATTAATAGAAAACTATAAAAAAAAATTATCAAAAACATTTTGAAATAAAATATATATTAGTGTCAGTGAATTATATTTTAAATTTTTTGTAAGTGACAAATCCTAAATATTGAACTACGAGAATTACAACATTCTTCAAAGACAAAGCGGAAATTACAACTGACAACAAAAACAAAAAAGAGTGAGTGATTTTTGGTTTTATGGTTTCGTTTGCAGTTAAAAACAAATAAATTTTGCAGAGTATGAATTTGCTAATTTTTCTCAGTGTCTGCTGGAAATTAATTTCATAATGCTTAATGCTAAATACAAAACTACTGCAATAAATATGAATACAAAAATAAGTTATTTTTGTTAATATAAACTGTTTTTATTGCGTTAATTATATTACATTAAATACATATTAAATTTACATTAAATATTATTAGATTAAATATATTAAATTTTACTTCTTTATGTTTAATGAAACAGTTTTGAAATAAAACACATATTTTTTAAACCAATTTGCTTTGTAGTGTCATTTAGGTACTTCAATTGAATTTATTTAAGTTGAATAAAACACAATTTTTAAATATCCTATAAACAAATAATTTTCGAAGTTACTGAAAAGACATGAAAGATTAAGAATTAAAATAAATTTAATTTTAAATTCGACAGGGACTAGTTTTCAATATACTTAAATTTATGGTTTACTTTCTGAGCTATTTCAGAAAAACATAAAAATATTTGAATGATGCAATAGTTGATTTGTTTAAATTAAGCAAATTGAAAAACTAAAACAAAGAATTTATTTGAATTGAGAATACGAGTTGATTTATATCTTAGATAGGGTAAGATGGGAGAATTGGTTGGTGGGGGTAATTGGGTGGTAAAATTTTTAAATATTTTTATTTTATTTATTATACTTGTTAATATTTTTGCATTTTAATGACATGAATGAAAGCCCAAAGACCAAACTATAATTATTTCAGATTTCTAGCATTAAATATTTAGAGGAGTGAAACACTGTTAATTTATTTTTGCCATGAAATGAATAATATTATACGAAAGTACATGCCGTATACTTCATGTCATAAGCAAAATAATCCCACAAATTTTTAAGGGAAGGGGGTTCGGTTGGGTGTGCCACCCAATTAGCCCCTTCTGGGAAATTGGGTGGTAAGTTTTAAGATTGATTTACAACAATTTTCTTTGTTTAACTGAATTAAAAAACCTCTTATTAGTAATATTTTGTGAATGTGAATGAGCTATAGTCAGCTTGGAACTGAAATTAGTTTATATCAGATAGCATTTTTATCTTATATTGTACGAAAAGCGGCAAAATCGTTCTTAATTTTTCAAAGTTTTGTGGTCATGCTGTATCATTTTGCCTTATTAAGCCTAGTACTAATATCAGCGTGGAAAAAAGCACCGTGAAACCATCATAGAAAAGGATTGTGTAGATTTGTATGAAAAAAGAGCTGATTCTGTTTGACAGTATTGGCAACTAATGACATTCGATACAAATACTACACTTCTATACTTCGTTTTTGTTACAAACCCTAACACGAATGGCAGCTGTCAAAAAATCCACAGGCTAAAAATGTACCGGAGCTTTAAAATCAACGCAGAATTCTTGGAGACTCGTTCGAGCGACATATTATGCTGGAATCATATTGCGCACTCTCCATTTTTTGTTTGTATCGGCTTTGATTAGATGCACCATCGAACCCGTACTTCGAAACAAGTGTTAAATTTTGATTCTGTATTTCGTAATAACTTTCAATTATTCTGTTCACTGTCAGATCTAGCAGCGCCTGGAGTGTGATTCGGGCTGCTGAGTCAGAGGCACTGATTCTTTTGGAGGATAGCATTTTTGTTTAACTTGCTGTATCTTATAGTATGATGGGTATATATTTGGAGCACCTTCTCTGATTGTCGTCTCTCGCAGTGTTATGTACTGCCATTTTGTGAGCTTAAGTGAAACTAACAACCGCAGTGCCTTTTCTGTAGTAAATATAACTGAAGGATTTTTTTTTTTAGAAAACCCTTAATTTTTGTGGCTACTTCCGGGCTTTTCAGCATATATTCTATCACATAAGCGATGTCTTCACGACCTTCTTCTTTCAAAAGTTTTGCAGAAGAATAAGCCAACTCTAATGAGTCATCGCATTTGTGTTCATGTGATCTCCTTTTCTTCTGTTTATTTCCAAGGTCTTCGAAGTGCTTTCGAGACCTTTTCGTCATCGTCCCAACCGAAATAGAGGATGATGTTGATGGTGTTGAATTCTCGAGATTTAAATTATCTATAGGATTCTCACAAAGCTCTTGGAAAGCAATATTTTTGATACAGCTTGGCCAATCAATATCATTTTCCAACCAGTTTGCATAGTTCTTTTTGAACGTGTCAGAGTTTCGGTGGCTCTTTTTTAACCTTTGAGAAACAGCTCTCGTAAATCTTCCACAAATTTCTTTGAGGGTCACACAATCTTCTTCCGATAAACTAGTTGGTAGTCTAACCGCTACATTTCTGAATAACAATTTGTTGTCGGGGTGTTATCTGAATGTTGTGATGGAATGTCAGGATTTTTTTTTTTACAAAGAAACACTTTTCGTTAGTTGCTATTTTTCTATTATTCCCGTCGGCATCCTCCAAACGTTCGATTTTTGTCAAATAGGACATTTTAATTGTCCTGTCGTCGGCATGGTTCATCTCTAACACCTTAACTTGTTCCTCTAAATTTTCGACTAATGCAGTTAGCCTGGTCTTTTCCCTTTCAGCCGTAAGGGCCCTATCTCCCCATTGAGCCAGTAGATCTTCCATTGACTGCTCTAGATTGTTGTCGTTCATTCTCGAAGTTTTTTCTCTAAATTCTCTTTTCATATTGTTTTCCTGCCTTCCTTGGTCTCTAACATTTTTATATCGCAGCTGGTTTGCCTCATTCTCATTTTCTATTTGTAATACCCCGAACATATTTGGGTTTTCTTCGTTTAGTTTTTCTTGAATTAATATTTCACTTAGTTTTCCTGCTAACTTTGCTTTGTTTTTTAAATGATCGAAACTAATATTGCGATTCGATAATTGTTCCTGAATTTCTGTTATCTTTAAATCTTTTACGTATTTCTTTATTTCATTTTCATTATAATTCGCCATTTTTTTTAACTTTATTTATTTAACTTTTTATTCCTTAAACGTTTATAATTTTTTCTTTATTATTATTATTAACATCCAGTATTTGTGTATATATTGAAATACTGATCCTTTTTCCCGTATTTATTTGTTCAATTTCGCATTATTTTACCGAACTGTCACTTCTGTCACACTTTTGATCTAAGCGCTCCTAGCGGTTAACATTGAACCTCAATCTGACTTTTCTTTGCTACATCTGAGTCTGCGCCTTAGGTTTGGGGTGTGGTGCTAAATATCATAGACACACATCATACGTGCTAATTAATTATTTCAGCGATGTTCATCGCGACACTAATTGTTCCCAATTAATTTAATATTAATATTAAAGTTAATATTTCTAAGGGGGACATATGTCTGTCCCATCATTAGCCACCACCAACCCCTCTGTGTGGGTGGAGTGGGGGGTAACTCTAAAATTTCAAATTAGAACGCCCACTTTTCTTGGCATATTTTGATAGTACGTTAAAAAAGAAGTTACTTTTACTTGAAACTTTTTTTGCGATTCGTGGCAGATGACGCTGTAATCATCGAAATTTAATTTTGTTGTTTTTTGCATAGAGAATCGATTTCTTCGATTCAACAATGCATTTGCAATTGAAAAAAACACTTTTCTAGTTAAAAATACCGATATTCTTCTTAAAAATTTGATTTACTTTCACACATTTGTATTTATAACATAGGTGATAATCTAGACTTTTAGTTTCTAATTCAAAGAAGAAACAGAAAAAATGTAAGAACTTATTTGACAAAAACTAAGCTTGTTACTCATTTTGTTTTAATGCACTCCTACATATTAACAGCATTTCGAAGGTTTTGTCACCTAAACAATTTCTCCTCGGTGTTAAAATTTGGCTCCCATTGCTAAATAGCCTTTCAACGGGTGCAGAAGATGGGACAGTTTTGTTATATTTAAGAAATATTTTTTTTACAGTCGGAAAAGAATTGAGCATACTCAAATGTTTTTTTTTTTTGCTATCTAAATAAGTAAGCGCCTAAACGCTAGAATTATTAGTTTTTCTCGGTTGCGTCATAATAGAAGATGTAGTCCAGGCACTGCATATATATCTGTCAAAAAGGTCATGGTCGCTTATTATTCGCTATATTATCATTATTCGCTTCAAAGGATTGGAAAATGTAGTTACATTCATCTATAAATAATTTTTTACATAGTTCTACGTATCGAATAGGTATCCAGTTCAGCATGAACTTGGGATGGCTTATAGATGCTAATATAAATGGCTTACTTTTAGAATTTTCCAAGTCTAAAATATGGTTGAATCTTTTTTCTATCCCATTTATTAAAGCAAGTTTTAACGGCAGACAAAAGCTCAGGTGGGCGACACTTATTATTTTGAGAAGTAATGCAATAACAATTAGAGCAACATAGCCAAGATAGCACTGCTTTTCATTTTGTAACTTATCCAGAGCATACGCTACATTCTCCATTATTTTAATATACTCTTCAAGAAAGGACCACTCATTAATTTTTATTTTACGAAACTTTAATTTTGGGAATACTATTTCATTTAGTTTATTCGTAAAATGAAGGATTTTCTTTACAGAATCAAACATTGAGTTCCGCCTTGTATCATTCGGAGTATTAAATCTGCATTCACATATTTCAAAAGTTAGATTTGCTGCAACTGTACTTCGACTTATCCGATTCCAGAATGATTCAATTTTTGCAAATGTGGACCTATAAATTTTTTTGTATTCAACGCATTAATTATCGAGTGCCTTTTTGTCGTCAGTAGTTGCTATTAAGTTCATTGTGTGAGCACAGCATGTCATATGGCTTGGGAGAACAATGGGATCTATGTCATTCTCAATATCATCCATTAAAGAGTTGTTAGTACTGGGCTTGCAGAGAATATTTGAAACGTCAATCGTACTTACGTCTTCATCTGAGTCTATATCTCAACCGCTAAGCAACTCCTGTTGTTCTAAGTAAAGGTGACTTTCTAAATTGGCGGTGGAAAAGAACCGAAACGCTTTGCCAAAGTTACTTGCATTATCTGTAACCGTATGGGAGATTTTCGAAACATCAATTTCATAATCTTTGTGAATCTGATTTATCACTTTGGCAATGTTATCATATGTGTGTCGTTCAGTTATTCTTCTACAAGCCAAAGCAGTAGAAAACCTTGTATAATTTTCATCATTTATAAAGTGGCAAGTCATTCCTAAATAACTTTTATTATTCACGCTCCATATATCCGTTGTGGTGCACAAATAGTTTTGCTTCGCTATTTTTTGTTTAAGTTGCTCTATGTACTGATCATACCTCAGGTTTAGAAGCTTAGAAATACCTCGTCTATCGGGTACAAAAATTTCATTTCCAGCAAGACCTTTCACTAACTTTTGAAATGAGGTTTTTTCAACCGTTGATAGAGGGCGCATTTCTGCAGCAATATAATCTAAAATTAAATTCATCACCTGAAAAAAAACGCGTCGAAAATTATACAAGTCCAAACAATTACGTTCTAATTATTAATTAAAGTAGAGGCCGCCTAGCGGGAGAAATTCTACCGCAAAGGACTATTTGCGCCTATTTATATTTAAGATAAAGACGGATAAAATCCAGGTTTCGAGGATATATATCAATGGATATATATCGTGATATATATCCGATATATATCAAATGATTTTTTGTGATATATATCAATACAAAAATGGTTTAAAAATTTGATAATAATAAGTAGATTTGTGCTATTGTATTTCTACTTCCCAAATGTCGATGGGTTGGCGGAAAATTTAAAAGTGCTATTGTTTTGTTTTTCTTGTATTCAAATATACTACGTTTACATGCAGAGTCGCAAGAACAAGTCGTAAACAAGTTTTGAACTCGAACCCTCGTTTTTGAGCACTCCGGGTTGAGGGATCGAGTCGAAATCCGGTCCAAACGTAGTTCAAGTGACAGTTTATTGCACTAATTTGATCTATTATATTAACAAGATTTTAAATTTTCGAGGTTCATTTATATTTTAAGCAATTTGATTACGAATAAAATCTTATGTTTTGGCCAATTAGTAAGAAAACATGATAAAAACTATGGAACTGCCAACTCAACTACTCAACCCGCCTTTATATGCATTTTAACTCGACTCCTCGACTCGGCCTAATGGCAAAGCTGGGTCGAGTCGAGTTCAACCCGGTTTATATATTTTGGTCTATTTAAATAATTTATTGAATTAAGAAAACACATATGCAAACATTATACATAAATAATACAATAAAATAATAATATGGTTGTCATACAAATCGGATATATATCACATTTTTGTTATATATCGCATATATATCATAAATATCCGATATTTCGATATTTATAAAAAATATCGGATATTTTCGAACCCTGATAAAATCTAAAAATTATTTTGTTTTAGCTTACCTTTTCTTTGTTAATCTTTTTTGAGCCTTCTCTCTCTCTCTCTCTCTTTCATTCACTTTTGGCTGATTTAATACAATATTGGAGTCCTTGCTACCTAATAAATGTCCTTTTTTATTTTTTTTACTTTCGGATCGTAGCATTTCTAGGCGTGGCATTAGTGTTGGATGAACACGCTATAATTAAAATTGAAAAATATGCTTAACTAATTTAAATTAAATTCATTTATATACCACGACATGGCTCAAAAAATTCCCCGTTGAAGTTCCGGACCCCGAAATAGATTTAGTACAATGCAATGTTGACATTTTGCTGTAATTTTGTTGTTTTCTTCATTTATGATTTTGAAAAATGTTCCATCAAACATGTAGCACTTTGTTTCAATCCCACTTTGAGAACCAGTGCTGGGTTTGGCCACATCAGCCACTAGAACTACATCTGCGTCAGTATCTTTTGGTTTGGACTCATCGTTGGTAAGTTTTCGCTTTTTTCCTTGTTTTAAAAACATTTCCATGATGACTAACGGCCTAATACAAGTTAAAATTAAAATTGGGAACAAGCACATGCTGCATGCAGAAACGACCGCGTCAGGTCTGAATGTAGCGACAACTTTATTGTGAAAGTGAAATCGCACAATTAATTAAATGTAATTACCTTAATTGGCACAAGAAGATACTTGTCCGACTTTTTCAATATTACACAAAGCACAATTGAATCTATTACTTACATCGCAAAACCAATTACAACTTCCCTCGTTTTTCATGTCATGACAGATCCAGATGTCAATGACAGCTACTTAGGCTGCGTTCCTAAAATACACTTGCCTTCGTTAATTGTGTGTCGATTTCGCTCAGTTACCTTTGAAGACAATTTTAAAAAGTTTGAAATATATACGAAATTTTATGCTAAATTTTATTAATCATCTATAGATAAAAGCTGCAGATAACGCAAATTATTATCTGAGATAAGATAGTAGATAACACAAAATTTTTCATCTAGGTACAGATCATAGATAAGGGGTTATTATCTAGATAAATCATCTAAGATGAAAATATCTAGATAATGCACAACACTGTATATAAATATGATATATATGAATATTGATGTAAATAATTTATGTTTATTTCTTAGGAAATTTTATTTTATTAAATATAGATAAGCATCCAGTAATAGCCCTTTAAGATTTAAGATTATATTTAAATTTAATTCTGAGTCGTAATATTCTCAATGCCCTAATTTGAGTGACACATAACTCGTCAAAACTTGTTTTAATTTGTATACAAGTGTCAAGTTTACGCGTTATCACATAAAAATTGAATAGAATTTTAAGAGAAAAGCGCGTTTCCAATATAGATACTGATTCAGAAGTAGAATCTGACGATAGTGATAGTGATTAAGCATTGTAGACATTAAGAAAACCTCTTATTAAAATTTAGATTATGTAAATACAATTCTTGCATTTGTAATAATTATGACCAATACACTGTAGCGTTTTGTGAAGGAAAGTGAAGGAATATCACTGCACTTGTTAGTTACACTACAAAATATAATTTATTTGATAATTTAATACAAAGATTATTTAAAGTTAATTTGACGGTTGTCGGACTAAAACACTTCACGAGGCACCAGCTTCTGCTTCCTACGATTGAGTGGCATCTCAGGAGGTGTCTTGTTCTTCCTGTCAGCTAGCTTATTATTTGACACCGGTGCTGCCACAACACTATGAATTCAGGATTTTAAAATAAAAGTGAAATTAATATCTATTTTCACAATATTAATAAATGATATTGCTGCATCTCGTGCGGTAAACAGTCTTGTCGTAATAATTTAAGCTTAAGAACTAGTACTTAGATGATAAACTAGCCCTAAATAAGTAATTTGTGACTAATACGCCATTTAAATAAAAAAATATATATTTGTATTTTGTAAAAAAATTCCGCACCAGTGACCGTTATTTTGAGTATGTCAAAAAATCAGAAATAAATAGTTTTACTACCATTTGTAAGGATATTACGGTTTTCCTTGCGGTTCCGGAGAAATATGGATTTTTCTCACGAGTCCCATACAAATTTTTCGTAAAACTAGTAAGGAAGCAATTGGTCACACCAATTACGTGATACCCTAGATGTAGAAAAATATAATCATTCTTATATCAACATTTTTGTATAAAAACGACTCATGCTTATATGGCAACACTAAGAAGGAGTTGCCCGATTTTGCTCATCTTCGAACTTGACCTTGCAATTTTAATCAAATATTATTGTACCAAATTACAAGTCCCTAGCTACAAGCGTTCTCGAGTTATCGTCTGGACAGACAGACAGACACAAAGACAAACAGGCGGACATGCATAAAACGGTTTCTTTTCACTTCCCAATCATGAATATATAGTTCTTTCTTTTCTGTGACGATTATTTCTTGGCGTTGCAAACGTTCGCTCAAAACTAATATACCCTACATCTAGGGTATAAAAATTATAACTCATTCATTTTCCACCTAAATTACGTCGGATATCATATTCGTATTTGGAAAATGATTATAACAATCACAAGCCAAATCGTTCACAAAAAACGGCTTTGAAAAACTTGAATCCCTATGTCTATGAAAGTCGATTTTCAGCCCACTGTGCGTCGATGCAAATATTTTCATATTCAGAGCATTCATCTGAAATTTGAGCGTTTCTCTCTGAGCTGACTGAAAGAAAATCTTTTATTGTTTAATATGAAACAAAATACAGTCTTGTGCATTAACATAGGACCACATGCGTTTTAGACTACTCGATGAACTTCAACATCCTATGTCTGGCATGCTATGGGCTCGATAAAAATACAAATTAATAGGAATTAAACTGTGTCCCTTTTATTAAAAATTTATATTTCAATTATCCTTATTTCAACAAAATTAACAAAAAATCAATGGTATATTGTAAAATGCAGCTGTGCAAAAGTATAGAACCACTTATAATAAGATGATACTTCCTACGATTTAATATTTAAAATGAAGTCCTTTGGCTTTTAAACAAGCCCTAATTCTTTTTGGAACGGAATTTATTAAGTTTTCAGTCATTACCGCTGTCATGGATTTCCATGCTTCTGATAAAAATGTTTTCATTTCTTGGATATTTTTTGGTTTACGAACTGAAACTCGGTCGCCCAAAACTTTCCAACAATTTTCCATGTTTAAATCAGGGGTTTTTGCTGGCCATTTTCAAAACAGTAATATTTTGTTGCTCTAACCACGTTTGTGTGCAACGAGCTGTATAGGGTTTTGCATTTTCCTGTTGAAAAATCGTTCCAAGAAGCGGCATTTCATCTTCGATAAAAGGCACAAGAAACTCCTTCAATATTTCCACATATTTTTGTGCATTAATAGTGCCTTGAACAACGCATAGGTTGGAATAGCCCTACCAGGACATAGCGGCCCATACGGTTACCTTTCCGCCCCCTCCTTGGACTTGGTGTTGGATACAATGTGGGTTATACTTTTATTGCGAAGTCTTCGGATCCCTTTCTTGCTATTAGGGACAAGCTGAAAAGTGCTTTCATCAGACCCCACTAATAATAATAATTGAAATATTAATTTGTTAATAAAAGGAACATAGTTTAATTCCTATTAATTATACCCTAGATGTAGGGTATATTAGTTTTGAGCGAACGTTTGCAACGCCAAGAAATAATCGTCACAGAAAAGAAAGAACCATATATTCATGATTGGGAAGTGAAAAGAAACCGTTTTATGCATGTTTATTTATTTTATTTATTACTGTATTATGCATGTCCGCCTGTTTGTCTTTGTGTCTGTCTGTCTGTCCAGACGATAACTCGAGAACGCTTGTAGCTATAGGGACTTGTAATTTAGTACAATAATATTTGATTAAAATTGCAAGGTCAAGTTCGAAGATGAGCAAAATCGGGCAACTCCTTCTTAGTGTTGCCATATAAGCATGAGTCATTTTTATACAAAAATGTTGATATAAGAATGAGTATATTTTTCTACATCTAGGGTATCACGTAATTGGTGTGACCAATTGCTTCCTTACTAGTTTTTATTTTTATCGAGCCCATAGCATGCCAGATATAGGATATTGAAGATTATCGAGTATAGCCTAAAACGCATGTGGTCCTATGTTAATGCACAAGACTGTAGATAAAATTGCGTTTCAATCAAAATAATTATGCAATAATAATATAACTTACCTTGATGCTGTAGATGTTGAAGGAGTTTCAACAAGTTTTCTATATTTTGGTAGTAATGCGGTGAATTGTCGATAACACTTCGAATGATACTTGTGCACATCGTCCAATTCTAACGGCACTTTACCAAATTTAAGAGATAAATTATTTTTTTTTTCGAGTGTTCTATATAGAACTACATTTTTGTATAGTTTTCTCAGTGAAAGATGTTAACTTTTCATTTGTTTTGCTACAAAATACACAAAACGGTTGAATATTCGACATTTTTGGACTTGTGACCGTTCGTTCAAAGAGCTCAACTGAAATGGGTTACGCAGGACACAGAGATTCATTACTCCACTGTCTGGGGTTTGCAAGAAAAGGAAGCTGAATATATATTCAAATGGTTCGAGGGAGATCAAGTATACCCCCATCACTTACTACTATAACGGATATCAGCGAAATTATTGAATAGAATATGAAGAGACGAATTTCAGGGAAGACAGTTCTGATGACGATTCATCAGAATACAATTCTGATAGTCATGACATTTATATATAATTTGTAAAGGTCATTGGGCATTTTGTTCGGGAATTTGACCCACGGCGTACACAAACGAAATAGGGTAGACTATGTAGATAATTGCCTCTGCAACGCAATGGTGTGGGTCGCGTTCTTGTAGATTGTGGGAGAATCGAGAAACAATAAATATATGAAGACAAAACATGTGAAACTGAAAACTTGTAAGTACACACATTTGAGGTAGATATTCACCATTCTTTGGCGAAGTAAATGGTTACATCAATTAAACCTACTTATATTCTGTGGAATTCGTTGTCGTAGACAATGTTCAACGTAGGTATTCTCCGTGATCAAAAGGGAAACTAAAATAAAATCAACTTCTACTTTAAATATAAAACATTTTTATTCTGCTAGATCAAAATCAATTGTTAATTCATCTAAAAAAGCCGCAGGTGCGTCAATTACATCCTGGTGCCTAGCCCACGACAAAAAATACACCACGCTAGCGACATGCGCGCAGCTTCCGACGGTGCGGCGGCCGTGTATACAGGAGCAATAATACTGCTGGATACTTTCTCTTCCAATTCGTGTTGGGTCAACCATAATGTACGTATAGTACTGCCTTACACGGACGTGACGTGATTGAATTCGGCCTCTGATCAATATTCTATTTTCAACCAGCTGTTGGTGCCGATATATTTCTATGAAATACACACCATTCGGACGCATGTGTTCGTGACAATATGATCTCGCAATTCTTAAATGGTAAGATCCCAACGTGAACAAAATTAATTCTTCATATGTCATCCGTGGAAAATCTTCAAAATCTGGATCATTTCCGTCGAGCCGCACGAAAGCTACTCTCTGTCTATTTAAGCTGTGGGTTGTCACATATTCCGCTAATGCGTTGGGTTGGTTCATTTTTTCATTTATTATGGATATAAACTGCTCGGCGTACAAATTGTCTTCGTATGGACGCCGAGTAGCATTGATGAGTGCTGCAGTTATTTTAAAATCGGTCATCATACTTCTCATGGCGACGTTAAAATACGTATGGCGGAAGATTTTAAAATGTTTTTTAAATCTGCCATTTATTGTCTCAACAACCCAGCGGCTCATTGTTATTAATCGAGATTCGTTGGCATCAGCTGTCGTCAATTGTTCTCGTCTTCCTCTCGTTGGTGGCATATGGGGACTATAACCGCATTCTTGAATATTGTCAATTGCATCGCGAAACCCACGATCTAATATGAAAACGTCGTTGGGTCTCAAAAACCAATGCCAAGGAGAGTCATCTCGCATCAGGTGGCGCATAATTGCTGCATCCGAAGTGGTCGCTGTATAAGGCCCTATAACATCTACTATGTAGCCATCAGTACACACCATTATGAAAGGTTTAACTAAATTTCGAAACTTATGAAGGCTGTATGTTTTCCTTTGAAAAAGGAAATTCGCACTTTTTTGTAAATAAATGTACGTTCCATCACACACAAGAATGGCAGCAGCTTCATTTTGGTTGCCACTAAAGAAATGACTTGGTATGGACAAGTTTCTGGCCACCACGTCTTCTCTGGTAATATGATTCAAACCCAAATATCGGGGCACAAAATCGTCAGTTAAGCATTCTCGTGCTATCTGTAATTTTCTTTCCAGTGTTCTTCTTGATATATTGAATGTTGCAGCTAAGCGCTCATCTGGTTCACCGGTTCTTATTTTCGCTAGATAAATGCCAAGAACGGTAGTAGGACTATCTGATCTATTGCGCAGAGATGGTGTCTGGTTTAAAATCGTGCTAAACTGATTTTTAGTAACACCAGTCCAAAAATGCAACTCATTGTCGTTAATTTCTTCAATGTTTTGAAAATCTAATTGGTTTTTTCGTTCATAGCCCCATTTATACAAGTTTATGATGTCAAGCACATGAGCGCCATTGAAATCTTCGTGTGTAGTTCTTGGATCATTAAGAAGGTCCTGCCAATCATTACTCATTAAATGAGGGTTGCAAACTCGAGCTAATTGTGGTATATAATAGTTGTGGTTGTATAAAAGTTGAAACTTGGCATATAATGGCACATTATGGGCCACCACATTTCTGCAGTTTTCAAATATACAACGTCTCCCTGTATTTGATGCACGTGAATATCCATTAATTGCAACAAAACCAAAACCCATTTGTGGACCCACAACTTCTATTTCCTGATCTGCCCCTCCTTCGTCTAGCTGGGGTGGTTGATCTTGTATATGCTGATCTTGTATCTGGTGTTCTTGTATGGGCTGATTATGCAAATGACGATCAAATCGCATCCAACAAGCGTGGCATATTGACCTTGTGCTATCGAAAGGGATCTGAAACAAACCGGAAAACCGAAAAATAATTACCAAGCGCACTGTGTGTCTCTATGTATTCCCTTGCTAAAGCTAATAATGACGTGAAATTACAGAAGACAGTGCAGTTTACATGTAAGTCACGATTCACAAATACCTATGTTTCTTTATCACTATTTTAACGTTAGTATAGATTACTTACCTCACGTGGCATTATTTCTTGTAATAATAATATTGCATGATCTCGGTATTGTTCGAGAAAGTGTTGTGTTAGAATGTGTTTACGCTTACGTAACACAGATCGGTTACACGACACACAACTGTTTTGTCGTTCCATATCACTGTAATACCAATTGTAAAACAAATCAAGAGTCCTAAAAACGCGCGTAAGTAGTCGATGAAAACAATAGAAAGTCAGGACTTAAAGACACAGATCGAAACAACGGATAAAGAACGACTGCAGGAACACAGACGCGGTTGCAGCGGCGCGAGCGCAAAAAACTTTTTTTACCTGCCTAATATGTGAAAGGGAGAGAGATATATACAGCTCTGCTATTCACATGCTACTCACTTGCACCGAGCCTTAAGCCGGAGTCAGACCATACGAAAAACGTCCTATTTATAAGGAAATATTTTTTTGAGATATTTTTGTGACAGCGAGTCACACGATAAGCAAATCTGAGCTTGCTGCCTGCTGTTCGCATTTCGCGATGACCGCGTCCCCCGCATGAGAACAGAGAGCAGTGGAACTATTTCCACTTCTCTCTGCATGAGCAGCAATTTCAAAAATGTGTACACAAAGTTTTATTACGTGAGAGTCCAAAGTTTTATGTTGTGTGAGTCGAGCAATTTGAACCCCTCAGATTCCTTTGATGTGCGCCGAAAATATTCTGCAATTTTTGGGATATTTATAAGCGATACGCCATATTGCATATCGTCGAGTCACACGATATGAAATATGGTGTATCTCTTATAAATATGACGGTTTGTCTGACTCCGGCTTTAGGATGACATAACCAACAAAAATCTTCAGTAAAAATAGAAACATTAAATGTCATATATTTCAACTCTCCCGGCGATTTTTACCAAAAAAAATATACAGAGTAAAAAGTGCAGCTAAATACTTTAATTGAAGACACATTTGGTTTTTGTACGCCACTTTTCATGAACCGGGTCAAATATGCCCAATGACCTTTAATTAATAAAAAATTTATAAATAATTTGTACAAAAATTACTGATTCCTAATTCTTTTGTTATATATTACCTGCCTTTATATTAGTTTTTCTAGTGTATATATACATCCACTATATCGAAATATAAGTTTACCTAAAAGGAAAAATCGTGGTAGAAATAATCGAATAATTTTTACCTTTGGGTCATTTCACGTCAAATCATCCAGAAAAAGTACGATTTGTCACCCACCACCTCAGATTTTGATGAAACTTTGTAATTTTGGTCTATATACAGTCCGCGAAATTGAATTAGTCGCATCGACATTTTGTGAGATTCAACGAAATCCTAGGTTGGATTTTTTTTCATATATGGATTTTTATACAGATTTATCAATAAGATAAATGAATTCGAATTCAAAAAGTAACAAAAATTATTTATTTTTAAAAAAATATAGCAAAAATGTGAAAATTAGCAACGGATGTGCGAAATTCAAATAGACGCACTAATGATTTAAATTCAATTTGCATATAATTCTACATCAAAATTCAATTTTTTTTTTTTGTAAAGTAAATTCAATATGTCGTGTATCCACCACCGCTCTGAATTACTTGAAAAATTCGGTTTGGCATCGAGTTTACAAGATTCTGCATTTCCTCATCCTCGATGTTTTCCCATGCCTCGAATATTGCTGTCCGGAGTTCTTGAACGGAGTGATATTGGCGTCCGTTCTGGTAAACTCGTCTCACCAAAGTTCCCCAAAGGTTTTCGATGGGGTTAAGGTCTGGACTACGGGCCGGCCAGTTCATCAAAGGGACATCAATATCCTCAAAATAATGCCTTGAATGGGCGGATACGTGAATGGTGGCATTGTCTTGTTGAAAAATGAATGGTCTGTCTTCCACGGTATTTTCTAAAAATGGCACCAAAACGCTGTCCATCATATCCGTATACCGTTCAGAATTCATTCGGGAAGTAATTTGGCATAACTGAACCTTCCCATATGACGAGAAAGCTCCCCATACCATCACACTTCCACCACCGAAGTTCCTACTCATTCGTGGTGGGTCATTTCTGGTGATATCGTGCCAATAATGGCTACAACCATCCGGACCATCCAGGTTAAACTTTTTTTCATCAGAAAAAATCACCTGTGGAAGATTGTTAAAGGAAACTGAACAAAAAAATTGAAGGAAAATTGCCTGTTTCCATTCGTGAGTCCATCCCATATGGAACCTCGCGAACTGCAACCTTGCCGCTTTATGCTGCTCAGTTAGCTGCGGTTTTTTCATAGGTTTCTTGTAAACCACGTTTGGTGTTGCGTGCAGAATTTGTTGTACGCGACGTTTTCCGACAGGAAGTCGCAATGCGTCCACTATCTGAGACGAACTCATCTTATCTTTGGTTGCTTTCGTCTTTATTAGACGACGATCTCTGGCCGAAAGCTTCAAATTTCCTCTCTTATTAAAATTTTGGCCATAATTTTCCGTCGTTAACCGCAAAAAATTTCGGACAACATGTTCGGACCGTCCAATTTTTTTTGCTGTTTCACGATTTGAAAGGCCAACATCCTTATAAGCTGCGATCTTGGCTTTTTCTTCTGCTGTTAAGCATTTTCCTCTACCCATTCTAAAATATGGCACAAATTTGATTGAAAAGGGCCATGAATATGGACAAAAACGTAGAATACAAACCTTTACAATTTCCAAGATGAATAAAATCTAAAAACTTCCAAAAAAATACCAAGAAATGAAAACAAACCACTGTGCGTCTATTTCAATTTCGTACTGAAATCATACGAAAAACATTCCACATTCATGATAACTGGTTGCAATACAAGGCATACTGCGAAAACAGTTATAAATTTGGATTCAAGATGTTACTGTAAACATAACAAAAATTTTCCGAACACAATAATCCATTTGCTTTTGCGAGAATGAATCGAAAAACCCGTTATAAGGGGAGAACTAGGTATGCGCCTATTTCTATTTCGCGGACTGTACATAGACATGAAAAAATATCAATGTTTTTTTTTTTTATCTCTATTAGTTTTTTTTTTATAGTCGTTTTTAATGTGAGCAAAACAGACATTTTGGAAATTTCCGAAAATACGATTTTTCATATTCCGCGTCTTCACTGCCAATTGACTCATGATCTAGCTCAATAGCACTATTATTTCATATCTATATTGCTCTATGGAATCCATCTTGTTACAAGTGTCATTCAGCGATAGGATACCATATTTTTTGGAATTCTGATAGATTTCGTCCCGATTCTTTTGACCTAGATTCGAAGTAGTGAAGGGTTCCCTAAATTGCTAATGTCATTTTGACGCGTTTCTGTAGCACAACGATTTTACCACATTTTTTGATATTACAATTCATTTTAAACACTAATAAAATAAGTAACTCACTGACTCCCTTGAGTTAATTTCCCTTAGAAGCAGAACACAATAATTTACCACTTCACACTTCACACGACTTAACACGTAAAGTTGTCTCTCCTACTTGCTATTTCTGTTTTGGTAGTTTGGTATACTCTTTCATGAGAATCTGAACGACAGGCCTTCGTATTCGCCGCACATTTCTGCTGCTGTCGAAATTTTGAGGACTAATATTCAATGCTTTTTTTTTCTGGAGAGTGGGAAAATACATTTACATACTCAGATGAGTCCGAAAGCATACCCGATCATCCGCATACCCATCCAGGGAACACCCTTCGGGCATTTCCATACGAAGAATTCCGTCATATGTGTAATTCCATATGTCGGGACCAAGTATGGAGCCCTGGGCGGCTCCAGCCGTTAGCACCTTCGTTCTTCGGCCATCCTCCGTGTTGTAGGAGATGAAGCGGTCCTTCATTTAATTTCCTATGATGCTATCGTTGTGAACGCCCTCAGTTTGCGCAGCACCACCCTGTACCCCAATCCCCACAGGTATCTATCGAGATCCTCGAGATTCTCGTCCGCCCACCAGTATACAGAACGTCTCTCTTCCCTTTGAGGCCTCATCGGCACTGCTACTCGACAGGCCCGATGAATGATACTCATAGTTGAGTCCACCATAACGTTGACCCGTTCCAGAGCTGGCGATTCCTCTGGGGTCCCCTGAACAGCCACCTGGCCGCGTTTTAGGTCCAGAGACAGGCTCTCGGGATTCATCCTGGAAACATTCCACCGAGGTAAGTTTAGCTGACGGGCGTTTTGTGCGGGCCTGACATCACGCACGCGGAACGTGAAGTACTGATGATCGCTGGCTGTATAGTCTTCGATCACCCCCTGACCTGCACACATGCAGCCACGCCCTCTGTCGCCAGGGAGACGTCTATTACTGACTGCCTCTGACCACCTTCAAGTTTGGCCTGGAACTCGCCTATTCCCTCGCTTGCAAGCTGGGGTAAAGTAGCAGCTGACGTATGTTAAGTCGTTTACTTTAACCCAAGCGAAGCCATTTCCGGAGCAATGGGCCGAGACGTAGACACGTTTTCGGGCATCCGGTTTGCACGGATCATTGGGGCACAGGAAACATCTAGGTTCAGCATCACAAGCTTTACTTTTCTGCCCCTCTGCCCCACACCTGAAGCAATACTTACTCCGATCAGGCTCCTTGCAGGTCGTACTTTGGTGTCCATGTCCCAGGCAACTGTAGCACCTGGGTACCTCCACTCTAGGGCGGATGCTACAACTCACCCAACCCACCTTTTCCCTGCCTGTGCGCATTATGGCTCTAGCTGCAGACTCCTCCAGGAGTACAATAGGCGTTGGCCCCGCCCGTTCGGTCCCGTCAGCGTGACTGATAGAGCGCCTATATCGAACTGCAAATCACGCCCCAAGGCATTCTCCACCTCCTCCTTAGACGAGAAGTCGTCAAGGTCTATGATCTCCAGGGTAATTCTGGGGACTAACTCCTTGACACTGCCTGCCGTTCCTACAGCCTGTCCCAAGGCATCCGAAAATGCCGATTTCTGCATTGGGGAATCTTTCTGCAGCTCGACCAAAACATCTCCAGTTCTGGTCCGCCGTACAGACTTTACCCCCACCCCGCAACTTTCGGTCTTTACTCCCTGGCGGACGGTACCGAGTACGTCCCAGAAAGTCTTACCCGTGGCCGGCGTGAGCAGAATAGCGTCCGGCTTTACCGCTTTCAGGGCTTTTACGGGGGCTTCCTTCACGGGTTTGGAAGCTTCGTCCGTGGCAGCTGGAGAACTTCCTTTAGCTTTCTTTTTCTTCTTCTTCTTATTTCTCTTCCTCTTTTTTTTTTACGTCCACTTCCTTTGTCTGGGTGGTGGGCTCTTGAGGTGCCGAACCACCCTTCTTCTTTCTAACTGCCTCCGTCCACTCCCCAGAGGTAGAGTCTCCCTTTCTTTTTTTTAACCGCTCGTCCGTGATTGGAGCCGGGGGACTAGTGGCAATCCTTTTATTTCTTTTACAGGGCCCGACCGGAGCCCCGGGCGAGGATATGTCCACCACCACATCCATGGGGCCTTGTGGCTGATGATGGAATGGGCGAGTGGTTCCTCGGAACTGGCCGTACACCCTGTTTGCCCACTCCATGGCATCCAAGGACTCTTCCATTTTAGGGAGACCATCCTTTATCACCCTGCTGATGTTCGGTTGCCTCTTCAGGGCATCCGACATCTCCTTTAAGAGGGCTCTCATTACTGAGAACCCCTGTTCCATCCTCTTTTGCGCCGAGAGGACCCTCTCCTCAAAGGTGATCTCACCGTGCAGTACTTGCGCTCCGCTTGTGCTGGGCACAACATCTACCCTGACGGGTTCCCGAGCAGCGCTAGGATTTCCTCCTTCCTGTGCCAGCGTCAGCCCGGTATTTGTCTCCGGCTGAGGTGCTGAACTTGTAGATAGATCTACGAGGTCTTCTTCCATCCGGTCCGTGTCGTCGTTTCTTGTTTTTTCTTGTTTGTTTGGGTTCAGTGTGTTCATTGTGATTGGGTCCCCACTCAGAGCCGTTATCTCAATTCGGTAGTGTGTAGTCGCCTGTATGATCCCATGGGTGCCTATGCAAGCAGTGAGGTCCATGCGAGGGTTGACACAAGTCCTTATGGGAGCTTGTGTTCAGAGCCAGATCAGCGCAAATCAGGAATGTTACATCCGAACCTACACCACCAACCTAATGGTGCCGAATTGAGAGCGTTCTCTGAGGCCTGCCAGGGTTTTAACGGGACGGGGGCGGGTGCAGAATTAGCCTGAAAGCCGTTTCTGCAGGATTTCACTCCTGCATACTAAGGTAACAGAATACTGCAACCACCAGCCCAATAGCAGCCAATCGTAGTCGCGTTCCAGTATACCATAATTAAGACCTTACTGGGCTCAGTCTTAATGCCTTCCAGCGAAGCCTATATGCCAAGACACATATAGACAATCACAAACACCTATAGCAGTCAGCGAAGGAGCCACTATAACCGGCACGCCGTCCGATACGGGACAGACGCGCGCCGGATTACACCTGGCTTCCATTTTGGTCCGCGGGTGCAATCCACCATATCCGCATATCTGCGGAGCATTCCCCTATCCGCCACCTGGGGACGCGCCCGATGGGGGACGGAAAACCCCGGACGGGAATACTCAATGCTTATTTTTGTAAATTTGTTAATAATTTCCATTAGAAAATTAACAAGAGCTATTGATTTACGAAAAAGACAGTTCACTTTACAGATGAAGTGAGTTTCATCGAGATTAGTCTGATTAATTCTGACAATTTCCGTTTAAAATTTCGTTTGCTGTTTCAGCAAACAGTACTTTTATAAAAACAACATTAATTAATAACATTCATAACAATTCTAACATATACTTTTCATTTAATTGAAAACCAATCAAGTATTGCAATATTAAATCATAAATGCAAATATCCCGTGGTGATTTGATAATATTCAAGTTGAATCCAACTCGAAGTTCAACTAGATTAAAGATTCACAGACACATAGATGTAAAATTATTACCCAGAATACCCAATACTCGTCCACGAAATAAGATTTCGTCATATATTTGTTCGAATTTGTTGACATTTTCTTCCCACATATCAAGTGCATTTTGGCTTTTTTCTTTACCTAGTTCCTCATAAAATTTTACGGCCGCCAAAAAATAATCCTCCAGGATTAGACCGATATTTTCGAATTTTTTTGCACATTGGTTACTGTCTAACGCAACCATATTTTTAAATTTTTAAATAGATTCGCAGAGTCAATTTTAAATCTAATAGTTTTTTGGTTGACTCCAACTTTTCTAGGGGGGGGGGGGGGGGGGGGGGGCACTTATTAAAAAAACGTATTTTTTCCGCAATCCACTTGCACACATGGCTTATTGCTTCTTCATTAATCATGGCTTCCAACACGTTTTTTTTTAAACCATTGAGCTGAAATCTCAATTGGGAGTTCTATCATTTCAATCTGACTTTCATTTATCATAACCGAAGTTCCATGACAAATGAAATATCCTTTTGCTCTACTAATTCTGCCCCTGAAATTCCTAAACCATGGAATCATTGGTTTGGGCTTCTTGCCTTTAATCTTTCGCTGAATGTTATTTATCACCTCTTTTGGGTTGTGAAACAGAATAGAGGTGCAATGTGTCCTCGATGTACCTATGGCTCCATTTATTAAATTTATTAAAATAATAGGTACCACTGGCACGTAAAAATTGGTGGGTTCAATGTTTATAGGTTTTCTGTGAAAAACACATCGGGCTAAGGGCGACTACGACATTTTGTTATAACGGGGTGTGCATATGTCATGGAGTCCACGATCTCTCGTGCCGAATTGGCCGTTCGGTATTAATAAGTTTATATTGTTCGACCCAACATAATCGCGAGCAAGTTCCGCTGATGCGTTTGCTGTAGCTCCACCTGAATTGAAATATCGTGTTTTTTCCGATACCTTGCTGGCCAATTCGGATTGTTTAATTACTTCCCTTTCTTTCAGGTTTAGAAAAGTGTATAAAAGCTTTCTGTGCACCGCTTTCAACTCATCCACCACGGATGGTATACATTGAAAGTTTGCAGCATAACAATGCAGCACTAAATTATTTTTTATGAAATCGCTGTACGTTATGGCTTTGGTTACATCCGTATATAAAAGACTTTCAATAGTCGCGTCTAATACTATTGCGGTATCCGTGGTGGTATTGAAGTACATTTTTCGAAATGTGTGATGATTGGGAGTGTTTCTTTCCCACTCTTTCAAATCTGGCAGCGAATAAAAAGATATACCTTTTTGGTTTTCCTTTGTTACTTTTACAAACGGAGTGACAAATTCTTCTGCGAATGGCAGACGAATAAGTTCCGGCCAGTTTTTGTGTAAAAAGTTGATAATTAATCCCGTGATATGAGAGCCACCGTCATCATTATCCGTCATTATCAACAGTTTACCATAATTGAGGGTTTTTAAATCTTCAACCGACAAATATTTTTCCCCATATTGCAGTCCTATTACTTGCATCATTTCATCAAATTTGCGGTGCGATTTAGACGAACTAATTCGAAAGTTAGGAGGTTTTCCTTGTAGTGCGAAAACCTCGTAATGCTCTTTATCAAGGTAATCTTCTATACCTTTTTTAACGGCGAGTGCCGCAGATATTCCATCGGTAATTATAAGGGTGGTGGCGTTTTCCATATTGACATGTAGTATATACATCGTGTATTTGGGAAGAGGTTTGCGATAAATGGTCAAAATTTTTTAACCAGCGACAAAAAGATCTTAAATGTATGAGTAATACAAATGTTCCTATAATCTTAGCCGAAACTACTTGACTCAAGAAGACCTAATTGGGTACGTTTATGCATAACTTTAATATATTTTTTTAGCATAGACTTTATTAACATATTTCAACGCACTACATCGGGATAAGAAAGATAACATATTTAAGAAATGGGATATGTTTAAGACGAAGATAAAGAAATTCTACGAATTTTCTTTAAATAACAAAAATTTTTTGAAGTTATTCGATCTCTTAAAACATGTGGTTACTTAAGTTTGTTTCTAAATAACATAGTGACAATATTAAGACAATAATTTATGTTATATTCTTTTCTATAATTGCGATAAATAAATGTATTAATGAATCATAAAGTTAACTTAGAATTAAATGAGAATCACACAACAGTAAGTAGGAACTGCCCAGTATTTATAAAAAAAACTTGAGGAGAAGAAGAAGTTAATTGGATATTAGCAATCAAGGGAAATCAAATGTATTTATATAAATATTCATTTTCCATCCAATATTGAGGAGCTTGAATTGATAGCGAAGGAACACGAATATGAATTTATTTTTTTATCGGAGACACACTTGACCGAGGAAATTGAAGAAGATGAAATAAGAATCAATGATTTTAATACCATATCATCTCTTTCAAACTCAACCAGAACTGGAGGAACTACAATCTATGTCTCAAAAAAAAAAAATGGAATGTTACGAATGTAATTAGGAGATCGGTAGATTATCAGAGATGGTTGCTTTTGTGTAAATGCAATTGGAATAATATTGAAATAGTGGTGGGTGCTATTTATAGGTCACCGAACAGCTCTGAAAGACAATTTTGTGACTTTTTTTAAAGAAAGTATCTAAACACTTGCTGATGATTCGAGAAATTTAATATTAGCAGGGGACTTTAATATAAATTGGTCAAGAAATAATCTTTATAAAAAAGAGATAGAACGAGCGTTAAATGATAACTGCCTAATGCAATTAATAAAGGAGTTACAAGGATAACAGCGACATCTAGAACAACTTTGGGATATGTAATTACGAACATGCAGAACGTTAATGCTACAATTGATCCAGCAAATGAAATTTGTGACATTTTCCGAAGGATTTTCGGTCGCTGATCACGGGAAAAATAATAAAAAAAAATCCTAGATGAACCGTTTACGAGATATCCTTCGTAAAAGATTTGGTTCATCATCAAAAAATGTTGCGTGAGCAACTGGTAGAATTGTGTAGCGGTAATAAAAAAATGCGCAAGCAGCCTTGGTTTTTAACTTATTTATTGTAATCAGGAAAAAGAACAAAATTCATAAAACAACAACATAGGTGTTTCAAGAAAAAAAAAAAAAAAACTTTTTCAATTAAATTCAATATAAATCAATTTGTGCAAAAAAATGAGTTCATTATAAAAATTAAATTAGCTCCCAAAATCCTTTGGAAACTGGTTTATTTGCACTTTAATTTACACATATTTTTCACTTTAAGGACCTATTTACACGCTAGTGGCCGTATTTTTGAAGATATTGGAACCAAATTTTAATATGTTATTTCTGAGGTTAATGGCTCGGTTAAGATCGTTAATGAGCAAAATCAAAAGAATATGGGCATGAGGTAGACCTCGCTTCTGCCACTCAACAGAATACATATAGCATCTGGGGGCTCCATATACCATTGCCTTGGTAAGTAATTACATCAATAATTTCAACTTCAAGTGAAATACTCTAGATACTATATCATGCCTATCGTAGGACGACTGCCCAGGAAGAAGTTCTTGCATTATTTCGTCCCACTTAGGATTGGTAGTGATCGTTAGAAAGAGATCAGGGCGAGAATATTTACGTACATAACAGAAATCGTCCTGAGTACGTTCATGCATATACCTACGCCCTCCAGTAAAGCTAGAAGGCAGAATTACCAAGCGACCTAAATTCTCCACATCGCTATCATGCCTTAGTGCATCCTGGAGATGAATGTAATTCTCCGATCTCAATTTATATTGTGATTTGTTCAAATGTATACCAATCTTTCGGTTTCAATTTTGGCATACATGTCGACCAGAAACTGATTAGGAAGTTGAGCAAAATAATGAAGACTATTACTCTCATTTTGTCTAAACATTAGACGGTAGCAATAGAATTGAAGCGCTGATGTTTTTTTGGTACGATTTCCGTCACCCGTATTAATATCGCTATTAACAAACTTAAAGTTGTAAATCAAAGTTGTAAGAACATTAGGTCACCATTACAAAACAATAATGGATACTGCAGTGTATCATAAGACCTATATGAGTCTCATACATTCTCTGCAGCCGGTTGTCCTGAGTACGTAGCACGATATCCCTTTTGTCGCACTCTTGATCAACCAACAACACAGCGACTTCATTTGTTGTTGGCGCATTATAACGCCCTCGATGTGCCGCTGGCGGTTTACGATCGGCATTTATAACTAACTTATACATACTTTCGTTTTCATTAGGTAGAGATTATAATACTGCTTTAAAATCTCTGACGTAAAAGTTGCTTTCGTTTAGCATTGCTTGCAGATCATCCACTAATTGTCGCTTTAAACCAGGAATATTTGACATTCGTGTGTCTGTTTGGAGCTCATACTCAGATATAAAAAAATATATCTGCAGAAATTTAGAAGGTTCGTTGCCGACAGGAAGTAGTTGATATATTAATAATATAAAAATACGAGAAATATAATAATTAAAAGACATATTCTTTAACGTATTCCTTTAACAAATCTTGCACCTAAATTGCTGGTGGGTTTGCCATTGGTTCATGCAAGGTAAATGTATTTATTGTATTTCCCTGGTTTTATAATTTTATTTTTCAGCCCATTCACCTAAATGACCGAATTATGTAATATGCAGGCAGCCCCAATTAATCGAGAAACGTCGTCTAAATTGACCGAGACAGTGTTCATTAAAACAGGGAACTTCCGTTTTAAGCGCCCAAACGCCAATTCTATTGTGTTGCGCGCTCTACAAAACTTTTTGTTAAATTTAATTTCATCCAGATTGGTTGTTTCATAACTATAAGGCCGGCGTTATACTATCCCGCTTTGCGGTCCCGCAAAACGGCTTCCGTTCATTGCCGGCGCAGTTACACTGTCCTGCCCCCGCTCAAAACTGCGGGAAGCTGCTGCCGCAGAACGGGAGACCAGGGGGTAGATTCCTTAACTGTGAGAAAATTTGTGTGTACACCGAATGAGCAAACTCACCGACGCATGCAGTATACATTTTCCGCATTTACCAGATTCCTCAACCTATAGTGTACACTGATGTGCTGAATGAAAAATATTTTGTTCGGAATGAAAACTAATCTGTGACAGCTGTCATTTGAAGGCTATCAGTTGCAGAAAATTATTGTGTTTTTTTCCAAAATGAGTACTATTTTCAATAATATTTTAATCAGCCGATTGCGGCAAAGACGAAGGTAAAGTTAATAAAGAAATATATCTAATACGTTGCATTTGCTTACCATAGTTTAAGGTATAGGTATTAGTTTTAAGTGAAAGTTTGTAAATATTACTTCATTACTCGTTCAAATTTTAGGAGGCGATTAATTATAACACGGAGAAATCTCCGCGATTCCGAAAATCCGTTTGAAGTTATAAAAGAAAATCGGTTTGTTGAACTATATCGTTTTCCGAAGAGCCTTTGTATGGAATTAATAGAAGAACTGAAGCCATTGCTATTTACCACGGAGCGAATATCATCAATTCCTGTTCACTTACGATTTTTGTCTGCTTTACATTTTTTTGCCACTGGGAGCTTCCAAAGGGACATTGGACAAGACTTCCTAGCTGCCATGTCCCAAACGTCAATAAGCCGAAGTATATCGGAAGTTACAGATGTACTTAACGAAATTTGGAGTAAATATGTTTGTTTCCCTGGACAAGAAGAACGAAATGTAATAAAACAGAAGTTTTACCAGATCGCTCAATTTCCAGGCATAATAGGACTCATGGATGGAACACATGTCAAAATTACTACTCCAAAAAGTGAAATCGAGCACGCGTATTGATTGAAATTTTGACTGTAATAAAGAAAAAAAAACCTTATTAATTTTCATCAACTTTTTTAATTTCCTATCCAGAAGTTTCCAGTGGCGTTGACGATGGTAGCGTTTGTGTGGATGATGCTGGAGGTGGTGGCGATTGGATCTATCGGTTTTCCAAAAAGTTCAAAAAATTATAAATATGTCAATAATTATACTGTGCTCTTCAGTAATTTCGACAACTCACATTATCAATCAGAACAATCTCCTCTACATTTTCAATACCTGGAACAAGTGCAGGCACCATTAATGCTAAGACTCGTTCTTCAAAAACTGTTAATGACTTCAATTTATTCGGGCCATTAACCCCACTTCTTTCAAAGGAAGCCTTCAAAAGAGCTTCTTTCTCCTTTGTATGAAGTCTAGGATAAAAAACGTTTAATCATGGAAATACTATAATGTGCATGCGAACTTTTGGTCCAACCACTACTTTCGCCATTTTGGCCCATCTTTAGCTGCTCCTACCAAGCTGTTCAATTCCTTCGACAGCTCAGACCATTTTGCGGCCTTCGTATGCGCCCCATCTACCGATTCAAATCTTAAAATAAAGTTATCGGCATCTAAGCATTTTTGTGTTAACGTCAAAACAATAGCAAAGAAAAATTTACCTATCATTAGCGAATTCTTTATTATTTTCTAAGAAAGTAATCAAATATTCTTTTTGTTCCTCGCTTGCTTTTTTTAGTTTATTTGCCATTACTAAAATAAACAAAATGTTAAAATCGAGCATCGAAAAAATGTATTTGAACAAAACTCACTGAGCACAGTACAAAACTCACGGTCGAAATAACAGTGAAGAATTTTTCACTTCAGTGTACATTGTTTTGACAGGTAAACTCATATTCACACTTGAGGAATCGAAGCTTTGAAGCTTTCACGAAATTTCGTGTACACTGGAAAACTCACAGTTGAGGAATTTACCCCCGCTGAACTCGAAAATCACAATGAAAATTGTTTTCGAGATATGAGCTTGTGGACCTTTTTCCCGTTTTTTTTTCGGAGATAGTTTTACGTTTTAGGTCATACCTCCAGTCAGGAAAGTCTGATTGGATCACACAAGATATGGTATTAAAGGTAATAAAATTTCCAACAATTGCTTCTAACATCCTTTTCAAATCGGTTCAGTAGTTCACATGCTATGGACCAAAATATATAAAAAATGTCACAATTTTTCATAAAAATGAAAATCGAAAATTCACTCTACCGCCATCCAATAATAGAAAACGTCAAAGTATGCCGAGTTTCTTATTGTGGTCGTATAGAACTCACCGTTGCGAAGAAAACAAGGATATTGATGAAGAATATCTATGGATAAATTTCGGAGTTATGAGCTATTGAATGGAGGTCCAAAAAACCAAATTTTGTTCTGTTTTTGTATATTTCCCTTATTTATGTAGAAAACGTTATATTAAATCATTCCGTTCATTTTTGAAGATATTTGAACCGAATTTTATTATGTTATTTCTATGGTTAAAAAGGTTCTAATCTTAGATTTTTATTTACCTATATATTTTGTGTACATAAACTGACTATTATCCCAGATAAATAATTATTATATGGTATACCATTATAATGATGAGCATGATAAAATTTGTTTGCATTTTTCTTTTTAAGTTCTCAGCTTTTTGTTTCTATATTTAAATATTTTCACTATGCGCGTGTTTTAAATGTTTTACCAATCGCGTTAAAATATGTTTTGTAAAAATAAAAAATCCCCATGACTGACGGGGTAAAATACGGGATGAAAGTTTCAATGAAAATCCGCCATTTTTTAAGTAAAAAATTCAATAAAGTTGGTATTTCGCCTTTCTGGTTAGAGAAAAAGCTCAATGGGAGCTACCAACCTTTATCCTAATTAAAAACCCCAAAACTACCCTCCATTGAAAAAACTAATCAACTATTATTGAAACCCGACCTACAGGATTTTCACCACCCCGGGTGAAACCGGGTAGACACGCCTAGTTAAAAATAATTTTGGCTTTTGCTCTGTCTCCTGTTCTTGTTTGGGTCCGTTTCTCTGATGAGGAACCAAGTATAATCTCCCAACATTCTTTCATCCCAATATCCCTGATAGCGCTGCTCCATGGTCTTGATTTCTCGGTGGAACCTTTTACCGTGCTCGTCACTTACGTCACCAAGATTCTCCGGGAAGAAATCCAAGTGCGAATGCAAAAAATGAATTTTCAGCGACATATTTATACCTGTGGAAATTAAAATTGAAATTAAATGAACCGCTTTTTTATTTTGTAAACCATTGCATTGAAGAACGATATGCAGTACAAAGGCGGAAAATGAAATAGAATAACAATATATGTTCCATACCCATTTTCGCATAATTCCTGAGCAAATCTTCAACAATTGTCTCGTAATTCGGGCTTTTAATGTTTCTAAGAAAATTGGAAACAATCAACTGGAATGACTTCCAGGCTGCAGCCTCATTAGTATGCAATAATGAGGAGGAAGTCTCATCTTTGAGCAGTTTTCTTATTTGAGGACCGTCAAAGATTCCTTCCTTGATTTTCGCCTTCGAAAGTTTTGGGAAAATGAATCTGAAATGTGCGAACGCTTGGCCTTCTTTATCGAGCGCTTTGACGAAATTTTTAAAAAGACCAAGTTTTATGTGCAATGGTGGAAGGATGATGTTTTCTTTTTTCACCAGAGCCTCATAAGCAACGTTGTCTGAGCCCACAGGCCACAACCATGTTTGCTCTCTCCGGCCAGACCTCTCTCGTGTAGTGATGTGATGTGATGTGATCCCAGATACATAACAAGCAGCAATATTTTGTGAATCCCCCCTGCATTGCTCGTAATATGCCCACCACTTTCAAATCGGCACAAACTCTCCAATCGTGGTTTTCATACTTTATACATTTCAGCAATTCAACCATTGTCTCGTAAGTTTCTTTAGTGTTGACAGCATGTCCGATTGGAATCGACGGTTTCTCGTTTCCAACATTTAAAAGAACTGCTTTTAATAAATAACTGTCAATAAATAACTGTCACTCTCGTGCTTCGTAAGGCTGTCCTAGTTCGTTGAACAACCCAGGAACATCCATACAAAAACATATTTGACCTTTTTGCGTGAAATATTTTGAATAAGGTCTATCACGTCCCTGTAGTACGTTATTTTTACATTCGGAGCCAAATAGTTGCATTGTTTCATCCGAGATGCATGTAACTCCGCTTTCTCTTTTGAGAGCTCTAAGTCTCTCACCCAATCCTAGTTCAGGCTGGGTTAGAAGATGGGCCTCTTCAATCGGTTCTTTTTGCCTGTCAGTATTATTTTCAGGTGAACTAAAGGTCAAGTCGAGGTTTGATGAACTGGGACATTTGGGAACGGGAAGTGTATCCGAATGTGGAACAGGGAACGTTACCGAATTTACATTTGCATACCGCCATCGCATATTTTTCCCAATACCAGTCTGTTTGCTTACACAAAAATAGCAATCGGCGGTATGACAAAGAGGTTTTCTCCAAATCATTGGAACGCCAAATTTCATGGGCCGTCTATATTTAAAAAAGAGTTGTAATTCATGAAAATATTTCATATGAATAAAATATAATGCACCACTGAATACATACTCTGTCGAGCCAGAAGCCCATCCCATCAGATTCATATGACAAGAAAGACATATAATACTTGGTGTCCATTGTTTATGATTTTCCGCTGCTAACCCAAAGTATTGCAAATACTGCTGTCGTAAAGAATACGTAAAATTACGTTCATGTTTGTTGACCGCATACATAACAGAAGTTATCTTGATTATTCAAGCACTGAAACTTTCGTTTTTGTTTGCTCATTTTGTATGTTTTCAATCAATTAAATTAAAATTTTCGAGACGAGACCCGACGCATTAAGAAAACATAAGAATATCAAGGCGCTTGATATTGTTGATAATAAAGGCATACTGCGATTGTTATGCCTACAGTTATGCATACTGCGATTGTAGACTAATTTTTGCAGAAAAATTGTCCTCTAAACTCCATAGGGGCCAAGATATAATTTTCTAAAAATTACAGCCCCCTCCCCCGGCCACCTCCTTGGAACGAATTTGCTCATTAACGAACCTAACCGAACTATTAACCCTAGAAAAAACATAATAAAATTCGGTTCAAATATCTTCAAAAATTAACGGAATGGTTTAATATAACGTTTTCTACATAAATAAGGGAAATATACAAAAACAGAACAAAATTTGAATTTTTGGAGCTCCATTCAATAGCTCATAACTCCGAAATTTATCGATACATTTTCTTCATCAATATCTTGCGTTTTTCGCAAAGGTGTGTTCTATACGAGTACAATAAGAAACTGGGCATACTTTGACGTTTCTATTCTTGGATGGCGGTAGAGTGAATTTTCGATTTTCATTTTGATGAAAAATTGTGACATTTTTTTTAATATATTTTGGTCCCTAGCATGTGAACTACGGACCGATTTGAAAAGAATGTTAGAAGCGATTGTTGGAGATTTGATTACCTTTAATACCATATATTCTGCGATCCAATCACACTTTCCTGACTGGAGGTATGACCTAAAACGTAAAACTATCTCTGAAAAAAAAAAAACGATAAAAAAGTCCACAAGCTCATATCTCGAAAACCTATCCATAGAAAAATTTTTCATTGTGATTTTCGAGTTTAGCGGGCCAAAATACACATGGAAAATATTATGGCATTGAATGTACATAAAAAATTTTTTATTTTGTGAACTAGTGAATTTGTGACTGCAGTTCATGAGCATTCGGAATTTGAGACACTGTCAAAGATTTATTTCCGATATTCACTGGCGTTGAACCTATCTGAAAAGCTGGAGGATATCCCACGGGAGCCAGTGGTGAAATTGATGACAACGATGGTAAAAAACTTGCAGCGGATGGTCGCTGACTATAGAAAGGAGTGCTATAGTAATTGACTGAACCCAGCTAAAAAAAATCAATTTTCGGTTTAAATTCATTCGAGCGCTGTACCGTTTCAACATATTCTCAGCCGAGCTTGATTCCAAATCCGATGACTCCTCGTACCTTTTGGCAGCCTTTTCAGCTTTGGAAGGACAATCAATGATTCTGTATGACGTACTTAACCTCAAAGCTTACCAAATGTTCGGATGACAACCGCTTCCCACAATTTCCATGTTTTCTTCGGTTTACATTAACTTACTTTCTTTAAGTTATCAAATCCGGTTGTTCTAGTTTGCGGATACGGAACATACAACTTTTCCTTAATTTGTCGCACCCATTTCGATAGCACAAAATCAAAACACTCTGATTCCAAGTTTAAAAATTTTACTAAGGAGAACATTTGGATATTCACTTTTTTGCAAAATGTGTGGGTGCTTGTGCAGTCCCGAGAACCAAAGATCACGTTTATTAGAAAAACCGTTTTTTATTAACCCGACTAGACAACGCCACCTTTTTTCTGAAACTTTACTTCTTGTTCTTCTTAATTCACTTCTTATCTCCCAACTTTTAGAAGGCTTGTCATTTGGGCTGCGCGCGTTGTTCGAATACATTACTGCAAAGTTTTGGCATTGTAATGCTACTGGTTTAACAACGCAGGAAAACTAGCATCGATTCGTTACCAATCCGATGTAAGAATATTGATTTAAATTTTGGAAACTGTTGCACATGTTATCCAGTGCTGGTTTAGAATCAGTTCGTTACAGGCTTGCAAATGCTGTTTTACCATCAAGTAAAATACACCAAACCTGTAAAAGATATTGGACATGACGATTGACGAATAGCCGTAACAATTCCGGTAATAATAAAGGTTAGCCGTCAAGATACCGATAGCTTGGTTTGCCGGGTATTTCTCTGTTTTGTTTATTTGGGATTGGTATGATCATTTTAAGTTGTAATATGCTAAAATTTTTTGGAACTTTAATGGCGAATATTATGGCCTTATTCTCGTATTTACAGACACCTAATTTTATAAATTTTAATTTTTCAAAATCTATATCATATCCTGAATTTCTTTATCGGCCAACATGCTTGGATGTAATATACCATGACTAACTGATGCTAAATTATCCTGAATGTGTTCTATTTTTTCTTTTAATATCTGTATTTTAAATAACTGGTCATAATATAAATTTTGCTGCATAATAGGTTTTAGCTTATCAAAATTGCACTCAAGCTTGCAAAACAGCACTCGACTTTCAACTTCGGTCGGAACAATTCAATCCTCGGTTCGACTGCTCAAGTAATCACGGCCAACTGCTCGATAACCAACAATTACTGCCCAGGGACTAACTGTTCCTGTACATTCCCACATATATAAAAGCGAAATACCACGTACTCAATTATATATCAGCGAATCTCTGGAACTACTTAACCGATTTCAATGAAATTCCGAATACTTATACAACTTACGTCATAGGTGCTCACTAAGAAACCGTTTTTTTAAATTCAACCCTTAAGAGGGTGAAAACGGTTTCGCCCGAACCACTAAACCGATTTCCATGAAATTTTGTATACTTCTCCAACTTATCTCATAGGTGGTCAGTGGTCACTAACAACTGGTTTTTGAAATTCCACCTAAGTGTGTAAAATAGGGGATGAAAATCTGCATGAAAATCCGCAATTTTTAAAGTGAACAATTCCTGAAAATTTTTATTTGGCCTATTGTTGAAAATAAAGAAACATGTGTATCTGATTTTTCTTAATTCAACCCCTAATAGAGTGAAATAGGGGATGAACGTTTTTATTGAGATCCGGTATTTTTGAAGTAAAAATTCAAAAAATTGGTATTTGGCTTATTGTTAGAATTAAAGAAGCACGTGTATCACGATTCTTTGAAATTTCACCCCTAATGGGGCGAAAAAGGTTATGAATGTTTATATGGAAAATCGTCTTTTTGAAGTAAAAATTAATAAAAATTGGTATTTCGCTTTTTAGGTTAGAGAAAAACCATCCTTGCCTGAAAATAAACTAACCAACAATTAATTATTGTAAGCCGACATATGGGAAACCGAAACGGTTCTATGTAATACAGGTACGTCTCGTTCAGGGGTAGTTGTAAATTTAAAATGTAATCTGATCTATACAATATTATGATTTTCACCGACCCGGGTGTAACCGGGTAGACACCTGCTAGTTATTAATAAATCCCTTAGACCTGATTTCTTCATATTTTACCAAAACCCTTTCTTTAAATTTCTCTAGATTCTGTTTAGTTTCGGTTAGTCTTAAAGGCTTGTACATTATTCGGATTCGTTTTGATAGTTGAGTGAAAACGATTGTTGTAACTTCTAACTGCTTGTTGCATTATTCTTTTAATTGTTAGATTATTGTTTGTTACTAAGAGGATCCTAATTTTTTCAGCTATCGTATTATACAATCTGTCTATATCAGAGTTTTCTGTGTGACTGTTTGATTTTGTAAAATGAAATTCTACATTTTCTTTTTGTAAGAATTCTTTTAAATGAATACCATTTAATTCTTTATCGACTACAAATTTTCTTTGGTAGTCCTATTTTACTAAAGTGATCGTCTAGTTGTTCTATTATTGTCACGTGATTTCTATCTGTTAAATGATATGTTGCTCCTAACTTCGAGAATTTATCTATTACTGTTAAAAAACTGTTTTTCATTATAACTTATGTATCAATATGAATAATTTGATTGATACCTGTAGGAATTTCTGTGCGTTGGAACTTTGGTTTGATTGGTTTTCTATTGTACTTAACTGCTTGACATAAATCGCATTGATTTATAATCATTTGAATTAATTCGAGGAGTTTTAGATAGTATACTTGAGGCACCGAGAAGCAAAGGGATGTAAGTGCCAAAATTGAAATTTTGTATAAAACTAGTGTTAAGTTTAGATTATATAATAAATTCTAGAGTTTGTTAATACATATAAACATTGTCTAATCATGCAATATATATATATGTGGCATCTTGTTTATGTAGTTTTTAAGTATCTTCCTTAAGATAAAATTGTGCTAAAACTTTTTTCCTAACACCTTACACTCACTTACACCCTTTTTCTACCAATTATGTTACTTACACCTCTTCACAACTGAATAAATGAAGGTATTTGATTAAGGTTTGTTGCTAAATCAACTTGCTTGTAATAAAATTTTAATACAAACTTTGTAATGACAAAAATTTATTCTTTTTGATGTTTAACTCTAATATGAGTCATAAATTCTGTCTTCTGGTTCTAGCATTTCGTCACGGGTCCAAGGGGTCACTGCTGTTGAGGTGGGTGCACTTGCTGCTTGTTGACCATTTTCTGTTTCCTTTTTCTTTTTCTTATTGTTTATGTTTTTTTTTTGTCGGCTCCGTTTTTCAAGTTACTCCCCTGTCGATTTTCTTTTTTACCAGGCTTAAGAGTTTTATAAAATGCATGGTGAATGGGTGGCAAAAACTGTAGAAGAGATTGTAGGTCCTTGTACTTGGCTGTTGTGATTGTTAATGACTGCTCATATAACGGTGTCAAAGTAAAAGATGTTGCCGGTCGTCCAACTTTTGGCTTAGCCATGTGATATTTCTCAAACTCAAGGTCCTCATTTACCGATGTCTTATAGAAGACGGTCAATGGTTCCGCCTTTGTGAATCTAAGCCATTGGAAGTGGCTGATACCGTCAATACTACCTTTTAAGTATTCATTCATACGTTCATTGGAAAAGAAGTCTTTTCTAGGCATCCTAATGACTTGAAACTTTTTATTTGCTTGTACCACTGCCGAAATCCAATCATCAGGGACAAATACGTACTTATGTGTTTTTTTTTTTATTTTTCTATAATCCCAAAGTCCTGATCGCATTCCATGTATGAATGTCCTGGGTTTAAGAGCTTATGGTCTACTGTGTCAATGTTCCTATTTTGTACTATCGACATCCAAAATCGTACAATATACTGATTTTTATTTTTCAGTTGTCGCTGAAAGCGATAAGGTGCTTTACTGAAGGGGGCAATTGTTCAACATATTTTTGCAAACATGAACCAATCTTATGAGATCTCCTAGAGGCTTCCGCTTCATGCCACATAAACATGAAGCAATGTCTATCAAGGTTGTAGGTCCAAAGTTCTCTAGCGTAGTACACTCTATTGCAAGTTAAAACAGGAGTGGGCAATGTTTTTTGTAAATCAAACCAAATTGATTTTACAGTAGTTGAATTATCTTTTGCATACTGTTCAGCTTTTGTTTTTGCTTCTCTAGCTTTTTCTCCTTTTCTTAAATGTAGCTCTTATTATTTATTTTGCTTTCCTCAACTTCTTTTGCGTTTTCGCCATGTTTTATTTTGTTTTCAAAAAAATCACACTTATTACAAGTGGCTGCCAGAGTCTTTTTTTCTCTCAGGAGACATTTCTCTTTCTCTGTCTCTCTCATCACTACAGATTCTGGATCTTGGTAGGTGAGGAAGAGTGGAATCGAAAACAGTAGTGTATATATGCGGGTTCTGGACCAGGAAACGGTGCTAAAAAGCGGTGTACGGTGTTAAATTGGGTATGGGGTGTGAATTTGCATGGGGGTTGATAAGAGAGCACCGCCGGTGATAAGAGGACACCGCTCGATGATGCAAAAAGCGGTGCATTGAGGAGCATGTTGTGAAATTGTATGAAAGTTGATAAGAGGAGCACCGCTGAGGTTTTTTTATCTGAGGAATTCGCATAAAATATATAAAATAGAAAATTTGATTTTTATTTCATAATGTTTGTGAAATATTTTATGTATCTGCACTCGAAAAAGGAATATTAAGAGGGCTGCGATGAAATATGAAAATAAAAGATAAGAGGTTGGGTCGCGAAGAAATTTGTAGAATGAGTTGTTATCGTGAATTCGTAGTAACCTTGGATGGGGGATTGACAGCAGCATTGAACTTGATATTTTTTTTATATTGCATAATATGATTAAATTTATATGATTTTTTTCAAAGAAAAATTTAAAAAACGATATCAGAATGTATTTTTTCATATCTGTGAAAAGGTATCTCACAGAAATTTTTTAGAAAACTTTAAAAAGATATTGGAAATTCATTCAAGATAAATAATCTTTATTTCATTTTAGAATTTATAATTTTTGATTTATTTTACGTTTAACTTTTTGTCTAATTATATTCATATAATTGTGTTTAAAGAAATAGTCGTCAACATTTCCACTCTCTCTGATGCTATATAAATACCATACTAGCCATTGCTGGGAGAGAGATATATTCCATGAACAAAAATAGCGATTACTTCCGCTATCTCTAATATGAAATAGGTGAAACATCGTTCGTATCCTTTTATTTTTGAGATGTTCGATTTCCTCTTGGTTGTATTCCAGTTTTCTAGATGTACTTAATAAATTCCTACTGTCACTGTTGGTGCTGCTATTACCGTTGGTGTTGTTAATGCAGCTGTTGTGAAATAGTAAATTGCTCAAGGGATCGTAAATCGCTCCGTCTTTTTCGAGCCAGAAATGTGGAGTTTTTAGATGCTGCTTTTTATAGGTTACACCTCCCCATTTTAGTTGCACACCCTGCTCCTTTAGTAGCTCAAATGCTATCAGTGTTGCACCTATGTACAGGTGATAATAATGACAAAAAAGGTATATTTCATAAAAATCATGAAAAATAATGTTGAACACTCACGGAACGAATAATCATTTTCACCGATCAAATTAATTTTGTTAAATTCTTCTGCAATAATTTCACAAATTTTGTCTGGTTTAAGACGGTTTTCTTTTATAGCTTCCATAATGCAGACTGTTTCTTTAAAATATTAACTCAAACTGTATAGAGAGAATCGAATTTGGAATTATTTTTCCTATTTTTTAAATTGAAAACAAAATATATCTGACAAAAAAACTGCCATATTTTTTCTTTTTTCTCTCTCTGTTATGTTTCACAATATGATGAAATTATTATTCTTGAGGTAACGTTGTGAAAAAAATTACACCGAAGCACACACATAGATACATATTCAATCTCACACACACACACACACACCAATACTCCCCCAACATAGTTTTCGTGACGTCATCGACCTTAAAACTGTTCCTACTGACAGGTGGCGAGCTTTTGATACCATTTTGTGAATTTTGATCCCCTCCTTTAAAAAATACATGTAAAAATGTCGCAGAAGCGGTATAGCTTATATATCAATATTTATGTGCTCATTTCAATAATTGACAGCAATCAGTGTGCATACAGATAAAATCTTTCTCAGAATGATACTTACGTGGTGTGAGATTGTAAAAGATAAACATAAATTTTGTATTTGTCAAGCCAGATGGTTGGAGTTTCAAATTGTCAATACTATCGTAAAAGGAGAAGTACTTAATTTATATATAACACCTGAGAATGGGAATTCTTGTCTGATTTATTCTCAAAGAAATGGAGAAGCGTTTCTTACAAAAACAAATCTTCATTCGTAAAATGAACTGCGCAAAGAAATTGTGATGAAACAAATTAAAATATTTATTCGAATATCAAAACACGTCTGCTCCTTATCGATTTGAAAATACAATGATGAAAAATATGGCAAAATAAAAGTAAACTAGACTAATACATAAATGAGATAACTAGACTAAAATTTAAATATTACAGTGACACTAACATTATCCACCCTCTTGAAATGTCGAAGAGATGAGGCATTTCAACTGGATACGTTCATGTGAGTGTTCCCATTAGCTGCATTTATATCCAAAGCATCTATTTCAGGTAATAAACAAATTTTAGTGATGGGTCTCTTCAAAATTGAATTTGCAGTTTTTATAGTAACTACTCGTACAAGCCCATCATAACCTGGATGAATTTGCATAACACGTCCAAGAGGCCATTTATTTGGAACAATACGTTCATCTTTCAACAAGATCAGATCATTCACTTTTATGTTAGGTTGACGCGATTGCCATTTCGGCCTTTGTTGCAAACGATTTATATATTCACGGCTCCATCTTGACCAAAAATGCTGGTACATATGTTGCAATAAGTTCCATCTAGATAATGGGTGTTTGACATCTAACATATTTGGTTCCGGAATAGCAAGAGGGGCAGCGCCCATCAAAAAATGTCCTGGAGTCAATGCAGACAAATCGGTGGGATCTGATGTTATTGGGCAAAGCGGTCTTGAATTTAATGATGCTTCAATTTGACAAAAAACTGTTGTCAATTCTTCGAAAGTTAAAGTAGAATTACCAATTACTCTTCGGAAATGAAATTTCATAGATTTTATGCCTGCTTCCCATAGTCCACCAAAGTGAGGAGAAGCAGGAGGATTGAATTTCCATTCGATGTGCTGATTCGCGAAAGTTGAAGCTGCTGTTAACTCTGTTTTAGCTGCTTTTAGATTGGCTCGTAATTTTCTTTCAGATCCAATGAAATTTGTGCCACAATCACTATATATACAACTTGGCAATCCTCTTCGGGAAACGAACCTTCGAAGTGCTGCTAAGAATGCATTAGTAGTCAAATCACTGACGACTTCGATGTGAATGGCCTTTGTCGTAAAACAAATGAACTAGATGGAACATAATTGTTTTAATAACATTAGTTGTTATAGTCTTAAATTTTATTTTAATCCACTTGAGCATGTGAAATTTGAATCAATCGGCGGTGATGTGATTGTTGTTGGGAAATTATATGCTGAAAGTAAACCTAACATGAAAAATGTGAATCATTTCCCCGCAAAGTATCCTTTCGGTGATGAAGCTGATTGGAAATATTGGGAAAAGCTTCAAGAAGATCTAGAAATCGATAAATATGAATCTATGTTGAAAAAGCAAGAAGAGATAGATAAACAAAGAGAGCAAGAAGAGGAAAAAAGGCTAGCCGATTTGAAAACTCTTTACAATTATGATAATCCACCACCACCACAACCTAGAAATAAAGAACGAGCGCTAAAAGAGTTAGAGGCAGAAGAAAGATATAAACAGTTTCGTGAGAGGGTTGATAGAGAAAGTGCAGCGGTTAGAGCATTTATGGAAAAAGAGGGGATTCATTCTAGTGCAGCTAAAGAAAACTAAAAAAAATTTATTATTAGTCGATTTCAATCTGTGAAGCGGTAAACGTTAAAATGGCTAAAATTTATATTTTATTTTTAACATTGTATGTTTTTTATATTACGGGGCAACCAATGCCGCTAGATATAAATCTTACAAATGGTAGTGTGAGCAATTTAGATTTCAACTTAACTCTTCCAAATAATACTCAAGTTCAAATTGGTCTGACTTTTCGTCTTCTAACGTTTACTAATAATAATTCTATCGGCACTAATTATACATCATCATCATCATCATCATCATCATCATCATCAACAGAAGTACCAACAATAAGTACAACAACAACAACAACAACAGAATCAGTGAATGAAAAACCTAAAAAGAAATTTGCGACTGTTGACGAAGCAATTGAAGGATTTAGGCAAGATTTGATTAAAAAAGAATCGGATATTGCGGGGTTTATTGAAAGCCAGAGCATATTTTATAGACATTTCATGCTGGAATTTGATGATGATATATCAATAAGAATTCGGTGTACATATGACAGCAATTATGAAGAACGAAGCTTGAAAATATCCTGCTATGAATATCATGAGTTTGAAACTGAGAGAATTCTAAGTAATGGAGAAGTTGAGCTAATCAAAAAGGTTGATGTAGATTATAAAACAGATTTAGATTTCCTTGACTTACGCACCATGAAGCACACCCAGAGAAATTTCTAGTCAATAATGACTTTTTTTTAACTATTTTTCTAGTTCATTCTGGGATAACTAGAAAAAATAGTTAAATCTAGTCATTTTTAACTATAAAGTGTAGTTAAATAAGGTTACGGCAAGATAGACCAGAATTACAGTCAATATTAACAAATTTTCTAGTTAAATTTGACTACAATAATAGTTGATAAATGCGTAACTATTTTTCTGGTCCTTTTGACCAGAGTTGTAGTTATTTTGTAGTTACCCCGCGTTAACTAGAAATGTAGTCATTTTTAACAATGCAGTTTTAGTTATATTTGACTATAATTACAGTTGATTAATGCGTAACAATTATTCTGGTCAATTCAACTACTTTTGTAGTTACTTTATAGTTGATAGTTTATAATTACACCCGACTATAATTACAGTTAATTCTAACTAAGTTACTGGTAGCACTTACTACATTTTTAGTTGCTTTCACCTGAAAATTAATTCTTGAATGTATTTGTAATTACTAAATAAAAAGGCTTCTTTACAAAATTATTTATATATATATGTATTTATTTCAGTTTTTTTAGTAATGAGTACATATTTAGAGAACACATTAATAAGCAGTTTATTTTGTGGTTAAGTTATGAGTACATACTTTGGAAACATATATTGATTGGTTTATTCTTAACAAATATGTGTATAGGTATAGTGCATACTCAAATTTCACATATATTCAACATATACGTATATATGTATATTTACATACAAGTAAATAAGTTTTATTTAGTATTACGCATTTAGAGTTTCATACAAATATTGTTTTTATTATATAGATAACTATATTATTATATAAGTATAACCTATAATGAATGCGAAGAGCCAAATTACGCATACCCAAAACTTATCAAAACCGCTTCATTTGTTCTCGATTCCAGTCAGTTTGCTTTTTTTCATCTTCTATTACGATAAACTGAGTAATCCCTGCAGACTTTATATTAAGTCCTTAAAAACTTTTTAATATAACGACATTTTTATTATTGTAAGTTTTAAGTAAGTGCAATGGAGGGCATATTAAATCTTTAAAGTTAATTATATTTATATCAGATGATTTGTTAGAAAGTTCATAAGCTTCAATGTGTTCGTCGAAAATTACTGATTCATATTGTACACATGAGAAAAATATTCCTCTTTGAGCTTTTATTATTTTGTTTAATTCGAATGCTTGTATATCATTTTTACAAACTGTTATTACAGCACCTGCCTTATATACTAAGCCGTTAATTGACGATTCAGAGCCAATGAGAATAAGTTCTTCAAAATCATTTGATATTTGCTGTTGTAGTCTACCGCACGCAATAACATCACACAATTTTTGTTCGGTAAAATGAGTTAAATCAATTCTATCGAGAAAACCTTTAGAATTAAAAGTCTTACATGCATTCATATACTGAAGCTTAATTCCTAGTGACCAAGGAACATTTTTCCGACTGGTAATGTTGTTTGTATAAAGTTTTAATGTCCGGTGCTTCGCCTCGAAACGCATACAATTAAGATATTTTATCGGGCCGCTCTTTCTTACAACTGTAGGATAGTGGAGCAAAATATGGTGCTTTGGTTTTAATGTTTCGGAAAATAGTTTAGTATACATTTCATTCATTTCTTCAATCATGACTTGCATTAACTCAATAGTCTGATTGTCGAAAGAAGGATAATCAGTAATATCAACAAGTTTAAGTAACTTTAAAAAGAAAAGCCATACTTCATTATGAAGAGGTATTAGGTCTCCTATTATAATTGAAAGATGGTGTCCAAAACACCACATTTCTCTGGCAGACATACGGACTTTATTATTATTAATATGTTCAATTTTTAATGGAGGTGGGCAATTACTTATTTCGTTTGCTCCAAAAGAAAATAATTGTAATCGATTATTTAAGGTGTCAAGCGTTAATATTTTATTTTCTATAAAATAGCCTAATATTTTAGATAAGTTATAATGACATACTCCCTCTAAAATGTCATGCATTGAATCAACTGCAAAATTTCGTGTTACATGATAGTTGGAAACAGAATTGAAGATTGAATTTTCTACAATGCCTGAGGTAGAGTTATCGTTCATAGCTAAGTCACTTTCATAATTGGAAATATTTCGAAGAAGATTACCGTCTTCAATAAAAGTAGAGTGTGATAGCCTTTTGTGTAATTTGCAAAATCTGCAAAAAAAATTTGAAGAGAAAGATTTGTTGAAGCCAAGTGCTGAATTTAATCCCAAGTTGTCTCCCAAAAGAAGCTCAAATGAAAAGAAAACCTTAACATCAGCCTCATTTATATTAAGTGTTATTCCTTGGATAGCTAAATAATTAATTTCATTTATAAGGGCTTTAAAACAGGTGCTATTACCAAATGTCTTATTATGTGATGATTTTAAAAGCATAGCAACACCGATATTTTCTAAAGAAGCGGAATTTTCTGGTGGCAGTACAGGAAAAGAATAGTAAAACGCTGTTAAAGATTGAATACCACTATGGGACCCTAAGGGATTGTTTATCTCTAAGTCATCAACGTAAAGAAAATATGGAATAACAATTTTTCCTTCATAGTTTTTTAACTTATTTTTCCATAGGTCCCCTTTAATATAGTTACATAAAGTGTCTTTACTCATTATGCTTTTAATATTATCTAGAACTGTTTGAAAAACATTGGGCATTTCAAAAAACTGCTTAAATTGGAATCTTATAGGCATTAGTGTTCCAGTACATAGTTTAGCATCAAGTGTTGGTTGGGAATGCAAGATCGTTCTTTCAATTTCATTACTGATTGTGAACTGCCTTGGTAATTGTATCAATTTCCTTTGTTCTAATTTTTTTTGAAACTTATACTCAGTATTTATTTCGGTAAAAAAAGAATCAATAAAAGTTATTACTTTCGAAATACTTTCTTTTATACAAGAATTATCAACAGTTAAAATGTTTGTTAGCTGAACGGACAGAGGGTGAAGTATATTTTCTTTGATTTCATTTACAATGTCTGTGACACAATTCCGAGATAAGCTGTTTTTGCTGTATAATTTAAGTAAAAAAGATAAAGCTGATTCTGGGCTTAAGGTAGATTCAGCTAAATTTTGTAATTTAATTTGCTCATTATTATAAATTTTACGATTTTCATTAATTAAATTTGTTGTGATGTTATTACGGGTTGCTATGTTTTCAATCCCCGTATTAATATTTGGTGTACCCAAAGGATGTAATCTAAAAAGGTGTTTTTTATATGAATTTAAGCTGCTGAGAGTTTGGGGACAATTGCCTTGACCGCATTGAATTACATTGGAAGAGAGAATATTGTGAACGTATTTTAAATGATTTACTAATAATTCTACATTAGTAAAAAGCTCTTTACACCGCACGCAAGAAAGCATGTTAAAATTTTATAAAGAAATTTAATATAAAATAATTTTGAAGAACTTATTCTTACTGGGTAAGATTGTTTATGAAACTCGAAATGGAAGTAGAAACGTTTTTCGTACAAGACAAACCATAAAAATATTTTTCAATGAATACCCATATTTGCTCACATTCCAGAGCATATTTTAAATTGAAAATAAAATGGGCTTTGAAACAAGAATCAAGGCATTTTAAAAAATTGGGAAATTTATATAAAACGTTATCTAGAACCAAAAAAAAATGAGTCAACTTAGATATAGAACTACCTACACCAATTATATATGGTTGGCAGCTTAAGGCCAAATCCTTGTAAAATTTGGCTCTTTCTTCAGTTGTTGTTACCACATCTGCCGGATTAGTGACGAAAATAAAAAAGCTGTCCTGGGATGCCTTAATTCCAGGTTTCCAGTATGATTTGCCTTCTTGAGTTTTTATATGATGTCGTCGGACAGGTTTTAAAATGTGATGCAGCAGGAGGGCCGTTACTACGTCTCTACAGTCTGAAAGATATAAGATATAACTTATAAATATATAATTTTTATAAAAGTTAGTAATAATCTTTATACCTTCGTTAATATCCGTTGTTTTCAAGAGTGTAAGAAGCTCTTGACCATTTTTGTCCTTAATATTTTGTTGATTGGGATGAAAAGTATTCATAAAAGCGGGCCACTTGTTAATAAGACCCATGGAAGTCTCTTCCCCGTATTGTTGATTAAAGTCTCTGTCGATCTGTGAAATATTTCAAAAGCATTGCTATTCTATTTAAATGAAAGGTGATATCTAAAGGATTAATTATCAAAATAAGCTTGTCATATATTATTACCAAAGTATGTCCCAAATTATGTCGGAAAAGAGGCCAGTTCTTTAATATTGATGTAATATTTGATCCTTGCTCTGTAGCAATCTGTTTAGTTCTGCAGGTAAAAGTTCTATCCCAACGTAGAAGACAAGCAACCCAATCTTCAGCAGATGTTTTCATGAAGTTTTTGTCCGTTTCCAATTGGTTTTCTTAAAAAAATATATAGATATTACACTACAAAAGCAACAAAACAAGAGTTGAGAATTATCAAACTGATATTAAAAACAACAATACCATTTTCTTCAAAGTCTGCTTGTACTTCTGACTCAGACCTTAACTTTTTTACAATATGTGGTGCAGTTGACGGAAATAAAGATTTTTGGCGAAGCCTTTTCAGTCTATTATTATATCTGTCATATAACTTTCCCTTAGCTGGTATACCTTCACTTCGTGCTTTATAATAAATACTTCTACAAAAACCATTGTTTTAAACATTTAAAGTAAATTGGAATTTAAAACATGACTTTTCCACACTTACTTTTTTTCATTTGGAAACAGTTTTATTATTTCATCAGAGAGTTGATCAATATCGGCTATTCTAAGCTTCAATTTCTTTTGAAGGAAATATTCAATAATCAGATTAATCAGTTTAAGTCTAATGTCGTCGTTCAACTTTTGATTTACATTGTAAAATTCTGTGATAGATGCCCCTGAAGCATTGTTTAGTATTTCCTTTAGATCCTGAAAATTTATGTTGGAAATATCAAGAACTTAATTATGTATAATTTCTATACAATATTAGGTGATAAGGATGTGAGTTCACTCAATGAAGAGGATGGTTGATTGTGCTCATACAACCAGTTTTCAACTTTTCTGTTTGTGCAACAAGGACTAATCTTTTTGTTTATTATCTATACAAAAGAAAAAATTATAAGTAAAAAAATAAAGCCGCATCCTTTTGGTTATTACGTTTGAATCTTTCCATTGCGCTAATTTACCTCTCAGCTTTATGTATGTTCCGTACGAGGTGTCGGTATTTCCAACAACTTTTAGCAAATCTTCCTTTTCCATATACTTAAGACATTCAAAATCAATTCCAAGATCTAATACAAAACACTTTTAATGCGTAAATACTTAAGAAATAAAATAAATATTGTATAAATCACTATACAAAAAATACATATAGGGTCATTCCACATCAAATCATCCAGAAAAAGTGCGATTTGTCACCCACCACCTCCGATTTTGATGAAACTTTGTAATTTTTGTCTATATACACAGACATGAAGAAATACCAATTTTTTTTTTATGTCCATTAGTTGTTTTTTATAGCCACTTTTAATGTGAGCAAATCCGACATTTTTGAAATTTGAAGGTCTCGGAAATAAAGTAATAAAGAAGTTCGATGAAGATTATAAAACAGATTTAGAATTCCTTGACTTACACACCATGAAACAGACATATCGTATGGATATATCTTAAATATGGAGTAAAATAATTCAGTTATAGTTTGCCTATCATCAAGCAAACAAGCAAGATGAATTTTGAACAATTTTTACAAGACTTTGACGATATTTTATGTTTGGAGCATAAAGACGAAATTAAAGATCATTTAAATTTTTTAAAGAGTTACAAAAATGTGAATAAGGTGAAATCTAAATATGGTGAGCACTACATAAGCTGTCCTTGGTCTAAAGATGATGCAACAGAAGGACCAGATACTTGTGAATGTTCATATGTTAATAGATATTTAAAAAGAATATTGTATTTAATAAACTTTTATAAGAATATTAAAAAACGAGAATGTTTAAGTTGCTCTAAAGTTTGCTTAAAATAAATTGAAAATAGAGAATAAAAAGCTTTTGTTATAATTTTATAATACATCAGTTTTATTAATCCATGAATTGTGTTTTGAATCAAATCCTAACCATTTAACATACATCTTATCCTTTTTCCGCTTTAAAATTTTTTCAACCAGATATACTGAAGGATTGCTTGCTTTCTGAAGTTCGAGCTCATAAAATCCTCCGGATTGTTCTCGTAGTCATTCAAGAGATATGTAACTGGGTTGGTTAGCTGAATTTTTCTAATCGTAAAAATTTCTGTTGTCCAATTCGGTGTATAACCTTTCTCAAACACATGTTTATATTTGCTGATTCGAACTAATTCTCCGATTTTGTATTTAGGTTTCGGAGCTACTTTTATATTATTATATGCTGTCGATAAAAGTTCTTGCTCATCGCGTTTGCTAACATCACATGGTCGCATTTTTATTGTACGATGCTTTCTCTTATTGTATGTAGAAACGAGCTTCTTTATTATATCAATCCATTGGTATGATCCTCGCATACTAAATTCTTTCCACATCATGCTTTTTAAAGTTCTATTAAATCGTTCAATTATTGACGCCTTTAACTGGCTGTATGTAGAATAATGATTAATTCCATGACGCGTCATTAGCTCAAAAAATTTGTTATTAAAAAATTCTTTTCCATCATCTGTTTGTAAGTTTTTAGGAATTCGACTATTATTTAAAATGGTTTTCATAGCATTTGTAACATCGGCAGCATTTTTGTTTTTGATAGGTACTGCCCAAGCATATTTAGAAAATGTATCAATCACAGTCAGTAAAAATTTGTGTCCTCCATTTTGATGGGAATAAGTACCCATTTCTACTAAATCAGCTTGCCACAGATCATCAAAACCTTTAATTATAACACGTCGCCGTTTAAAGTTTTTTCTAGCAGATTTGTGAAGTTCTTCAACAACTTGTCTCTTACTCATTACTTTCGTCAGCACTTCAAAAAGAATAAACCACAACTAATTCTTAAAGGTATTCAATATACACTATCACCTTTTTTCGATATTATACTATTAAAGATAAAGTTTTCAATTTTCTCAACTTCAGAATTAATGTATAAAGTTAACTTCTTCGCATCAGCATCATGTTCAGCACGTAATTCTTTCAATAATGTGTCAACATATATTTTATTTACAGCATCCTTATCGTCCACAGGAGCATGCACATTTTTAAGATTTTTTAATCGCATATCATAATCTGCTCTGCTTGTTAAATCTATTCCACGTCCTTGCGGTCCTTCCGCACCTCTATCTCCTTTCTCACCTCTATCTCCTTTCTCACCTCTATCTCCTTTCTCACCCCTATCTCCTTTCTCACCTCTCTCTCCTATCTCACCTTTAGCTCCCTTTTCACCAGGTGGACCCCTTGGACCTAAAGATCCTTCTTTGAGGAGCTCACTACTTGATCGACCAAACTTGTCAACGCTCATTGTTAATTTAAAATGGAAAAAAAGTTGTAATTGATATTTCTCTTTTATTCAATAATGTTGGCTTCTTTTAATTCTTCTATTATAGACACAATCTCATTATAATGATTATTATGTCCAGCTTGATACGATGCTATTAAAAGTTGCAATCTTTCTACTAATTCATTGGGATCGTTCCAATATATGTAATCTACTTTGCTTTTTGGTAAATTCATTATACCTCGTCCTTCATATGAGCCGAATTTGCTTATAATTTCTTTAAATTTATATCCTCTATTTCCATTTATTTGAGCGTTAGAATTATAATTTCGCCTATTAGCATGGCTACTCTTAATAATTCTTTCATAATCTGATAGCTCTTGTTCATTATATGAGATACGAGATGGCTTCTTCATAAATAGTAATTCACATAACCCCGTAGTTGCATCATATTCTTGTCCTGCAATTCTAATTTTACCATTTACAATATCAAAATTCGAATTCCCTATTTTCCATTGATTGTTTTTTTCATCTAAATATACTCCATATGTGTAATCAATATTAGGATCATTATTTTCATATAAATAGAAATATTTTTTAATAATCCCTGTTGAAGGAATACTTTGTTCAGTCATTGTATTTGATGATGATGAAGTATTCATAAAGAGGTTATCATGATCATCATCATCATCAATTGTTGAGAAACGGCGTTTACTCGATAAAGGCGTGTTAGTTTTTTCTATACGACGTCTTTTTATCAAAGGTGTGTCAATCTTTTCTACTTTTGGAAAAATATAGCTATTTTTAAACTGACTTAATTCACCATCATTTTCACTCTTTAGCTCATTTTTTATATCAGTCTGTAAGTTTTCTTCCTTTTTCGCAACAAGTTTATGTAGAGGTTTAGTTATAGGCTTAAATGTTTCTTCAAGTTGAGTTTCTGTATTAATTTTTCCGGATTTTAACTGTTGATATTTTTTCTTTAATGAATTCCTGATTTTTATAATATTCCTTATAGTTTCTTCGTTATTTGACTTATATTTTTTCATATTAGAGAACTGGTTGAACTGCTCTGCGAACCGCTTTGTGAACTGCTTTAACTGCTTTGTAGACTGCTTTAAGTGGTCTCTGAACTGCTTTAACTGCTTTGCAAACTGCTTTAACTGCTTTGTAAACTGCTTTAACTGGTCTGTGAATTGCTACTGTTCTGCTTATATATTGATGAATGTATCGAATCCTTTCCGATACCGACCCTTATTAATAGGAGTATCTTTATCTATTACTAGAAATCCATATTTTTCCTTCCAATATTCTGCACAAGCTTGTTTAAAGGTACTGAAGGACATATCCATATTTACATGATCTTCATAAATATGTTTAAGATTCATATCATCTTGTTTAAAAACAATAATAAAATTAGCATTATCACGAATCAGATGTTTAGGTATACGAGTATACGTTTGACAAAGGTAGAAGCTATCTATATCATTATGTCGACCCATACAGAAATATGCTCTGATATGATTTTGTTTATCGCATGCAACATCATCAAACACGAATATTGAGTTTCGTTTGGCTTTTTCTGGTGCAATGACGTCATTATTATCCGAAAATGTGTAATAACCCATTCCTTTTATCGGTGTAATTAATCGCTTTAAGTACTCATACTTGGGCTGATGTAATGATTTTGAATAAATATATATATTTTCGAATTTTAGTCCATTTGGATGTTCTATGAGAATAATCATAAGATTTGTTTTACCACAATTTGATGGTCCTACGATGATACCTCTAATGCTATTGGGTAATAACTCTCCATGCTTTTTTTTTAAATTCTTTTCCTCTATTTTAATATTTTTTATAGGTAATTCCGTCTTTTGTTTAATCAATTTCATGATGTGAATATATCATGTATGCAAAATGAATTTTCTTTTAGTTTTGAAGAAATCGTTGCCCTGAAAAGATCAGTTTCAAATACTTAGCACGAATGATTGATTTTGTGTTTTATATGATATTTTTATAATATTGTTTACGAGATTGATTAATGTTGGAATACAAAAATCATAAGAGACGCTACGGTAAGGGTCTGATTGATAAAGCAATTAATAATCTACCATTTGAGCTTCATCTGCCTGGGTATCAGTACTGCGGACCTGGCACAAACCTTCAAAAACGATTGGTTCGAGGTGATCCTGGTATAAATCAACTTGACGCTGCTTGTAAGGAGCACGATATTGCTTATTCAAAACATAAAAATTTAGAAGATCGACATATAGCTGATAAAATATTAGCAGAAAAGGCTTGGAGTAGGGTTAAGTCTAAAGACGCTTCAGTAGGAGAACGAGCGAACGCCTGGCTTGTAACAAACGCATTAAAAACAAAAGTAAAATTCGGAATGGGTCTAAATAAAAAATTTGATAATAAGAAGAAGAAGAGGAAAACAGCATCAACGAAAAAACTAAAGGTGTCACTTCTAAAAAGTATACGTGAAGCTAGAAATGAGTTGAAAACTCAAAAGCCCGATTCTTTAAATAATGCGATACATTTAGCTTTGACTGCTTCAAAAAAAATGTTTCGCGGCAATAAAAAATCAAAAATCAGAACACCTCGTATTATCCCAATTCCAAAAATTGGTGGTATTTTACCTTTAATACCAATATTTGCTGGACTTTCTGCTTTAGGTGCATTAACAGGAGGAGCAGCTGGTGTTGCCAAAGCAGTTAACGATGCTACTAATGCTAGAAAGGAGTTGCAAGAAAGCAAAAGACATAATGCAACAATGGAGGCAATATCAATGGGTAAAAAAGGTAGTGAGTTATTTCTAAAACCATATAGAAAAGGATTAGGACTATATTTAAATCCACCATCAAAAAACTATTAAAAATGCTACCCCATAGCTCTAACTGATGCTGATCTAGTGAAGTTTGCAAAGCATCTACCAAATTTTCGTGGTCTTTATGCGTGATGATCTCCCCAAAAAACCGAGAAAACAAGAGTGTGGGATCATTAACTTGGATTCACACAAAGGACCAGGAACACATTGGGTAGCATATAGTAAGATATCAGATAAAGTCGAGTACTTTGACAGTTTTGGAAATTTACAACCGCCAAAAGAAGTTATTAATTACTTAGGCAATAATATAGTTTATAATTATACTAAATATCAGAATTACGACTCAATAAACTGTGGTCATTTATGTTTAAAGTTTTTGTATAATTACAATATGATTTAAATAAACATGTTATAAATAAGAAATTTTTGGTATTTCATTCTAAACAGTCATGTCGTTAACATTAACTCTAATAGCATGTTCACACTGCGAGATAATCACGAGATTAAACCGGTTTCGAGGTTTAACGCCTTGATCTCCTTGTTTTCGAGGAGATTTACCATACAAAAACTGTCAAATGCTGATCTCGAATCTAAGGAGATTCAATCGTAAACGCCTCGTAATCTCCATGCTATTGTGAATATACTAGTTCAAATTTTGATACATAGATGGCTTCAAGGAATATTTTGACGACATTTCACTCAGAGTAAGGAGACATTTCACAGTAAATTGACAGTTTCATGCCTAAATTTGTTTTGAAAAATGTATCTGAATTCATTTGGCACTCCAATTCCCAAAAATTCTGCTTGCGCCACTAAATAACAATATATTAATATCTTTTTGAACAATAATTCTTAGCAAATGACTCTCAATTTAATTCAATTTTCTCGCACAATATGTCAACAACAAGACTAACTGTCAAAGTTAATCTTCAAATCCCAGTGTGAACAGGCAAGATTTAAAAATTGAGATTATCTTAATCTTGGAGATTTATAACGCAGTGTGAACATGCTATAAGCGGAAATTCATCACAAATCACAGCTGAGTACTTTCCTCCGTTGGATTTGAAAAGTGATTACATATGTGGATTAATCGATTTTCAAACTTACAATTCAATTCCAAATATTGATAACAAGAATAACTTATTTCATATTGGAGACAATACAATTATTAAAATTCCTGAAGGTTCTTATGAAATTAATGATATTAATGAGTTTATCAAAAATGAATAAAAAGAATACATAGTAAGGAAACAGTGTATATTAAAGCTAATAATAATACTCTGAAAAGTGAAGTGAAAAGTACAGCTAAAATTAACTTTGAAAAAGAACATTCCGTTGGTTCTCTGCTAGGATTTAGTAAGAAGACTCTTAAACCTAATATTTTATACGAATCGGATTTACCCGTAAATATAATAAGAGTGAATGTAATTCGTATAGAGTGTAATATTATATCAGGTTCATATATAAATAACAAGCAGATGCATACGATACACGAATTTTCACCAAAAGTTGGTCCTGGGTATAAAATAATTGAGGTTCCTAAGAATGTTATTTATTTACCTGTGAACGCTCGACAGATCAACTCGATTACTCTTAGATTAATAGATCAGAACGGCGATTTAATAAATTTTAGAGGTGAAACTATAACGATTAGACTTCATTTAAAACCTCAAAATGCTAATATATAATACGATTACTAAAAACAATATATACCACATCCAACAGTCATTCGCCAATTGTCCAACAAAGCAGATAAATATCGTTAACAGCTGCAAACGAGAATTTTTTAAAATCCTTGAATTTTGCATTGAAAAAAAATAAGTCAAAATGAGTGAAACTCTAAATATATCGCAAGGAATTACTTTTGATAATTCAATAACAAAAGTTGAATATCATAGTTATTCATCGTTTCAATCGTCTTATAAAAACAGCGATGAGATTCGAATTGCTGTGCAACATCAAGATTTATACATTTTACCCAGCGAAAGTTTTATTTACATCGAGGGAGCGCTAACGAAAACAGATGGAACTGCTTCAGCAACAGCAAAACTTTGTAATAATTCTATAGCATATCTTTTTGATGAAATTCGCTATGAATTAAATGGTGTGGAGATCGATAGGACGAGAAATCTTGGATTTGCTACAACATTAAAAAATTACATTTCTTTAAATCAGAATGAAAGTACTACGCTTTTAAACGCTGGTTGGTCTCCGGAACAAGCAATAACACTAAACAAAGGATTTTTCAATTTTTGTATTCCTTTAAAATTGCTTTTGGGATTTGCTGAAGATTATAAGAAAATTATAGTAAATTCAAAACATGAATTAGTTTTGATTCGAAGTAGGAGTGATGAGAATGCATTCATTTCCCCAACTGATGATGTAAAACTTGATATATTTAAACTTCAATGGCGTATACCTCATATAACTGTAGCTGATGGAGGAAAACTTCCAATATTAAAAACAATTGATTCCGGTCGTCGAATTGAAATGAGTTTTCGAAGCTGGGACATGTATGAATATCCAGTTTTACCACAAACTTCTGAGCATACATGGACTGTGAAAACGTCATCGCAGTTAGAAAAACCTCGATTTGCTATAATTGCTTTGCAAACAAATCGTAAAAATAAGAAATCCGAAGATGCAAGTAAATTCAATCATTGTGAAATATCAGATGTAAAAATACATCTCAATTCTGAATCATATCCTTATGAAGATATGAATATAAAATTCGATCGCGATCGTTATGCTATTTTGTATGATATGTATATAAAATTTCAACATTCATACTATTTCCGAAAAAATCAACCTCTTCTAACTAGAGAGAATTTTAAAGATGAAGCACCAATCATAGTTATTGATTGCTCACATCAAAACGAGTCTATAAAAACGGGACCAGTGGATATTCGCATACAATTAAAAACCTCTCAGAATATCCCCGAGAATACATCAGCTTATTGTTTGCTGCTCCATGATCGAATAGTTGAATACAATCCATTGACCAGTGAAGTTCAAAAAATTGTGTAGAAAATGATGTCGAATGTGATTGTAGATATTCAAGGATTTAAGGACAACTACAACAAGCTGGTTGTGAAAGAACTAGCTATTATAACTGATGATTATCAGATACAACACTTTGTATTTCAACCACCGTACAAATTTCAAGGATTGCAGCCAGCAAAACAAAGAGAAGCTAAATGGATGCAAAATAATCATCATGGTTTTTCCTGGAACTCTGGCTTCATTCCATATCATAAACTGAACAACTTAATTTCACCGCTATTGAATAATAAATGCATATATGTTAAAGGAGTAGATAAGCAAAACTGGATAAGAGAAATTTTTGGTTCTGATCTAATTATATATAACATGGAAGAAGAAGATCTGCAATGTCCGAAACTTTCCTTTTTGAAATATGAACATCCGAATGTCTTACGATGTTTAATGCATCAAGGAGTTTGCGCCCTAGAAAATATTATAGTGTTGGAAAAATTCATGCGAAGTAAAAATTGTATTCAAACATAATAAAATAAAAGATATCTTGTACTTCAGAAAAAAGAAAAAAAGATTTTTTAATTCTATCAATTACTAGATATAAGAATTTATTAAAACATTATATGTCTATTTAATCGTATTCTGATATTCAGCGTGACTCATAATTTCGCAATAACTAAATAATTCATACAATTTGTTGAAAAATGAGAAAAGTAGTCCACCAAAATCCTGTATATAAGAAGTAATTAAAAAATGTAATGAAATGTGATAAGAGAAAGTGATGTAGAAAAAATTAAATATATCTTTTTAATTGTAAAAAACTTTGTTTTATTTCATTAAAAGTTTTTGAAATTTTTTTAGTGTTAGAGAAAATACATGTTAAGTAAAATATTGTTTTAATCAAGCGCAAAAAAAAATAAAAGATTATTAACAATTTTGTTTTTTTTTGATTTTGTTTAAAATAGATACTTATATACAAATTACAAATTTGCTTCTTCGGTAGAACGCAACATCATGTTAATGTTTTCATCTTCCATATTTAGATGATCATTATATTCTTGCAATCTATAATGACCCCAAGCATAGGTCGTAACATTATCCTCTCGAATAAATCTTTTATCATCTAAGTAACTAAGCGCTATTTTATTAATATTTTGAGTATAAATATTATGAATTTGCGATTTGAAAATTAGCATATTTCTATATAAAATTTTTTTCTTATACAAACAATCTCTATAATTACTTAAATCTACACCATCTAAAGCAGTTTTCTTTACTCCTTTAGCTTTTTTTATTAAAGCGGAATCATTAATATCAATCGAATACATTTTAGATCTTACCCAATAAATTCTTTGATTATTTTACCACTTGCTTCATCTTTCATATATCCTAACACTTTTTTGTTTTTTAGCGGAATTCCATAAGGATTATTCGGTAAATAATCGGAAGTATCGTAGTATTCATTAATGTCTTATATCATATCTTTATAAAAGTCATGCGTTTCAATTGAATATATAAATGAATCCGTATCCATATAATTTAATGAAATGTTTATCTCATATTTTGGTTTCATGTAATCATAATGAAAACTATACATTTTCCATTTTGATAGTTCCAAAACAGAGAAACCAATATATATTGGTTTATCATAGTACGCATGAATTTTATTAAGTTGAATTGCGTACATATCTTCAGTAAATTGAATTGAGCTGTGAAAGTTTGGTTTAGCTAACAGACTTCTTGCTCCTAATTTTTTACTTTTACTCTCCCATTGGGTAACTATTTTAACAGTTTTACGTTTATCTATATTTTCCATGGTTTTTCCGAAAACCGCATTATTCAAGAGCTTAAAAAAATTTTTTTTCAAAAGTATTTCTTGCTTCTGTACGATAAAATGTGTTTAGATCAATATATTTTTTAAGCCAATCACTTTGTGTAAATTGTAATATTCGATGTATTTTTTTCAATACTAAACCATTTTTCAAACATTGTTGTAAATTTCTATAATGAATTATATATCTCGTTTTATTTGTCAAATCCGCTATTAGTTTACAGAATTTAGAATTGGGTGCTTTTTTGTTCTCAGCACAAAATGGGAGATCATTATGCTCATCATGAATACTATTCGGATACATTAAGTCTACTTCTAAAACATATCCAATAGTTGAATTTTCCGGTATATCTAATATATTCATATTTGTATCATGATTCCACTTAAAATTAGAAAAGGGGAGATATTGCGACATAGCCCAACCGTAAAGATTGTTTGCATCTAGATATGCCAAATAAGTAGAAGATTTTGAAGGATTAAAATCTTCTAAGTATTTATTGTTTGCTTTAGCGTGTCTAGTTGAACATTGTGTTATTCCGCCTCTAACACCTCTTTTAAAAAAATTATACATGTTAATATCAGTGAGGAGTTCCAGCTTAACCCCTGTAACCTTCAGCATTGCATCCCATGATAATCCAGGAGCTGTATAATACTGACATGGGTCTAGGTTATAGATTTTTAAACAAACTTTTCTGAAATTTTCAAAAACGTCTGTTAAAAGTAAGACATCGGTTTTTAAATATAGTTCTAAGTAATCTTTTATATTTTCACAATTAAACTTTTCCCACACTTTCACTGCATGCAAATAATCTGCATCTGAACATTTCTTGTTTGCGAATTTACTGTCAAATTTATTTTGAGGCGGTAGCTGCATCTCATGCAATTTATCCCAGTTATCAAGGTATTCGTAAGGAAAAACACCTTTCCGCGTTATTAAATTAAAAGACTCTTCATCGCTAAAAACTGATTTAATGTTATGGAAATCTGTTGAGCTTAAATTGCTTGCAAGAGTTTCTAAACTGCTCGCCATAAATCTAAATGAATCCAAAAACCTTAGCTCTATTGTGTGTGTTTCATCTAAGACGGTAATACGTTTAGATAAAGAAATGTATGATTCCTTATTATTAGGAATTACAGTGATATCTCCATCAATAATAGATAACGCTTTAATTAGCAGATGACAGTCATACCCAGAAAAATTGTGGAAGAAAATTGGGAAAAATTTTGGTACTCTATATTTTAAATTACAGCTGTTATGAGCAGGACCGCGATATTTCCCCGTTAGATGACAGTGATCTGCCACTTTATCATCTAATAGTTCTAAATTACAAATATGACATAAAGTACTAAATTCATAATTAACCATTTCCTCATCAGAAAGCATATTAATTTTTTTATATTTCAATATATGGTTTTGATATAATATTTTAATATCATTTGATAATGATTGTACGAATTTCTTAGGAGAATCTTCTCCAATATATATTTGGAATATATCCAGATCGTTATCAAAATTACACTTAATTTTATATGCAAATGCGCATGGGTACATGCTCTTGAATTAAATAAGTAAATGAATTATCACAATTTGGACTACATGTTTGAATATCCTTTAAAAGACACTCAAAGTCCGCATACACCACGAACGGCACCTGTATTTCACGATGATGACCATCAAATTGTAAGATCATCTTCTGGGGTGTTGGTAATGTTGTTACCACTCTGTTGCATTCGTTCTTGTGGATGTTCAAATGCTCTTGATGGTAAAAGTGTTGCAAGCATGTGTGACATAGCATAAGTTTTCGCTTCGAAAGCGATAATTGATTGCTAATTAGTCTGAAAAATATACATAAAGTATTGTTATTGAAATATTATTATAATGAATGTTAAATTTTTATATTACCTTGATATATCTTTAATCCAAACATAGTGAGACTTTTCACCACTTTGGTAAAAGAGTAAATTTATGTGATGCGATTTTTCACTTTTTGTGAAAGAATATGGCCCGACAATATTATTTCCTTCAATTCCGAATACGTTAACGCTTAAAAATGAGTTCATTTCTTCAAAATGTTTGATATCATCAATTTGTAAGGGAAATTCTAGTTCGCTGAAATCAAGAATTTCGCCACCACTTAACACCATTGTTCTTGCACTAATATTGTTTATATTATAAGATGATGTGCGATCACTATGAATATTTCGTGGATTTAAAGCTGATATAACAGCCCACTTGAAACAGTATATATCGTTATTTTTAATATTAACACAAGCATGCTTCTTAGCTAAATGCGGTGGTAAAGGTATATATTGAGACCCTCGTAAGGGTTTGTATTGATTGATATTAATTTCCAGATGAATTATGCGGATGAGGCTCCAACCACTATCGCGCTCTTGGAATTCATCCATTTTATTAGTAATATTATCAATCATTTGTAAATAATTAATCGAGATATCTTGTTCAATAATGACTAAAGCCATCTTCGATTGAAACGATTTAATTGAGATTATCATCTCTGAATCATCATCACCATCGCATTCACTCATTTTCGCATACTCTCCAAAGAGTTCCATATTAAATTTAAAAGATCCAAGTTTTTTCATCATCGCATGGAGATATTCAACTATTTTATTTTCTGAGCTCTTTAAGAACTCTACAACATTTAATAAAGATTCATCTTTATTTTCCAAAATAACTGTTTGAATTCTCTCTTTAAAACCGCTTTTCACAACTTTTAAGCTATCATCAATTACATTCACAGGTTCTAAATTTTTCTTATGTAAATATGTTCTTAAATGGTAACTCCACTTTTCGACAGCAATTAGCACATTACACTTTTCACAAAATATGGTTCTTGGAGCACTTTTTGATGTTGATGCTCCTACATTAAAGTGTGATGTTGATGCTCCTACATTAGATTGCGATGTTGATTCTCCTACATTATAGTGTGATGTTGATGCTCCTATATTATATTGATTTTCGCTAATATTACACAATTTCAAATGAACTTTTAAATTGTCATTTCTTTTAAATTTTTTACCACATTTTTCACATAAATATCCGCGGTTGTGAGCGCCTCTCATATGTCTCCGTAGAGCAAATGAATGCGCATACTCTTTTTCACACACTGCACACGTAAATTTATTCATTTTCGATTAATATATACTATGATGACCGCGCTTCAAAAGCTCAGCACTTAATGAAAGTTTCAAGTTTATACCTCCCCTAAATTAAACAATATACTCTTCAAAATTATCGAGTAAAAACCATAATCAGCTTCCTTTCGAAACGAAGAAATTTAAATTCTCAAAGAAATTGTTCAGGAAAAAGCAGCAATATTATCTTATGAATACGATCAGCATTAGCGTAGATTGATTGTTGCATACGGAAATTGTGGTTACCGAAATTGTTCTCATAATAAAATCAGAAATCATGGAATATGAATACGAGCAGCATTAACATAGACTGATTATTATGTAAGGAAATTGTGGTTACCAAAATTTTTCTCATACTAAAATCTGGAATTTCTGATATTACTACTCTCTGATAAATTCGGACTATAAAAGTGATTGCAATTAGCAAAAGAAATTAGTTCCCTCAATTTAGGAGTGCTTGAAACAAGTGCGGTGATCTTTCAAAACAAAGAACATTAGGAAAAGGAGTAAGTATGGAAATTTTAAGAATTGTAATTTAACAACTAAAAATTGTTTTGTGATCGGAAGGGAGAATAATTAAGTAATCATAAATATTACTTTTTTGATAGACAATTCAGCAATGAGTTCAGTCAATGTTAACGAAGATCTCTTTGCTCTGGATGAGCTTAATTCATGCAATTATAAGCCACTTTTAAGGGTTAAAGACATGGATCCTCTGCAGCATTATCTTATTCTGGGATGTGCAAAAGTTTCAACCAGATATGGTGAACGAATCGTGTTGGAGCTCCAAAATCATCAAATGTTTTTACCGGAGCGGTACAGTCGTTTAACCCCCAAAACGATGGAGACGATCAACGCTGGTGGATATTTTGTTAAATACCAGGCCAAATCTGTAAACTCCTACAATTTGCAGTTTTCAAAGTCCACCCCAAATCCTAATTTCTATACAGATTTATAAATTTTTTCAATTTTTATATAGATTTATAAATTATCTATATAAAAAGTGATTGAATACTTAATAATTATTGATTATACATATATAATATATAAATAAAAAATGATTTAATTACTTTAACCAGTAAACACGTTTTATTTTCTCCACTCTATCTTTTTTCAGATACTTTTTTTAGATATATTTGTTTTCAACTTTAAAAATAGGAAAAAATAATTTCAAGTTCAAGGCTGCTGCATATTTCTATGCAGATAAAAACAGCAAAATATGTTTCCTCTAAAAAAACTTATCAATTCTCAGCTTGGCGGCTCAAGTACATCGCACCCAAATTGGTTATCGCTTCTGAGTTTAGGTTGCTGCTATTGTCTTTCTACACCAATTTTATTACAATTTCACAAAAAAATATCAAGTTCAATGCTGCTGTCAATCCCCCATCCAAGGTTACTACGAATTCACGATAACAACTCATTCTACAAATTTCTTCGCGACCCAACCTCTTATCTTTTATTTTCATATTTCATCGCAGCCCTCTTAATATTCCTTTTTCGAGTGCAGATACATAAAATATTTCACAAACATTATGAAATAAAAATCAAATTTTCTATTTTATATATTTTATGCAGTGCAGAAACATAAAATATTTCACAAACATTATGAAATAAAAATCAAATTTTCTATTTTATATATTTTATGCGAATTCCTCAGATAAAAAAACCTCAGCGGTGCTCCTCTTATCAACTTTCATACAATTTCACAACATGCTCCTCAATGCACCGCTTTTTGCATCATCGAGCGGTGTCCTCTTATCACCGGCGGTGCTCTCTTATCAACCCCCATGCAAATTCACACCCCATACCCAATTTAACACCGTACACCGCTTTTTAGCACCGTTTCCTGGTCCAGAACCCGCATATATACACTACTGAAAACCAATAAAACAAAAAGAAGAGGATACAAATAAATATACACCGATATAATAAGTATACACCGATTTTTTCCTCCTAAGTTCTCGTTTCCACCGAACGATCTTCCTTCTAAAAATTCAGGTTTACACCGAATTTATTCCTCGCATATACCCACAGCAAGGTCGGTTTCCACCACTTTGTATTCACTCATTATTTGTAAATTATACGAATTTAACTTGTTGCGTTACACCGTTCACCGATATTTAACGGCATCTGTTTTTCAGAAGTTGAACGACGGACAGTTAATTGCTTCGTGCAGCGACTGCAAAAATTGAGTTTTTAATTGAATAATTTTGTTTGAATTGATTTTCCTTTAGTTCCTCAAAATTGAATTTAACAATTAATTATATTATTATTTTTCTTCATTGTTATATTTTTTATTTTATTATTATTATTATTAGTTTTTTTTTAATTATTTTATTATTTGAATTATTGTTATTGCTTTCTTTTTATCATTTTTTTTTGAATAAATTATGAGTACAAAATAAAGGCAAGTGTTTCAAGTTAACAATTTGATCCTTCACCTAATTTTCAGATAAATATTGGAAACTTTCTCTTACAACTTTAATTGTAAATGCTACTGCCCTTACGGCCGCAACAATCGGCGTATAACTTTTCGTTTTTAGAGTTTTTTTATCCTTATGAACATATTCAATTTGGATCAATAACCAATTTAGAGCGTAGCCTGTAAATGAGATATATAATACTACAGAGTCTAGTGAAGAAAAACATACATATTTTTTTTTTGTAATTTGTTAATAGTTTTTCGTAAAGGAATAAATGTTTTATATTATTTTTCGTTTACAAAAAATGTTTGTTTTTATTATTTCTTTCAAACATACTGTCTTACATCAACACATACATAATTAATAAAACACTTTTTTTTTACTTCCTGAAAAATCTTGAAAAGTGGAGTTACAATCAATTACAATTACAATTACGAGCCACAAAGTAAAACAACATACTTACAAAGTTAATTTTTTTTTAATTATAATATATAATTATTATAATTTATAAAGGCATTTTATCTATTTGCTGGAAAATCGGAAGTAACATTTCCGCATAAATCCTTTTTTTTTTACCCGGAAATATAGCTCCGCGTAATCCCGTTTTCCGAATCCGTGCTTGGGGCGGTCCACCTGACCTGCCTGAAGTTTTCCGTGGTTTGGGGAAGCATTTCTTGGTGGTCCTCGCTGGACAGTATTTTGTGCAACGCTCCTATTATTATAAGAGTCAAAGCGTTTGACCTGCTGTTGGTCGCGTAGTCTAGCCCTGCATTCCATCATGTGATGGTTTGGTTTTTTACAGTAGTCACATGAAACCTTGCTTACTTCTCGCTTGAAGTTCTGATTTGGGGTAGGGAAAGCGGGTAATTGCCGCTTCGAATAGCAATTATTATTATAATTTATAAAGGCATTTTATCAATTTGTTGGAAGATCGGAAGTAGCGATTCCGCATAAATCCGTTTTTTTATCCGGAAATATAGCTCCCGGTCGCAGATGCCGTCAGAGCTACCTCCACATTCCTCGATTTCGAAGACGATATCGAGTACGGCCTCTATGTCCTCAACCGTTGTCGTTGGCTTCGGTGTATCCTGCAAATAAAAAAAGAAGAAACATTTTTTATATTTATCATTATATCAAATTATACCTATATTTACCATGTAATTGTCCACACAAATCAAATACTTGAAAATAATTAAAAACTGTATGCACTTTATGGCATAAAAACCTTTGAATGAAAAATTAACTGTTTGCTACCCCATTTTATACTTCTCAAATAATCATAAATATTCTTATCGTGTTTACTTGCAAGAAGTATTTCTCTCGTTAGTTATATGCACGAAAAATCCACAGTGAAACAACCACGCGTAAAATGGGATAACAAGTTTTTGGGAAGCTGTCCGGGGTCAAGAATACTAACCCCAATTAAAATAACGAACGAAATACAGCAGTGATAATTGATAATACTCACGCATAAATTGCGTAACAAATTTGGTACAAATAATCAAAAAATATTCTTATCGTGTTTATTTGCAAGAAGTATTTCTCTCGTTAGTTACATGCACCAAAAAAAATCCAGGGGTCAAGAATGCTAACTCCAGCAGTGATAATACTCACGCATAAAATGCGAAAACGAGTTTTTAAGATAGTAGATTTTTAAAATGAGAGATAAAATAAAAATCGTTTTTGAATACATTGCAATCTATTTATTTTCTTGTTATTATAAATTAAAAATATGAAGACTTTAAATTAGACTCCATCTGCATACCGCATCTGAGTCTCTGTGCGCACTTTTCTAATCCCCATGCACATTTTCCCCCAACACATTTTCATCCGGAATCCCGCACATTTTTTCCTCACTGACCAGAAATTTTTGCACATGTGCAAAATGACATTCAAAATTTTGCACATTTTTTGGTCTGGAAATTTTGCACATGTGCAAAATGAGGCAAAAGCCCTCTATCTATACTACCTACTCATCTGCAACTAAATACAAGGTTGGTCGTCAATTACGATGGTAGGGACAACCGCTCCTCCTCCAAATCCATTCAAATTCTTCATCGGACAATTAATAACCTTGCCCACTGCTGGAGCTACGGTCTCCTTAATAACCGAACTACTACTGCCCGGGTCAATGAATGCTAATACCTGTCGTCCCGAAATCTCAATTTCTTTCCTCATGGGCTGAACGCAACTGCCAAGTTGACTTTGTCGTATTTCGCCGTTAAATACTGCTGTTGTATTATTGCCAAAGGTGGGTGCGTAATTTACGCGAAATATTTTACACAATTTTTTACTGGTAAAAAATCCAATTTTTTACATAGCCAAAAATCAGTGTAAATAATGTAAGAAATGTAAAATATTTAAAAATAAATGCAAAAAATCTCAAAAAAGAAATAAAACACATGCGATAATTTCGAACATTATTTTAATAAAAATTTATTCATCTTCATCATCATCATATTGAACACTTACATTATCTTCTGCATAACTACTATTTAAAAAATAATATGAATGCAAAAGTTTTTTGGATCTTTCAAATATTGGTGTATTTCTAAGGGGGCTATGTATATTACCCCAGTTGGAAAAGACACGTTCTATGTTAGATGTTCATGCCGGTAAATTTAAAAGCTTCAAAGCAAGTTTGGCTAAATTGGGACATTTGAATTCTGTTGTCGATCAAAAAACTTCGGGCTTGGTAATATCTTTTATATATAAAATTTCGAATACACCATCTTTATTTTTGAATTCATGCCAATCATTCAATCCATCAGAATTTTTCAAAAGAAAATAATAAATTTTATGAATATGTGTTTCTTCTTATTTTTGAAAGGTTGTAGGTGAAATAAAGACTAGTATTCACATTTGATAACTTTATTAAACAAGAACAAAATCACTTCGTCGCTGCTGGTGAGGAACTGAAACTTGCGCGTTGAACAGTCAACGAGAGGGTCGAATGTCTGAGTTCAATGTGCACATAGTTGTGTTATCATTTTCGTTGTAGTACTGTAGTACTAGATTTAAGGGCAAATTCTCAACACTGCCAATAGCTTATTATTGTAGAATGGATGCAAATAATATGCAGTTGTGGCATATTTTTTCAATGCCATATCTTGGTGAGCTTTGAATTCATTTATTATTTTGGATGCATACTCATTTGTCAAATCGAACGTTAGCCACATATGCACAACGTCCGCTAATGTAGTATTTTGATTCTGGCACTTATCGATGAAACTACAAACCGGATCTAACATCTTTTTACATTCTTCACCATCTTCATCATTCGGCCGCCGGCCGTCATGCGAGCAGAACTATATGTTTCTTTGCGCTTTGCTTTCAGGTACACTGTAAATTTGAAATCATTTTGTATGTGGCTCAATTTTACCTTGACAGCAAAGTTGTAAACTTTCTTGCACTGTGCAAAAACCGTGAGAGAGCTTTGAAAAGCTTTCACACAATCACATTTTGAGACTGTGGTTGCATGCTCATCCCTGTTTTAAAGCTTTGAATATATACACGAGCAGCACGCAAGTCGAGAGCGCATCATTCAGCCGCCGGCCGTCATGCGAGCAGGATTATGTTTCTTTGCGCTTTGCTTTCAGGTACACTGTAAATTTGAAGTCATTTTGCATTGTGGCTCAATTTTACCTTGACAGCAAAGTTGTAAACTTTCTTGCACTGTGCAAAAAGCGTGAGAGAGCTTTGAAAAGCTTTCCCATAATCACATTTTGAGACTGCGGTTGCATGCCCATCCCTGCGGTAAATTCATATTGTCTAAAACTAAATTGTTAATGCTTTGTTTTACTTTTTTCGTCTTTTGATCAATATTATTGCTTTCTCAAAATCTGTTTGTCTATATTCTTTAAGTATGAAGTTCACATTATCTTTGAGGTTTTTATCACAAATATCCCTTGATAATAAGTTACCGATATGTGAATTGCAAGTGGTGTGTCATATGATATGTTGCACATTTTTGCCCATTTTCATCATTACACTTGCATTGTCTGATACAACTACATATATATTAGTATAGTAGAGGTTTTCAGCTATATCAACTGATTCTATTATAATATCAGAAAGTTTATCAGCTGTCTCAGATTCACCACTCAAATTCCATGCTTCTATAAATGCTCTTGTAAAACACTTTTCCGATTTAGGGTTGTGTATAACACTCACAACAGTTTTACTGTTGATAACAGTATTTTTCCACCCATCAATAAGAAGTACTAAATTTGCTGGTAAGGTGGAACGAGAATATTTAATGCAGTTATCATAACAACGATCTAAAAGAGTTGGATATAACGTCTTCCTAGACGGTAAAACTTTGGCATATCCAGGTCTTGGTTTTAATCATATTATGAAAATGAGGAGATTCTATTTTGGTAAACGATATATTGCAGTCGAAAAAATATTTGGCTACAGCGAAATCGTCGGCTGAGAATAGAATTGTCGTATACGCCACTATACATGCTTAATTTACAGAAAACGAGTTTAAAGTTTATACAGCAATATTTTTTTAAATTTATTCAGTATGAGTTAGAAACTTTGAATATCCTAATATATAAGTGTAAGGAATATAACCATGAAAAAAAGTAAGAAAAAAATAATTGATCATCCCAAAACTGAGGGGGCTGATTTGCAGATACGGCAAAACTATTCTGAAAATTTGAATTCTGTTCAGAATAGTTTGGTCGTAGTGCAATTCTAATTATTTCTTTTACACAATCACGGTTTTGGTGATTCATAACAAAAAATATTGAACGTCACTCTTTACAACACCAATTATTTTAATTTCTCATCCCTTCCCCTCCTTCTACCCTTATTGAAAGCGTTGAAATTAGAAAATATTAGCATTTTTTTAAGTATAACAACTACATGAGAACACAACCTTTTACATAGGAATTTCATTTTAATTTTTATTTAAAATTAAGACCTTGAACCTCACTTACATATTTCTTAAGAATTTGGAAAACTTATGAAATAAAAAATTCCTGTCTTTTCATTGGACCATGTTATTGTATTAAAAAGTTTAAAATTTGTGTTAATGCAAGACGTTAATACTAACAATAAAATATAAAATTCTTACATCTTATTTTTATATAATTTCAGTATAATACAGGAATTAAAATATTACTTTTTATTATGAGACTTGAACAAAGCATCATAAAAGGACTGATTTGTTGCAGGGCAATATTTTAACATTGATTTCAAGTCATTGATTTTCTCATTAGTTAACACAATTTTTTTTTGTAATATCCTTAACAGTAGGTAATGTTTTGGGGGGTGGACTGCCAGATGTATTCTTTAAGCTTACTATATGGAAGATTTTTAAAATACAAAGATTCAGAGGCAAGTTTGAAATTTTTAAAATCTTCCTTTTGCATTTGAATAATTTTTAAATCTACCTTAGCTGTGTTAATTGAAAGAAATTCTTTGATTAATGTAACTGGACTGTAAATTTCTAGACCTCTTAACTTTCTTTCAATAATACTGTGAAAAACGTATATATTTTGAATTGAACTATGACCAAGCTCACAGAATTTTCGTTCAATGAGTTTAATATTATAATTTTTTTGGAATATTTTTAAGGCGGTAGACATTATTGAATTTTTGTTTTGTATCAGACAACTATCTGACCAAAAAATAATATGCTCTTTGGTATCAGGGCAATCTAAAATAATGGAAACCATAATTTTTAATAAACAGCTTTATATTTCATTTGCATCTCTGCCGCCATTGACTGATACCAAATTGGTTCTGTTATTAATTGAGCAATGTGCTGTAAAATTGAAACAATTTAATTTTCTTTTATAAAAGAACACTGACACATTAGCTATGGACAAGGGAAACACTTTTTCTAAGTTAAAAGTGATTACAGCTTTATTTTTATATTCACCATTTTTTACTTTGCCAGTGTCATTGTTTCGTTCTTCCATTGTCAATAATTTACTTATTTTGTGCTTTTTAATTTTTTCATCCACTGGTTTATTTTTGTATTCCTGACAAAGATCACAAAGGTCTTTCCTAGGTTTGTAAAACCCTAAATTAAACTCATTATTAAACACATTTCTATATAGATTGTATTTTACTTCTGACCATCGTTTGTTAAACGCAGGTAGAATATGCCTTTGGATATCACTGAAGATAATACAAATGTTTTCTTGAGACACTTGATTATTTTCAATTAAAAATGTTGATAGTCCCTCTACTGTTTTCCCTCCTCCAATGTACGAAAGGATTAACTCACGTTTTGAACACTTAAAACTTGACATTTTACAAAGTTATTAAAGTAATATTTGTACGCGACAACCGTATTTAATTATTACTATGAATTAGAAATAAAGGTGTCAGCTCTTTATATACTATTTTAAACATAAGGACAGTGTGGATTTTTTTGATAACTTTTTCCCACGTAAATGATAAACAATATGATAAACTCCTTAATATCAATTTAACCATATGGAAGAAATGACAAAACATTAGCGCGAATTATTATATTGATAGAAATAATCTCAGTTTCAAGCCACCATAGATAAGCGATTTGCGGTTTTCGACTTTTATCAAGTTTTTTCGCATATCTTCAAAAGTCGCAAAAAGTCGCAGCTGATTTTTATAAATGTTTATTAGGAATACCTAAACTACCAATTCGTATTAAATGTAAAGCGTGGGCAAACGTGGGTAATGGTCAAAACCTTCGATGAACTTTATGAAGTTATTTATTTCCACTTGTTCTACTTTTTATTTTTATTTTTAATACACAATTACAGCCATATAATATCATTCTTATAATATATTCATAAGATTAGCTTTTGAGAAATTCGTAATACTTAATATATATTCCTACAAAGTTTAACAAGAAATTAACTTTAAAAGTGGTGATGTACACATACTTGACAGAGGCATCCATAAAAATAATGAACTTTGGAGCACTGAAACAATTTTTTTTATATATAATTTATATAAAAAATCCACGGTTTAGTAAAGTTTGACTATTAAACTATGAAATAAAATTAAAATAGTATGTTATTAGCGACATTGTTAAAAAATCCTTTTTGATCTGCTTTTGTTCTACTATTTTCCACTGTGCGGCGCGGCGAAAATACGTATAATTTCCTGCTTGATGTTCTACATGATCCAGATCCATATACAGCTCAGTAACTACTAAACTAGTAAATGACTACTAAATTAGTAAATCATATTGCACTGTCTTTTATACCATAATTTTTGGTGTGATAAACTTATTTATCAATATTTCACACTAAACCACACATTTTACGAAACCATAATAGCTTCCACAAAGAAAAACTCAAAAAGTTATCGAAAATTCGTTTAAAAGATTCGTCAAAAAGAAAGATAAAAGAGCAAACATAAACAGCCTCCAACTGATGATAAAAAAGGTGCTAAAATAGCATTTCTCTTATCGCATTTGATTTCTCCTTTAGCACGTTTAACTTTGAGTCATATCTCATCAAACATAATTTGCATTGAAAATGTTGCGAAATTATGAATCCTATTGAATATCACAATATGATTGAATTCTGTTTGATTATATAGTATGAATGAAATATTTTGCTATGGTTATCGCAGGAATAATTTGAGATTGTTTTATTTTCTTTCATTCTTTCTTTTATCATAGCATAGGAAAAAATTGCATTAATTTCAATAATTGACAACAATCACTGTGCAGTGTGCACACAAGTAGTATAGATAGAGGGATTCCCGACCATTTTGCACGAGATTGCGATTCCGAGGCGTAATAGATAAGGAACGAGGTATAGAAATTTTAGTCAAATGCAAAAAAAATAGAAATGTGCAAAATTTATTCTGGTCTAAATTGACTGATTAAAAAATGTGCGAATCCGAGTCATAATAGATAAAGAACGAGCAATAGAAATGTTTGTCGAGTGTAAGCAAGCAAGTTCATGTGTAAAATATAAGAATTTTAAAAAAAATAAAAAAAAATAAAACACATTATATTTCTATTAATCATTTTATTGTTTATGATTTTATAAAGGAGCATAAAAATTAGGGTTTGGCGCAGATTTTGCAAACTGCAAATTATAAGAATTTCCAGATATTGCGAGATATTTGATAAAATATCCTCCTGCGTTTATCAAATCCATCGTCTTTACTGATAAATTGCTGTACCGCTCCGGCAAAAACATCTGATGTGTGTGTAGTTCCAATATAATTCGCTCGCCATATTTCGTTTGAATCTTTCCTCAGCTTAACATTATGATGTAATGTTGCAAAGGTTCCATATCCTTAACCATCAAAAGCGGTTTATAGTTGTAAGTGTTCAGTTCATCTAAGGCTGCAAATGCAAAATGCTGGTTTACATCATCTGAACTCATTGTTGATGTATCTGTAAGTTACAGAAATATTGATCATTAGTAAATACAAAATGTTTTTTTTAAATATGTTATACTTACTTGGCAGAGACATCTTTCAAAGATTTTCTAGTTAAATTTCTCAACTAATTCCTTCCAGACCGAACTTCGTAATGAGTAACTAATTGTGCGCTGCCTCAATTTATACTTCTTCAATAAATCGATTAAATTTAAAAAAAATCTGTTGCTATATGTTGTCTTGGTTGACTTCTGAAAATATTGTTTTCGCACTTTACGCTTGAATTGTTTCTTGCGCGTGAATATTATCACTGCTATGTTTTGCACGTTAGAATTTTAACTGGGGTTTTCATTCTTGATCCCGGATTGCTTCCGGACTCCTTGAGTAGTATGAAAATGAGAATTCTGGATAAAGCGGCTAGCGGCTAAGCGGTTCATGAAATTTGCGGCCATAAATTGAAAGCGGCTCAGGTGCAATGTATGTGAGCAGTAAAGTCTTAGCCGCTGTAGATAAATTTCGAATGAGATTGAGATAGAAAAAAATTGTAATCAAATGAATGCTGGGTTAGATAAAAATTTTGCGAAATTGCAAAACAAAAAAATGGTAAACAAATTAAATGAATGAGCTGCCGCGCCGGGTCAGATAAAAATTTTCTGAAATTGTGAAAAAAAATGTAAACAAACTCGTAACCGACGAGCTTTTGATACCATTTTATGTGAATTTCGACCACCCCTTTAAAAATACACATAAACATGTTGAAGAACCGGTAGAACATTTTTTAGAAAACATAGTAGCTTTCTCAAAGAAAAATTTAAAATTACATCGGAAATTCGTTTAGAAAATCGTCAAGAAGATAGATAGAAGAGTAAACATAATTTATGTTACATAAACACTAAGGAGCCTCCAACTGATGATAAAAAAAATTGCTACCGGGTCAGATAAAAATTATGGGAAGTTGTGAAAAAAAAATTGTATGAAAATCCCAAAACTGAAGAAGCGATAAACCTTGCGCCGCCGAAGGAATGATAAGCAAAATATTTTGAATGTTATCTTCAGAAAAATATTAACTTTGTTGCAAATTGCACAAAATTAAAGAATTGTATTTTTAAATTGAAAGCAAATTTATCTGCAAAAAAGGTTAGGATTAGGAAATAAAAGGTGTTTATTGAAATAAATTTTATATTTGCATTCTATATTTTGATTAAACTTTATTTATACATACATATGTTTGCAATTACACTGTTATAAATATATATATATAATATATATATAATATATATTATATATAGCTAATTTAAGTAAATTGCAAAATTTAAAAATTTCTATAAAAATTGGAATTTGGGTTAGATTTGGCTTTTGAATGGAAATCTAATGTTTCGTGTGTCTTTAATTTTTGGGATGGTGGATAATGTTGCACATAACGGAAAGAGAACGAAAAATTCATTTTGTTTTAAACATAACGATATTGCAAGGATAAATTTATCAGTGAATGGTGTGCAGGTGCCTAATCAACCTTTAGAATTTGACTTTTTCAGTGCAAACCCCAAAAGCACAAGAGGTTATTTAACATTATTCAAAGGAACCGGAATTCATTATTTTGACAACGGTCATCAAATATCTAAAGATTTTTTCGATAAGGGGGGTTTTTTGCTAGCGTTTGATCTTACAAGTGATCATTCATACAACTCCACTTGTGCTAATCTTCTCAATCAGGGCACAGTACGCATAGAGGAGATGTTTAAAAAGGCTCTAAAGACGGCTATAACCTGCATAGTCTTTGCAGAATACGGCGCAACCTTGGAAATTGATAAGAATCGAAATGTATTCACCAGCTTCTGATAAGGTGGTTTTGAGAGAGAGAGACAGAGAGAGTACGAGAAATATGTAAAGTCACAGACTGTCTGACCAAACCGTCCTAATACCCTTACTTAATCCCTTACTTGCAAAATCATTAGCTACAAATCCTAAAACAAGGAGATTCTTTAAAGGTGTATTCTCATGAAATCTTCTTCCAAATAATATAAAAAAAACCGGCATGTATCATAGCCAATACAGACCGACCCTCCACATAAAGGCGGTACTAATTGGGTTGCATTTTATTTCCCAAGCAAAGCTAGCATATAACGGCAAAAAACATAAAATGATGTTGTGTAACGAAAAAGTTGAACTGATAGTGCCGAAAAAACTTAAAAAAATTAAAGAATATCCGCAAGAGAGACAAAGAGGAATTAGAGGTCCCGGGTGAAGACTTACTGCTGAGCTACACATGCTTTCTGGACTATTACCACAACCGAAAAATCACCATTGGGTTTGACAAGTACACGTATCAAACAAAGATAGTTTTCCATCGTCATGGCCGCTTTCCTGTGTCAGCATCTTACTCTGGATGGCAGGCAATTCAAAAACATCTAACAAGCTTAAAAGCCGAGCTCGACACAGACACCATTCCTGCTAACCAAGAGGCGCTTCTCGTGGAATACACCATACCCGTCGAAATATCTGCCGTTAAGCTGACTTTAGGTAACCTGTACAGATTATTTGACCTGTTGGACTTTTTAAATATGGTTATGTACCACAACAACAACATAGTCGACGGTGTTGAAGAATATTTTAGACTTTATTGTGAAAAATGTAAGTGTCCTTTTTGTCAAACGAAGACTTTTTCATACAGTCTAGAGCCGTGTAGATATTAATACAATTTTGTATAGCACAGCGATTTTTTAAGTATTCTTATGGATTTCGCAGGGGGCTTGGAAATTTTGCTATTCACTTAATCTCGGTGTTGCGTTTAATTGTACAATCTCTGCAGCCGGGATGTATTTTCTGATGAACGACGCTTTTGCCTCACCTTTAACGTATGTATATTGTCGCAGTTTCCAATATTGAAAAAACTTGCGGTAAATTATTGTAAGGTACATCGCGATCGCCTCCATTCCAGTGTAAATTGTTTATGTTTTGCACATCGTACCGGTTCTGTCTCCGAGCTTTCATTATAGTTCCTGGTAGGGGTAGGCGGCATAAAATGATATATGTAACTTTGGAAATATGGTTCTAGAGGTAAGTACTGCAACCTCCTTAGCAAAGTACTATCCATTGTTACCGCTAACAAATTGGATGTTGTGGATACATACTTATCCATCGCAACGGTTGTGATAAAATGAATCGTGTTTGTGGCTTTACTGCAATATATATTGACATATATATTATACATGCTTATGTTTTTTTTTTTTTTGGCTATTGCCAGGATGTGGAATCTTCCAAAGATAACAACGATGTTGCACTGGCATGCACGATTCGCCGACATGGAAGGCGCCTACGTACTAAACCACACCCTTGCACACTCTTCTACCACTCTCCCCGCGGGACTGCCGTTAGGTATTACATTGCGGGGCTGGTTAGCATTTTATGCTTGTCTCTCCGTTGTTTCTCTTTCTCTTCTTTGTTTTCCCTATATGCGGAGCTCCTTCTGAACATTTGTAACAAAATTGAGGGTGTTTTGTCATGAAATTGTGTCCATTTTAAGTAGTCCCCATCAAATTTTGGAAGGACTATTTTCGGTAACCTCATGACTGAGGATGCTGCTGATGTATTCTGAGGAACGGTATCCGCTGTGTCACTTCGTTGATGCCTCGAATTCAACTTTTCTGCTAGCTCGATTTGAGCGTCTTGCACGTCTTGTTCAAGAGTTAGGAACCTTTCCTAACTCTTTTATGTTACATAAACACTAACTCTAATTTATGTTACATAAACACTAAGGAGCCTCCAACTGATGATAAAAAAAATTGCTACCGGGTCAGATAAAAATTATGGGAAGTTGTGAAAAAAAAATTGTATGAAAATCCCAAAACTGAAGAAGCGATAAACCTTGCGCCGCCGAAGGAATGATAAGCAAAATATTTTGAATGTTATCTTCAGAAAAATATTAACTTTGTTGCAAATTGCACAAAATTAAAGAATTGTATTTTTAAATTGAAAGCAATTTTATCTGCAAAAAAGGTTAGGATTAGGAAATAAAAGGTGTTTATTGAAATAAATTTTATATTTGCATTCTATATTTTGATTAAACTTTATTTATACATACATATGTTTGCAATTACACTGTTATAAATATATATATATAATATATATATAATATATATTATATATAGCTAATTTAAGTAAATTGCAAAATTTAAAAATTTCTATAAAAATTGGAATTTGGGTTAGATTTGGCTTTTGAATGGAAATCTAATGTTTCGTGTGTCTTTAATTTTTGGGATGGTGGATAATGTTGCACATAACGGAAAGAGAACGAAAAATTCATTTTGTTTTAAACATAACGATATTGCAAGGATAAATTTATCAGTGAATGGTGTGCAGGTGCCTAATCAACCTTTAGAATTTGACTTTTTCAGTGCAAACCCCAAAAGCACAAGAGGTTATTTAACATTATTCAAAGGAACCGGAATTCATTATTTTGACAACGGTCATCAAATATCTAAAGATTTTTTCGATAAGGGGGGTTTTTTGCTAGCGTTTGATCTTACAAGTGATCATTCATACAACTCCACTTGTGCTAATCTTCTCAATCAGGGCACAGTACGCATAGAGGAGATGTTTAAAAAGGCTCTAAAGACGGCTATAACCTGCATAGTCTTTGCAGAATACGGCGCAACCTTGGAAATTGATAAGAATCGAAATGTATTCACCAGCTTCTGATAAGGTGGTTTTGAGAGAGAGAGACAGAGAGAGTACGAGAAATATGTAAAGTCACAGACTGTCTGACCAAACCGTCCTAATACCCTTACTTAATCCCTTACTTGCAAAATCATTAGCTACAAATCCTAAAACAAGGAGATTCTTTAAAGGTGTATTCTCATGAAATCTTCTTCCAAATAATATAAAAAAAACCGGCATGTATCATAGCCAATACAGACCGACCCTCCACATAAAGGCGGTACTAATTGGGTTGCATTTTATTTCCCAAGCAAAGCTAGCATATAACGGCAAAAAACATAAAATGATGTTGTGTAACGAAAAAGTTGAACTGATAGTGCCGAAAAAACTTAAAAAAATTAAAGAATATCCGCAAGAGAGACAAAGAGGAATTAGAGGTCCCGGGTGAAGACTTACTGCTGAGCTACACATGCTTTCTGGACTATTACCACAACCGAAAAATCACCATTGGGTTTGACAAGTACACGTATCAAACAAAGATAGTTTTCCATCGTCATGGCCGCTTTCCTGTGTCAGCATCTTACTCTGGATGGCAGGCAATTCAAAAACATCTAACAAGCTTAAAAGCCGAGCTCGACACAGACACCATTCCTGCTAACCAAGAGGCGCTTCTCGTGGAATACACCATACCCGTCGAAATATCTGCCGTTAAGCTGACTTTAGGTAACCTGTACAGATTATTTGACCTGTTGGACTTTTTAAATATGGTTATGTACCACAACAACAACATAGTCGACGGTGTTGAAGAATATTTTAGACTTTATTGTGAAAAATGTAAGTGTCCTTTTTGTCAAACGAAGACTTTTTCATACAGTCTAGAGCCGTGTAGATATTAATACAATTTTGTATAGCACAGCGATTTTTTAAGTATTCTTATGGATTTCGCAGGGGGCTTGGAAATTTTGCTATTCACTTAATCTCGGTGTTGCGTTTAATTGTACAATCTCTGCAGCCGGGATGTATTTTCTGATGAACGACGCTTTTGCCTCACCTTTAACGTATATTGTCGCAGTTTCCAATATTGAAAAAACTTGCGGTAAATTATTGTAAGGTACATCGCGATCGCCTCCATTCCAGTGTAAATTGTTTATGTTTTGCACATCGTACCGGTTCTGTCTCCGAGCTTTCATTATAGTTCCTGGTAGGGGTAGGCGGCATAAAATGATATATGTAACTTTGGAAATATGGTTCTAGAGGTAAGTACTGCAACCTCCTTAGCAAAGTACTATCCATTGTTACCGCTAACAAATTGGATGTTGTGGATACATACTTATCCATCGCAACGGTTGTGATAAAATGAATCGTGTTTGTGGTTTTACTGCAATATATATTGACATATATATTATACATGCTTATGTTTTTTTTTTTTTTTGGCTATTGCCAGGATGTGGAATCTTCCAAAGATAACAACGATGTTGCACTGGCATGCACGATTCGCCGACATGGAAGGCGCCTACGTACTAAACCACACCCTTGCACACTCTTCTACCACTCTCCCCGCGGGACTGCCGTTAGGTATTACATTGCGGGGCTGGTTAGCATTTTATGCTTGTCTCTCCGTTGTTTCTCTTTCTCTTCTTTGTTTTCCCTATATGCGGAGCTCCTTCTGAACATTTGTAACAAAATTGAGGGTGTTTTGTCATGAAATTGTGTCCATTTTAAGTAGTCCCCATCAAATTTTGGAAGGACTATTTTCGGTAACCTCATGACTGAGGATGCTGCTGATGTATTCTGAGGAACGGTATCCGCTGTGTCACTTCGTTGATGCCTCGAATTCAACTTTTCTGCTAGCTCGATTTGAGCGTCTTGCACGTCTTGTTCAAGAGTTAGGAACCTTTCCTTATCGTATTCTGCACCGATGAAAGATCCTATTCCCATGATTTCATGATGTAACATCTCCGCCTGTTCACAACCTTGTTGGATTCTTGCCTTTTTAATTTCATAAAACTCGTGTCGTGTCTGATCATGTGTGTGTAAACTATTCAGTGTTCTGGTCAGCGACTCAAGAACAGCACGCTGCTTCCGAATTAGCACCATTGCCGCTGCTTCTGAGTTACCGTCGTTATCTTCATCCTTGGTCGGCACATTGTCTTTTCCTGCGGTCCCTGGCTTGGAATCTCCTTCATCGCCTGTTTTGGAATCTCCTCCATCGCCTGTTTTGGAACCTCCTCCATCGCCTGTTTTGGAACCTGCTCCATCGCCTGGCTGCTTGACCTCTACTCCCGCTGCCTTCAGCTCCCATGCCTTCTAGATGTCCATCATCTGCTGAAGCGTCTTCTCGTAGATGGCTCGAATACTATTGTAGTAATCGTCAGCGAAGTGCGGATATTCGGGGTTTGCGCCAAATTCCCTGATTTGCGTGTCTGTGGCATCAAATTTTTGCCAGTTGTTGTCAAGTTCGGAACCCTTCTTATGCTGTAGTTCGAGCATAAACGATTGATCTCGTCTCCTATCTCTTTTTGTGCCTTTGTGAGTTCTTCTAGGCTCATGTTGTCTATTTGTCCTAACTGTTCCTTGATGAACGGAGTTGGGTAGAGTAGAGATTAATAGTTGCTGTAGTTGTGATCGCTTGTCAAATCACGTCGGGGTCACCAATCTTCCGATTGAGAGTTTTTTCTCAACCGGAGATAAAGGTTCTTGTACCTTATCTCTGTGTCACGTGCAAACGGTTCTTGTTACCACTGCACTGTTTTTTGCTGGAATGTGAGTCTCAAAAGACTCAATGGTTAATTATTTGTTGTGAGCACTGACTGAGAAAATGACTGCGAAATGACTGAAAGAGCGACTGAAAAATGACTGCAATAATTTTATTGATTGCCAAAATATTTAAATACAAATAATTTGCTTACAACTAATTGCTTACAACTATTGATTGCTGTTTACGAAATGATTGCTACCCGTTTGCGACATAGCTGTAAATTCGGTCGTGCGAATTAGACCACCATCGCTTTAGCGCAATTTGCAACTTGGCGCTTCCGCGGTCACCGCCCTAGGTTTTTGTTATGAATCATAACACACATTATTTTGAAAAGTTTCGTCGGTAACCATTGATTTCAAACACTCAAAATTGACAATTTTAGAATTTTGAAAATTCGTCGTAATATCTTTACATTTGGTAATGTACTCTTGTGGGGGGGTAAACCGCAAAACAAGGGGATAATTAGATATCAGTCCAACAAACTACAAAATTCAACTTTAACAAACTTTTATTTATTTCCGTATTCTGACTACACTCTACAAGGTTTTTCTTCCAATTGAACTTCCAAATAGCAGCAGGCGCCGCTCTCCCTCATGCGTACATGTCAACATTCGCACATGTCGCGACTTGTCCTCCTGCAACACGTTCTTCTCGTGCGGTTGTTTGTTGTTCACCGGGTCTCGGGACCTGTGGCGGGGCGTGAACAACTCTGAACCTTTTTCTGCTTCAACTTTAAGACTATAAGTTTTAGGGCCTGTGCTTACAAATTCTGAAATAAACGCATTAGAGCCGAAACATTCTATTTCGTCTATTAAGTCGCCCAAAAAGTCGGAAATTGTAAAAGGTATGGGGCTGTCTTTGTTATCAACAAATATAACACTATCTGTGTCACAATATAAAATCTTTTCTCCTACTTTTTCTAAGGCCTTGTAAAGCTTAAGTCTCGCAAATGCAGTTGTGTAGGCGGCAATTGGTATGTTAACGTGTGGTAACATATTTAAATTTTCCTGCAGATGTCTCCACGTTACCCATATGGTATTTTCATTAATCGCGTGTAAAGAACAAATTTCGATTCCGGGTGATTGTACAAAATCACAAAATTCTTTAAAATTATTAATGACTTCGGTGTAGGTTATGTCATTTCTTTGACCGAATTTACCCCATAAAGAATTTAAACAAATTTTTGCTGTGTTTTAACGCCCGGTGTTTTTGTGAATTTGTTTTTTATCCAAAATTATATTTTCTTTTTTCTCATAGGCCTTTAGGAAGTTAAAGTGGAAGTGAAAGTGGAAACTTAACATTTATTGATTCATTAAATTTTCTGGCATTACCTCTTTCTAAGTTTCCCGAGGTGTGTGATATTAAAGATCATGTGAAAGGGTATTATCCTTATTACTTTAACAGAACAGAAAATATTGATTTTATTGGTAGTTTCCCAAGATGCGGCTTGTATGTAGACGGTTTTATTTCAGAAACCGACACAGTGTACGAATTTTTCGGTTGCTTTTATCACGGTTGCAATGATTGTTTACTTCGAGAGTTTACAAATAGTACACCTCAAACGTTGGAATCTATGAACCAGAGTTACACGAGATTTATATTCTTCACCTTTAATTGAGCTCATTACAAAGAAGAAATTAAAAAATACAAAATGTTGTGTCGTGTTGCTGTTGATGGCCTGTCAGCAGGCCGAAATGCATCCAAATATAAAGAAATTTTAATTTATATATTGTATTTTTTAATTTCTTGTTTGTAGTGAGCTCAATTAAAGGTGAAGAATATAAATTTTGTATAATTTACTGGAGCTTCACGGTTGTTCAATTGAAAACATATATATTAACTAGAGATATGAGAGTACTATAAAAAGAATTCAAATAATCAAACAGAATGCCTATAAATTGGTTTACATTTTGGAATGTGAATTTAATAAATTTCTTAAATAAAACCCTGACACAAATCAAAGATTAAATGATATTGCCGCACATTTTTCAATTCCGCTTAACCCACGTAGTGCTATTTTTGGCGGGCGCACCGAAGTATTTAAACTATACGTATACCACAAAGTGGCAAAAGAAAGCGAAATAATTCGTAATTTGGACTTTACAAGTCTGTATCCATATATTAACAAATATTTACGGTACCCTATCGGACACCCACAAATATTTCAAAATGATGATATACCTGCACTATCGGAAATTGTATCAATGCCTGGCTTTATTAAGTGTTCCGTTGTAGCACCACCTGATTTATTTTTACCGGTGCTACCTTTTAAAACTAACTAAAAAACTATAATTTGCGCTTTGTAAAAAATGTGCAGACGAAAATAAAATTAACCCCTGCCAGCATAATAAAGAAGAAAAGCAAATTATCGGTACCTGGATTATCCCCGAAGTTGCTTTAGCCGTTAAAAAGGGTTATAAGATTAAAAAAGTCTGTTGCGTGAGCAACTGGTAGAAATGTGTAGCGGTAATAAAAAAAATGCGCAAGCAGCCTTGGTTTTTAACCTATTTATTGTAATCAGGAAAACGAACAAAATTCATAAAACAACAAAATATGTGTTTAAAAAAAAAAAAAAACAAAAAAAAACTTTTCAATTGAATTCAATATAAATCAATAATACTGGATACGGTAAGTAACAAATAAAATACTAATAAAAATCTTTTTTGTAATTTTCTTTTTTCCATTTCAGAGTTTCATTTATGCAAATGGACATAGTGCGATGTTCATTATGTTGCAAGCTTTATAGTAACATAGATAGGTAACAACGGATTCAGCGTGAATAAAAATGTGTTTGATCAACTTCAATCCGATCACCTTACTACACTTACATATTTTTCTTGTTTTCTCCTTTTTAGTACACTTATATAAAGCTTGTGCCTAAATTTTTTTTTTTATTTTATTTTTTATTTCAGATAAATTTGCTTTCAATTTAAAAATACAATTCTTTAATTTTGTATTGCAGTTTGCGTTCCCCTTACAGGAACACATCATGAAACCCTTTAGCGGCTACCACGACAAAGGTAGTTGTCAAAGACTATACAATTATAGGCATTCACGAGCTCGAAGAGTAGTGCAAAATACTTTTGAGTTGCTAGCAAGTGTGTTCCGTGTGTTTCGAAAACCACTAATGGTAAATGTAGAAAACGCAGAACTTCTGACCACAACATGTATTCACCTGCACAACTTCTTAAGAAAGAGCAAATCATCTCGATCTCTACACTGTCCTCCACTCCTCCAAGAGCGTTTGATCACGAAACACTAGATGGTAATATTGTTCCTGGATCATGGAGGGCAGTAGTCCAAGGCCATACTGGTTTGCTAGATTTAGCTCATTGAGCACGAAAGTCAACTTTAGAAGCTAAAGAAGTGAGAAATGAATTTATGACGGATTTTCAGTTAGATGAGGGACGTGTGCCTTTTCAGGACGATTACACCTAATTTTATATGTAACTAGCCTCATATGTATTTTTTTGTAACAATATTATTTAAATTTCAAATAAAGCTTAAAACTTGATGATATTTGTAAACATAAAAATTTCAGATAATAGGTCTGTTCGCGTACTCTCAGAAATTATAATGCATTGTAATGCATTTGCAGGAAGTCGTTCGCGTACTCACTTTTCCCTGAAAATTTTGTTTACGTCATAGCTTCCCCTCTTTAAGGAACTTGCAGGCAGTATTTCTGCCTTCGGTTTCCTTATCGTATTGAAGAGGACACTTTGACACTTCGTTTTGAAGTGACAGTTTGTTTTTTTGAAAGAAAAATAATATTTAAATGAACTCAAAGAAGAAAATATACATGTCTATGCCGTCAGCCAGGGCCATTGCCCTGGCCAAGATTTGACCTATATCACGTCAGTGGCCTTGGAAAATGGGTCAAAGATCAAGGCCCTGGCTGGCCCTGGCTATTGTAACGGTCCAGATAATGGCCCTGGCTGCAGGCAGAAAAATATTGGAGTCATAATATGGGAACAATAACGTGGACCTGGCTGTAGGCATGGACCTGGCTGACCGCATGCGTGCCTGCAGCCAGGGCCATTATCTGGACCGTTACAATAGCCAGGGCCAGCCAGGGCCTTGATCTTTGACCCATTTTCCAAGGCCACTCACCATTTGCCTTTTTTACCCGGCGATGAACCACTTTTCTTCGATTGAAGTTTTTTGCTCTCTCGATGGAAAGCTGATCGTAAATTTTTTATTTTTTTTTTCACTTCAGGCACCGCACAATTATATTTCGATGCCAATTTCTGCAATGTGTCCAGTTTAACTTTATTGCTTTATAACTTGCACTTTTAATATTCCATAATTTTCTGGAGAATTGTAGTAATCTTTTATGAATAAAATTGTTTTTTCATTATTCCATTCCATCGTATCGCATGCTACAAGTCGCACCGATCCAATGACTGGCGACACGTTGCGACCACGGCGTCTCTCCTCCAATATCTGGTTTTTCGAGCCGGATTTGTTTCTCGTTACGCTATTTTCATATTGTTCCACACATTTCTTATCTTCTTGCGTAATTTCTTGGTTATCACTCCCAGCTACTTCTTCTAGTTCCCAGAACTTCTTAATTTCGTCGATGTTAATTATGCTTATTAAACTGGTGAAGTTGTTACTGGTTGCAGAACCGCATTTCCTTGAGATAATCCACTAGTTGTTTTTGCTGAGCTATCGGTGACCCGCTAAAGCCTTTGAGTAAGCCATCTAAAAGGATCTCGATTCTCGCTATAGATGTCTGCATCCGGTATGATATCAATTTTTCCTTGTTTTTGATAATCTGGATCTGCTAAGTTGATCATTTGATGTGCCGAAAATGATGCCATTGCTCGCTATTTGTTGTAATTTCTGGAAGTAGATGATTCAATTTATTTAGCACGAATGCTTTTATAGTTGTTTCAAATGTTGATTCAAATCTTGGTGTAATTTTTAAGACTACGTATGTCGAGACAGAATTCTTGTACTGTGCATTTATTCCGGTAACTGTTACATTTGTCTTTGCTCGTTTTAGGGCTACCCTTTCAGATATGAAGGAGGCCTTTTAGCCTTGCTCTGTTAATGCTTTCAATTTGCGAAGACTGCCATCCCTTGATTTCACTGTAACAATGACTGTGGCCAGTAACACTTCCGATGTATCTTGTAATTTTGCGATATTTAATGTTACTCTTTCTGGAGCCTGGATGCTTCTTTTTGGCTCCTGTGTTTTTTGGTCTTCGTGTAGCAAGGTGTTGTGTTTTCGGTTACATTTGAGGCAGGTATTCTTACTTTGATATCTCTCGGCATCATGCCCCTTTCGTAAGCAATTTAGGCTAAGACTGTTTCGTCTACCTGCTTCGCTCTTTTGACTTACTGTCATGTCATGTTGTTTTGGGCATTTAAACATGCTATGGTTTCCATTGCAGAAGGCGCATTTCAGCGTTACCACTGTTTGATACGTTTGGAATGGTTTATGCGCCGTAGTTTTCTTCTCTACATCTCTCTTTCTTGATTTTTCCATAGATTCTAGAGATTGAAATCTATTTTCCAAAAAGGACAATAACTCATTGAATTTTGGGACATCCTTGGGATCATTCAACTGTTGGCCATAAATCCTGTATGACTCTCTGTCCAGCTTCCTTATAAGGATATAAGCAAGTATGAAATAATGGCCCCCAACTTTTCGTTTCAATCCCTATACTTTGTATGCCTTGCAGAGCTTCCTCTACACTGTCGTGAATCTGTTTTAGCTCCTGTGCTGATTCTCTGATGAGTGTAGGTTGATTTAAGAGATTGTCAAGATGTGCACTCAACAGTAACCTTTTATTGTTATATCTGTCACATAACAAATTCCAAGCTGATTCATAGTTGCCATCGGAAATCGTCAGATGTTGAATAAGCCTGCTGCCTGCGTAGCTTAGTTTCACCTGATTATGAATATATGTCATGGGACGAGACCCATGACTTATAGTTGCCATCAAAGATCGGGATCGTGATTTTTGGCAATTGAACACTGTAGTGCTCTTGGTTACTTGAAGTCGGGTCTTGCACGCTTTCCTGTAAAATAAAAAGTGCATTTTGTAGCTTACTCTCAGTGAAGCCGTGATACGCCCAGTTGGTTTGGATTTGCTGTTCATCCTCCTCGTGGACGAGAATTTCTTCCAACGGAGAGGTAATGTTATTCAATGCTTCTATAATTACCCGCTCTTTATACTCACAATACCTCTTGGTGAGAGTATTCGAGGTAGTACCTTCTTGGACTTCATTCAGGTGTTTGTCCAATGTGTTGTATCGCACCTTCAGCCTTTTATATTGAAGAGCTTGTTCCTCTTCTCTTTCTTCTGTTTCTTGTTCTTCTGTTGCCTCGAGTGCATCCTCTGATGTATCATCTTCCGTTGAGGCTCCAGACGTTGACGCTGATCTGATCTTCTCTTCTTCTTGTTTCAGCAGAGCCAACGCTGCTTCGTATTTTGTTTTTACCTTGGCGGATTTATTTGCTATCTGTATTTGCCGTTTTGAGCAGTTCTTCATGAGTTTTCATGAACTGTATCCAGTAGGGGTCCAAGGTCCTGTAGTGTCCACTCGGGTGGTCCTTATTCCTAAGGAAAAAATTTTTTTTCTTTAATTTCGCGGGGCACCACGTAATTTGATTATATACCATAAGAAAGTATTTCAGTATTTTTTTTGAATTTTTTAAATGACATTTAGAGGTCGCTACCAAGGTTTGAGTTTTAAATAAAAACTCAAAATCTGTATTTGTTAGATTCTTTAATTGTTATAGCCAGGACATAAAAAATATACAAAATGTTTGTTGTTGTTATGAATTAAGATATTATGTAGAATGTAGATATTTGAATCATTTATTTTTAAGATACAAGGGTTGACTTGTTAGTATTAGGGTACTTTTTCCTATACTCTTTTACCAACAAAAGCAAATATTGCTTTTGTTCTTCATTGGTTGTAATTAATTTATTATATTCTTCCATTAAAGCAACACCGCGCTCAGCTATGTCGTTCACTACTCGCAAAGAATGAACGATATTTTTGGCAGCTACATATTTAGTGTCTTCGTTCCAAGTTTCCACGTCTTTTTTCAAAAAATTTGATGAGATACCTATGATCTGGAAGAATCTTAAGGAATTACTACTAACGAAGTTTTCTATATTTTTTTCGTGGATATGTGTGATATCAAGGTTTATTCTTTTTAAGGAATCTTCTGTGCCTTCAATTTTCAGTGCTTCTACCATTTTTTTCTTCTCTTGAACTGACAGTTCGTCATCGAAAAAGGCAAGCGAAACTAGCTCTTCTGACAAATACCACAAATGATTTAGAATCTTTTTCAGCGCAACAGTAGCAATATTTTTGTTAAAGCTTTTAAAGGCTGTAAGGTCTTTCAATAATTGTAAGTCGTTTCTTGGTGCTGACCATCCGGTAGAAGCTTGAAACCAATATTTAACATAAATTATCACCACGAAAATGCATATTTCTCTCACAGCCTTTTCGTCCTTCTTCGTTAGCTTAAACTGATGCTTGAATAAGTAAATTTTCAAACAGTACAAGGCTCTTGCCATCCATCTAGGTCGATGTAGACCAGCAGGTCTCCTAAATAAAACGCCCTTTTCAGGAACACCTCCTAAGAAAATGATAGTGAGATTCAACAGTTCTCTGTAGTCATCTCGAGGTTGATGTAGTTGTAGTTGCTTTTTGGCAAAAGAAATCCTGTCTGCGGCCACTTCTGCAAGAATATTTCCCTCAGCATCATTTGTTATTGTTTTGAAGTCGCTTTGGTCAATAGTGTTCCAATTGTTCTTAAATCTTTTAAATAATTGTATATCAGGACCACTAGATGGGGCAAGCGATTGATCCACTACAGCTGACAACATAATTTCCATTATGTGGTGGCGACAAGCAAGCCAAAGCATATTTTTATCAAGTTTTCGCTCCAAAAGAACGCATACTCCACTTCTTAGGCCGGTATTTACAGCAGTAGTGTCAAAACACAAACATTTTGCCTTATTGCTCAAATTCCATGACTTTATAGCTTCGTAGACAGCTGACGCATATGATTCGCTCGTTCCACGTTCCAATTTTGGAACTGCGAGTAGTTTATCAACTCCATGTCCTGATACCAAAATTGGTAGCCGAACTACAGTTTCGTGCCCAGTAATATCTTCAATAAGTTTACCGTCCCAATGGATTGTTAATGACGAAGTAGGTTTAAACACGATTTTGAGAGACTCTGCAACAGCTTTACGATTTTTCACACGCTGCCGACGAATGGAAGATCTATTAACATTAAATTCTGATGGATCACAGCCTGCACTTTTCAAAGTAGATGTTACGACCATAGTTGCTTTTCTGTCAATTAATTTAGAGACATCAAGACTGGAAGCTAATTGGCTGTTAATAATGTCTTTTCGAGCTCGTTTCTGTGGTGGTTGCATTTCGAACAATTCTGATATGCATTCGGAGTCAGATGAAGTTGCTTCTTCACTGGTGGGGATAGACGACGACGAAAGAAATGATAATGGAGAAAAAGAGCACTTTTCTGTTAAAGCCGAGATGTCTTTGTTTTCACGCTTGCGCAATTTTTCAAGGCGTTCTCCTTTCTCTTTTATTTTCTTACATTTTTTTAAACTTTTTCTATCCACTGAACCAATTAAAAATTGGCGTCGATTTTGTCGCACTGCTAATAAAAACTGCTTGTCTTCTTCTAATGTCATAATATTTAAGGGGGGCACTCCATATAGAATGTCATATCTTAGTCGATTTTCATGATTTTTTTTTAAGGGTAAGGAATGCATACATCCTCTCAGGGTCCTAGGTTTTTATTACTACATAATTCTAGTTTTACAAACTATTTTTTTTGGTTAAAATAAATTCAAAATGGCGGAGATATAACTAGTCTCCGTTAGGTTGTTCGGAAAGGATGCCGAATGCGGTGTACACTCCTGTACATCGTAGGATTATCTGAAACAGCCAACACAAAAAACTTTATTAGTATATACAGGTGCTCACTCGATGAACCTATAATATTGGTAAAATAATGATAATTGCTTACAGGGGAGGCTTAAGAACCAAAAAGTAAATATTTTCGGGAAAAATTTCATACTTTGACCCATCCAAAAACATGTTTGATTCGATAATTTTTAGTTGGTCTTAGGTTCATCAATTGTACAAAAGTATTATCAAAACTTGTGGCAAATATGAACTTGATCGGTCAAATAGTTTTTGAGTAATCGTGTACACCGATTTTCAAGTCTCCTTTCCGAACAACATAACGGAGACTGGTTATATCTCCGCCATTTTGAATTTATTTTAACCAAAAAAAATAGTTTGTAAAACTAGAATTATGTAGTAATAAAAACCTAGGACCCTGAAAGGATGTATGCATTCCTTACCCTCCAAAAAAAAAATCATGAAAATCGACTAAGATATGACATTCTATATGGAGTGCCCCCCTTAAAGCATCACGATGAGCAATATCAAATAAATCTTCTAATTTTTGTTGCCAGTTTTGTTCTTTTTTCTTTAATGCTGCTGAACGTTTTTTCTTGTTTTCTTTATATTTTTTTAGATTCTTCCATTCTTTGAATAGTTTTTCAATTTTATTGATGACATGTTTTTTTAATTGAATTGGTATACTAGCTTTTTCCCACAAATTTATAACTCCGCAAGCCGTCAAAGTCGCAGATTCACGTATGCTTTTCTTTTCCTCATTTTTATAGTAAAAAAAAAAATCGCAAAACTTCACCGATCGATGGCAATGTTGATTGGCTTAATTCGGATAATAATTGACCGATAAGCCAAACATTACTTTGATTTCTAGTAGCTTTACTGAGTCCGCTACTTGTAGACGCCATTGCAAGTTGAAACACGTTACTATGACTTTTGCAAATAAAACACGTGCGCTCTGGTTAATGACTTATTAGAACTGAAGTGCGGGCGGGCTAAGGCTATTCACACAATCAAAAACATAAGCCGTAAGACGTACAATTTAGGACGTACGCATGCGCACAAACTAATTTTTAACTTATTATAAGGTTACTGCGCACGCGTACGTCTTAAATTGTACGTCTTACGGGTTATGTTTTTGATTGTGTGAATGGTCTAAATCTCGACGCGTTGGTACAGAAGAGAGGTCGAGGGTTGGAAGGAATAAGAAGCGATTGTCTATGCGAGTTTCACTTGCACGTAAAATGTGATATAAACACCTAAATGAAATATTAATGAAATTTTGACAGCTGGTAGCGACCTCTAAATCTTAACAAAAAAAATAACAAAAAAATCTTATTTCATATTTAGAGGTATATAATCAAATAAGAAAGTGCCCCGGGGATAATTCAAAAGTGGAAAAATAAGGACCACCCTAGTGTCCACTGATGTAGTCCGCAGTCCTACGCCTCTTTCCATCCTTCTTCATGTTCCTAAAGGTACGGTCAATGGTGTTGCCAAGCAGCCACTGTACCTCCAGATTGTCGTTGTCGGGGCGTGGCACAGCTGGTTTATCCATAGTGGGCTGATTGTTTGTTGTTTTTTAAAAAAACTTCCTCGAAGGACCAGATGTTGGAGGAGAGACGCCGCTTACAGCCTCACAAGCGGGATGAAAATATAAGTCTTGTACGTCTCTAGATCAGTTGAATGACTACTTTATTGACAATTCACAATTTATTTATATACAATTAATTTCACCTTATTTAGTATATTTAACGATTTTTTAACATATTTTTCTTTTTATTTGTCAGTGGTAAGAAATGCAATTTGAGCAATTCTCCCACAGGTAACGTTGACTTAAGTAATAAGTAAGTGAAAATTTAAGTGACGAAATTGCAATTTGCCTATCGTGAGTGCTGACTAAAATGCTAAGTGTTTTTTTTTTTTTTTTTTTGTACTTTTTGTACAATTTTTCATTAAAGCTAAAATTGCTCTCATGAAATGTTTATCCGTGTCTTCATCGATGGCGGCGGCAGCAAATGTTACTTGAAATTTTTCAAGGGTGGCCCCGAATTTTTACCAGACATCTTCGAAACATTTATCATTTGCACTTCCTCTCTTACTAGCACCTGTTGAAGGTGATACGTTAATGCTTATCAATGACTGTGAACAGTTATCCTCCATTTCTTCGTCGTTCACATTTTGAATGTCATTACTCCTTGTTCTATAATATAAAATACACAATAATTAAATTATATTTTAATTAAAGGAAAGGTAAGGAATTTAATGGAATATTGATAGCATGCTTACAGTCTTGCTTGGACGTGGTCCTTTAAGAACTGCAACTAAAAAAAAAATTCTGCTTCCTCTGAAAAAATGAAAATGGCGTTTCTAGATTCTAGATTTTTTAATCTAATTAAAATCTTTTTAGTGGAGGCGGTTCGCAGAAATCGAACAGTTGGTCTTTAGAGTATAATAAAAGATTTGACCCGTGGAGCCTCCGACATTTTCGGTGCGGTGGTGGTGAAACCAAAGTTTTTGGGGGTGAAATCTCACAAAAACACGGTGGCCATGGGTGCCTGTAATAACTAGACTTCGTTCCACCGCTAAGATGTTCCAAATCTGCTGCTGGTGAGGGGTTGCTCTAGTGGCTGAAATTGGGACCTGCGGCACGTCGCGTCGTTTCGTAGATTTTCGCGCATGGTAAGATGAATTATCACATTCTCGCAACCATACGACTACCCATTCGTTTAATGGGTTAAATTTTGAACCATTCGATTATTGAAAATTGGACCAATTTGTAACCATACTAGCAAATTGTTAAGTTGACATTCAGAGTGATAATTTTTATAGGAGGTAGCTCGTTATCCATGTTATGTTAGGAGGGGAATTCCATTATTACAAATTCTTAGGTAGAAGTTGAAATATAAGAAATATAAGCTTTGTTTCTGCGCTCTCATTGTCCATTCCAAATAATGAGTTCGACAACTCGAAGAATTCTTTATGTGAGGTTGCTCTATGATCTATCGCTCCTCAAGGGGTACAGGCGCGGATTTGGGGGAGGGGCAAAGGGCTTATTGCCCCCTCCACAGGCTCTAGGCTTTAATTTCATTTTCTTGCAACAGAGAAATGCACCCAACAATGCAACGAAAATTGTGTATTGCAGCGTAGAATAAAATTAAGGAAATTTTATGAGTCCCTTTATAAGTTGCCCTCCCGTTCCACACGACAATCTGAACAATTTCATTGAATCTCAATCTGAATAAGAGGTGAGTGGAAGAAGTTCTTATGATGGTTGATGTACCTCATGTATCTACTATTCACTAATCATGATTTCCTAACTTGTGCCACTGGCTGTTCAAATCTGAAATCAGCACAAGTCATACTTTCGCAAGGTTTAAATCGAAAATCCAATAGGCGAAAATGTAAGCAAATATTACAAGAACTAGCTGCTTTCTGAATTTGATATTTAAGTGACTTTTCTTCGAATGTCGCGCAAACAAAAAAAGTTCCAAGAAAAGACGCCCCTCTCCAAGCAGGAAGCTGGCTATAGTATGAAACCACCACCGCAGCTCAGCGACATGGAAATGCGTGCACAGAAAATGTAACTTCGACTAAAAAAATTCCTTAGTATATTGCAAAATCGCTGCAATTTCTCTCAGAGACGTTCGTTTTGAGTCGGTCCTTTTTGAGTTTTCTCATAAGTTTTTGAAGTGAAAGTAAAAGCACCTGCGCGTCTTTTGTACCGTTTTAACCAGTGTAGTTCAATTGAATTGATTAAAAAAAAAAGTACATCATTTTAAATATCAATATTTACGTAATAATAACTATTAAGTAAGATTTTATTAAATTATATAAATATAAAATACATAGGATACATATAAAATTGGCTCTTTAGTAATTCCAATTCTTATGCGTAAAATGGGGAACGATATTGCCCACTGGGCAAAGTGCCGGGCTGCCATTAGCGGATTTTGTGTCAGATGCTATTATTACCTAGTGCCTGACTTTAGAAATGCACTGGACCTGGTAAGTTAGTTTTTTGATATTTTTCTTTGTATTCCGGGAACCTTCGTGTACGTCCGATGCTTATATTATGTCTTGGATTACGAATACAGAACTACCGCTTTTTCTTCGTGGCTGCAGTAATTCTGCCAATTGATCTTGCTAAACGAAAGGAGTTTTGTAATGGACTTATCACACGTCTACTGCTGCTTATCGGGGGCATCGAGGCTAATCCGGGACCGAAAAATTCTAGCAGTTCTCAGGTAAGGTTATTCACATGGCGTATATTGTAGGGATTTGAGTTTTAAGCAAACATTTGCCATGCTATGAAATAATAGTGACAGAAGAGAACAAACTGTATATTCCTAAGCAGCCCCAGCATGTAAAACGTCAGAAGACAATGGACATCTTCTTCAAGCGCCAAAAACCGGCCAGTACTGATCCTACGGCGGCATCGCGGCCAGCTTCTGTTCTAGTTCCTCTCCCGGCCGCCATCTCAGCTGTTCAAGATGTGGGCGAGTGCCATGATATAAATCTCCATGCATCCGCTAGTTACACTTCTGGGCCAGACGTCGTAGTCCCACCTGCAGCACAAACAGAAATCAGCATCAGCGCAACCTGCGGCTCTGCTTTCACATCTTCAACTCCTTCACCTTCAACTGCAAGCTCTACGACATGTGTTCCAAATGATATCGGGAATTTCATTGGGAAAAATATTAGCGCTTTCCAAAAGAAGGAGCTATTGGAAAATCCGTGGAAGCCTCCGGAGAACTACGACTTTCCTTTTTCTACCTACAAAGCCAATGGAAAGGAATACAAGCGTTACTTGAGACAGAAGCACATTGATGATTATAAAACTTGGCTGGTTTATTCTCACTCATCTAGAGGTCTCTATTGCAAATACTGTCCTTGGTTTAATGTAGGAGGAGTAGGGGGCTTTCACAAAAATACCCCATTGAAAAAGCTCGTCACGGAGCCCTTGACTCAATTTAAAGACCTGTGTGGGAATGCAAAAAACAGTGACTTAGCCAAGCATGAGCAGCGCGAGTACCATAAAGCAGCAGTAGAAGACGGCAAACGTTTTTTAGCTACTTATCATAAACCTGAAGATGAGGTTTTAAATCAGGTGAATCGACACCGCCTTGCTCAGATAAAAAGCAACAGGGAACGGCTAGTTCCTATTGTAAAAGCAACTCTGTTCCTTGGACGGCAAGGCTTGGCGTTCAGGGGGCACCGCGATAGCGGGCCACTGCTTACTAATACTGCAGATGAGTCTGCAACGGGCAATGAGGGAAATTTTAGAGAGTTGTTGCGGCTAATGGTAGACTCAGGGGACGAGAAACTCAAGGAGCATCTCGCAAGTACTCATTCCAGAGCAACCTATATTAGCAAAACCGCTCAAAATCAATTAATAGAGTGTATTGGTGAGGAAATTTTAGATGCTATAGTGAGAAGAGTGCGCAGTGCCGCCTTTTACTCGATGATGTTTGATGAGACCACAGATGTGTCTCATAAATCACAACTCAATCTGATTTTGAGATATGTGGCCGAAAATGAAGTCTATGAAGACTTTGTTTGCTACGTTGATGCGTTTTCTGATCTTGATAAAGCCAAGGAAGAAGGTGAGTACGACTCTGATGAAGATGATTGCGATGAAGTCAGAGGAGCAGCAGTACAACAGGAAAAAACTGTTGAAGTGAAGTTAGCTGGAAGGGCTGTAGCTCAAATTGTGCTTCGAATTTTGAAAAAACTTTGTCTCCCTCTTGAGAAGTGCGTTGGAATTGGGACAGATAGCTGTGCTGTTATGATGTCCGAGGTTCACGGTGCTGTCACAGCAATTCAAAAAGAAGCGAAAAATGCCCTCCGAACTCCTTGCTTCAACCACAAACTAAACCTTTCAATTTCAAAATCTAGCAAGGTTTCTTACATAAGGAATGCAATTGGCACTATGAAGACGTGCGTAGCATTTTTTGACGCTTCTGCAAAACGAAATCTTGTTTTGTGTAAGCATCTTGGACGTCAGCTATCAGGTTTGTGTGAAACTAGATGGATCGAGCGGCATGACGGGGTCTTGAAGTTTTCAGTTGACCTACCTAAAATCTTGTCAGCTTTGGATTCAGTCAGTACTTGGAAGGACGCTGCTACTTCCAGCAAAGCCTCCCAGCTTCGTTCTGCTCTTGCAGATAACTTTTTCTTGGTTTCTGTCATGTGTTTGACAGACGTACTGGCACTCACTCTGCCACTCAGTAAACTTTTCCAGAACTCGTCTTTGAATTTAGACTCAGCGTCTCAAGAGATATCAAACCTAATTAGCGTTCTGTCCACTCGCCGTCAAAATGCAGAAGAGTATTTTAGCATAGTCTGGAAAAAAATAGAAGAGTTGGCTATTATAGTTGATGCTCATTTGATTCTACCAAGGAGATGTGGTCGTCAAACACACCGAGCAAACTATACCACAGACTCTGCAGAAACTTACTTCCGTCTGGATGTGTTCATCCCCCTACTTGACTGTGTTTTAATGGACATTCAGGACAGATTTCCAACTGCTGTATTAGATTGCTTCGACCTGCCCCTGCTTCTGCCATGCAACATAATTGGAAAATCAACTTCGGACCTCGAGCAAAAAGCTGAGTTAGTAGCGAGAAATTTCAGTTTCGCTCTACCACATGAAGTTGCGTTATCGCAATTGATCCTGAAAGGCGAACTAACCATCTGGCGAGAGAAGTGGTTGGCCTACAGTTTTGACCAACTTCCGAAGAATTCAGCTGAAGTACTGAAATGCTGTGACAGTGAAGTGTATCCTCTGGTGCACGCACTTTTGACTCTCTTGGTCACTCTTCCAGTGAGTAATGCTTCGGCGGAGCGATCTTTTTCAGCTTTGCGCCGTCTGAAATCGTGCATCCGCTCGACCATGAGCCAAGATCGGCTCACAGGCCTTGCACTAATGCACGTCCACCGGGACGTCGACATTAGTGTTGAAAAAATAATAACGCGATTTGCTAAATCCGGCAACCGCAATTTAGATTTTGTTATCTAAACTCTTTAATATGTCAGTATTTTTCTGTAAATTTTTGTATATTTTCCTGTATATTTTTCTTTTAAAATATATTTTGAAAAAAAAACAATTGTCTTGGAAAATCTACCTGTTTCTCTTTTTAAAATAGCATTGTTGCATCTTTAACAAATAAATTAACTTGGTGCGCCTGAAAGTAGGCAAATTACATAGTTTGCCCCACCCTCAACCACGAGCTAGATCCGCGCCTGAAGGGGTATGTACTTTCTTTTAATTTTTGAAGCTTAAGAAAAATCTTTTTTTACTAAGTTATTTACCATTTGTATTCTCGACCCATGTTCTTTTTTGGCGAGGTTCGCCCGCTTCTTTTGGATATCCAGGATCCTGGATGCATGCTGTTTGTAATTAATGCAATATAGTGGTGAATCTGTGTCTGACGGGTGTGTCTGTCTTGAGCAATTCCCCGGTTCGTGCTGAACGTTAGATTTAACGCATTGATATTTGTTGCCACAAGTAGTGGCAACATGTCCAGGTGATTGACAGTTCCGGCACTGTACTAGACCGCCCTTTCTGAATTTTTCCCAAGAAACTACTGAATTTAGGATGCCCCTTAGCGACGTTAGTGCTTTAATATCTTGGCCGATAGGTACTTGAACTAAGAATATGTCAAGAGAAAGATTCTTCCTTGTCGTGAAATATTTAACTAAATCGACTTTGACATTGGGAAGGAGAGAATCCACTTCCATTTTTACTTCCTCCCCTGAATAACTGTGATCAACTCCTTTCGGAAGCAGAGTTACCTTTTTTAATTCTTTGGGGGTGAAGGTGTCACCTCCTTCCCCGCCTCCTTTGCGCTGTTAAATATTTCTTGGTGGGCTTTGGCCCCTTGCGCATAAAGCCCTCATGTGTGTTGGCTTATTTTTTTATCTTGTATTTTAAATCAGGCCAGTCCTTACTCAACTGGGAATTTAACTCTTTGGCGTTCATTTTTACATTGTTAAAAATTATCAGCGGACAGTATTTCGCCTTCTCTACTGAATTTACATTTTTTTTCACTGCTACTATTTCTTAGATTATTATTAATTAATTTACCGACTATGATACCTGTGATACCAGTGTCCTCATCGTCCTGTACCTCCATGTCCTGTGCTTCGTAATAATTGGCGTTCGTAATAGTTGGCCGATTCCCAAACTAAGTGATCATAAAATGTGAATATGTATATAATGATAATTTCGTAGAGTGTCCTTTAATGCTCTTTCTTTTGAAGTAATTAAAATATTATTTTTTACTTTTTAGTTTAAGTTTGTACATGCAGGATTTGCTTTTCAGTTCCTGGTTGTTTTTTTAAGGCGGTTTTTTTTTTTTATTTAAAAATTATTTTAATTTTTTGCTTTTCAGTGCTGTTTATATAAAATAGGTGCGTAGGATATATTAGGTGGTACTTGATGGGGACGTGACCGGTACCTCTCTGGGTTCAGTATTGTACCCTAATAAATTATAACAAAAAATGTACTGATGGCAATATAATAAAGAACGTATTAATGGGTCTGCCAGTTTTGACAATATTTCCCGTGTAACCATTAAAGTAATCGTATTTCAACTACGTAGGCCATCTATGGTCTTCATCATCATTCGACTTCACCAAATTATGCTTTCCGAAAGCAAATGTACGATAAAAAAATCCCTTTCGGCAAACCTACAGGCTGAAGTCGAATTCGAACTATTTTGATTGCGTTTATTCGGATCATTTATTTCAAAATCGAGAAACTAGTTATGGATTTATAAACTACTCATCGAGAGCTTTTTAACGGTACCCCACAAGACGTGGTTTAGAAAAATTCGAAATTTCACCCCCACCCCCATTCGTACCACACATATCCCTAATTTGGTGGTGTCACCGTTAACCTCATAGAGAGTACTCTTATTTATGCAAATAAAGTCTCTCTCTAAACTTCGTAGGGGCCGAGATATGATTTTTTCAAAATTTCAACCCCCGCCCCCGGCCATCCCCGTGGCCGTCGGGTGGTTTCGTACTCAGAGAGGCATGAAACGAAAAACTATGAAAGAATTTTTCGAAAGTCGTAATATGGTATACATCTTAATAGGTAGATTTTTCTTCGAAATCTACCTAAAAATACCCAAATTGCTTCAAATGTGCCTATAAAATATGCAGATTTCCCTCGATTTGTCTAGGGTTCCATCATCAGATACTGACCTGATGACCATGGTACCATATAGGAAGTGTACTCTTTCTAACAAAAAAAGAATTTTCCAAATCGGTTCAGGCGTCTTCGAGTAATCGGGGAACATACATTAAAAAAAAGATTCCGACGAATTGAGAACCTCCTCAATTTTTGAAGTCGGTTAAAAAGAGTCAACTCCATCGATTCTTAGCGGTATCAGAAGCAGATGATCAAAGTAAAGATCGAAGGTAAACAGGTCGAAATGGAGTTCGACACCGGCGCACCATGTGCTATGTTATGTATCGGGTCATGTTTAGTAGAAGTGTGCCACCAAGAGTCATACCCGAATATGCACCTAATAATAAATGTGCATTGTTAGCAATTGCATGCACTGTCGGTAACGGAACCGATATTACGTCACTACGAGGTGTCGAGTAGCCTTGCACAACGTGTGAATGGACAACATGTTGTATGCGCGAACGTAAATATTTTGTCCACTCAGATTTCTTCTGCAGAAGAATTCTCATGAGAATTCGGGGAAGTCAAGTGTAGGTCAGAATATTCTGCTGCAATCACCGAAATTAATCATAGATTACGTAGTGTAAGTTTCGTATCAATAATTTGGTATAAATAAGGTAGAAAATTGTAACTGTTAGGGAATAAGGTATCAATAAAGCGTCAAGTATAGACGTCCACTTTTTATTGGTTTTCCCCAAAAGATTACCGAGGCAACTTACGCCAAGTATTCTTGTTACCGAGGCCACTAGCCAAGTATCTCATTGGATTGAGGCATTTGCAAGATCCAGGTAATTGCGGCTTTTTAGCTATTACTTTTTTTGAGGCGACATGCCAAATAAATTCCTTGGCATCATGGATAGATTGACCGGAACATCCTGCTGCAAGTTCTCGAACATTACAGCTATCATAAGCAGAAAAACTTTAAGGAAAATCAAGCCTAACTTTGCAATGAAGCCAACGACGAAACCATTCACTAGTTACACAAATACACACGCGGGAAATAAATAAAAACAATGCAGCTTCCCTTCAACTAATCTGTTTATTCCTACGATATTTTGAATTCTTTTCGTTCACCCAATAATTCCACAAAACAGGAAAACACTTCCAAAAAAAATTTCAAATAAAAAATGAGAATATATAACTATTAACTATATCTAATTGACCATAAAAATTCACATTAAAATTAAATTTAAATTACATTCCACCAAAGATAAAAAAAGGGAGGGAAGAATATTCCACTGCTGGAATGACTTTTCAGCGACACCAAAGAACAAAAAATTATCACGTACACCTTAGAAAAATTGCATGTAAGGCAAAGATACCTCGTAATTGTGAATTGAAATTCGCCTGTATGTCAATTTTTTCGAAGAACCCTCTGTGACGACGCTCGAGCGATTAGTGACCACTTTCAAAGTTGTGCTTCGAATTTTATCCGGCTTTACACAATCTCTTTGTTCAGCTTCCTTTCCTGAGACACTGCATTTCTACACTTTCCATCCCTTTCATTCTTGGTGGGTTTTAAATTTTTAATTCTGCAGCTTTGGAGGTGCTACTGAACAGCAAACAACATTTTTACTGAAAACTGCCCAGGGCCTCTATTCTCGAATCATTCGGAATGAATTCCGCATACGGAAACTCACCATTTTCGAACGATCCTCAAAATTTGTGATTCTCGAATTCCGCATGCGGTTGTTTCGAATGAAAATCGTTCGGATTCAAATCGACTGGTTATTTCCGTGTGGAATTGTAAATTTTCATGCGGTTTCGTGTCGAATTGATTTATTGTTGGCGGAAAAAGGAGAAATTTTTATGTTTTTTTTGGTTGGTGTTTTTTTTTTAAGTAATACAGACAAAATTATAAGAAAAATATATTTTTTTGCAAATAAATCCAGAAAAAAGTTCTCCGCAAAAACATTCATTTTATCCTAGAACTGCTATTGCTCGTCATAAAATGGATAACAATTATTCAGGAAGCGTGTCACGATCTTGTTTACGCCTTCAACAAATTGAAACCAGATTTGAGCATCCTTTTCCTTGCTGAAACAGCCTCATGCTCATCGGCGGAACTAGCCCAGGCACATCGGCGAAACCTGCTCCACCAACATCAGCGGAGCAAGGTTCCCAAGCGGAGGCTATGCCAAAGCCGTCATTAAAGCGAAAAGCTTTAAATAAATCTAGTAAGATTGAAGAATCTTATTGTCATCTTATTGCGAATTTAATATTCTTTTAATATTTGTCTAGCACCAAATAAACCACGAGTGGCTGTAAGACGGTTAGAAGCAAATTTAGGAACAGTGCAAACTATAACCGAGTTTGCTCAACAAAAGTTCGAATTTAAAAAATATTATTAGATACCAAGAAAAATGAAAAATTTTGAACGATAAAAATGTAATTTTAGGCCACATAGGCAAAACTTTAGGTGAAATAAGCAAAAACTTAAAAAAGTAGTAGAAAATATGTATATATGTGTATTTCAATTTATTAATTTAAAATAAAAGTTAGATTATATGTGTAAAACTTGTGGTTCATTTATGTGAAGTAATTTTTTGAAATTTGTTGACGTATTTGTCGGCCTATTTCTAGTATCAAGGATAAATCTTCCAATCCCTCCATTAAAAAAAAAAATAAATAAAACACTTTTAAAAACTTCTAAAATCTTCACAATATTTCATTACGCAAAGTAACAACAATTGCAATTACAAACTAACGTAAACAAACAATTTTTTGACAGCTTAAAAATCCACCACAACAAATCATTCGAATGTGGTGAAAAAGTTAACGAACGACAGCGTTCGGAATTGGAGAATCGCTGTTTTGCAAATCGTTCGTTAACAGCCATGCGGTTTCGAATTCAATCGTACGATATTTTTCGATACGTTTTTTTTTTTAAATGGAGGGATTGGAAGATTTATCCATGATACTGTCCGTAGCTGCTGTTGAGCAAGCAGAATTAATGGATGTTCCTCGGCGCACGATTTCGTGCAATACCATCGAGTTTACCGAAAACAAATTTATAAAACTCTTTCGCTTGAAAAAAAGTATGGTGGACGAATTAATTCTTAAAGTATCCCCATTTATGGAAACTGGATCACGTTCGTCGGCACTTGACATTGAAACAAAAGTTGCAATTGTTGAATGTTGTTGCAATTTGTTGAAGGCGTAAACAAGGTCGTAAAACGCTTCCTGAATAATTGTTATCCATTTTATGACGAGCAATAGCTGTTCTAGGGTAAAATGAATGTTTATGCGAAAAACAATTTTTTGGATTTATTTGCAAAAAAATATATTTTTCTTATAATTTTGTCTTTATTACTTTAAAAAAAAACAACAACCAAAAGAAACATAAAAATTTCTCTTTTTTCCGCCAACAATAAATCAATTCGACCCGAAACCGCATGAAAATTTACAATTCCACACGGAAATAACCAGTCGATTTGAATCCGAACGATTTTCATTCGAAACAACCGCATGCGGAATTCGAGAATCACAAATTTTGAGAATCGTTCGAAAATGGTGAGTTTCCGTATGCGGAATTCATTTCGAATGATTCGAGAATCGAGGCCCAGGCCACGAAAGAAAATTATTATAATTGCAATTATGAAGAAAATCCAAGTTTTTTCATAAAGATAATGTATCTTGCATGGCAACACTAAGAAGGTGTTGGCCGATTTTGCTCATTTTCAAAACTGACCTTGCAATTGTAACGAAGTATTATTGTACTAAATTTCAATCACGTAGCTATAAGCGTTCTCGAGTTATCGTCTGGCGGACAGACACCAGACAGACAAGAGACAACAGACAGCTATAGTATATAAAGCAGGCAAATACGCAAAACTTTTATTACTCGACCTGATAGCAAATTTTGTGTAGATCAGTTTTAAAAAAAAATTTGACGAAATTCCTGCAGTGCCTTTTAGAGATATAGACTTTTTTGTAAAACATGTTTTTGAGCAAAAAAAGCTCTTAAAATATTATTAAAAATATTTTTGTAAGCTAAACAAGTGAACATGTAGTATTTACTTATTTTTTTCTGAAATCACCACAGTCTACTTTATAATAATAAATTTTTTCATAGCTCTATCCTCAAAAATGGCCAAGATACGATTTTTTTTCATGAACTATACACGTTTACCAGAAGGTCTCGGAAATTTCAAAAATGTCGAATTTGCTCACATTAAAAGTGGCTATAAAAAAAAAACTAATGGAGATAAAAAAAAAAAAATTGGTATTTCTTCATGTCTATGTATATAGACAAAAATTACAAAGTTTCATCAAAATCGGAGGTGGTGGGTGACAAATCGCACTTTTCCTGGATGATTTGATGTGGAATGACCCAGTATTTAATTGATTCGTATAATTCAAGTGCATGTGAAACTAATTTAGACCTAACTTAAATTAAATAGTGGATATAAGGTAAAGTAAGTGATGATTCTGGCTTTGAACGGCAGAAAAATATTATACATCGACAACATTAGGATACTAGGAATCCTGTACGATAAAAAACTCACGTGGAAGCCACATCGAAGATACGAAAAAGAAAGCACTACAAGCATTAAATATTATGAAAGTTGTAGCCAACACAGAATGGGAAACAAATCGCACTACACAACTAAAACTATAAAAAGCATTCGTCCTCCCGATCATGAATTATGAAGTAATAGCATACGCACCAGCTGCAAAAACACACTTACAAAAACTCAACATAATACAAAACGCGGCCATCAGAATTGCAACCGGTGCGTACAGAACAAGCCCTGTCAGCAGCCTGCATATGCAGAAGCTGGAATATTACCATTGAAATACAGGAGAAAACAACTAGCTATCAAAGTGAAAAGCATAGAGGACCACCCAAAACAACGATCTATTATGGGCAACAAACAAGAACCCGCAGGACTGCAACAACAAGAAATTAATATCCACATGGGCCCATAATTTCTGTCAAAAAAACGAAATACAGATAAACCATATATCACAAAACCAAAAGAATGAAACCGCACCATGGAAAAATAACAAAATTTAATTTAATTTGACCCTAACTAAATACAACAAAACTGACACACCCACGCAAGTCTATCAACAAGAATACCATACAGAAATACAACATTATATATACAATATAACCAAAGTAGTATAAATATGAGAATTCTAGATATAGCGGCTAGCGGCTAAGCGGCTCATGAAATTTGCGGTGATAAATGGAGAGCGGTTGAGGTGTAATGTATGTGATCGGTAAAGTCTGAGCCGCCGCCGATGAAATTTGAATGTGAGTGAGATAGAAAAAAATATAAATAAATAGATTAGAATGAGATGGAAATATAAAAAACTATTAAACAGAGTGAGATAGAAAATAATTGAAAAGAAATATATAAAATTTGAATGAGATTCCGCTGTTGATAAAATTTTAAATTTTTATGTGAGTGAGTATAGAAAACAATTGAAAACAAATATTGGATGAGATTCCGCTGCCGATAAAATTTGAGTGCGAGTGAGAATAGAAAAAAAATTGTAAACAAATAGATTACATGAGAATTAGATAGAAAAAAAATGTAAACAAATGAATGCGTTGCTGGGGTTAGATAAAAATTTCGTGAAATTGCAAAACAAAAAAATGGTAAACAAATTAAATGAATGGGCTGCCGCGCCGCCGCCGAGTCAGATAAAAATTCCGTGAAGTTCCGTGAAGTGAAGTGATAAGCAAAATATTCTGAATTTCTAAAAGTATTGTTTTTAAGTGTTAGAATCAACAGAATGGATAAAAATTTGTTCAGGACGTAATTCTAAATCCTTCATAATTTTTAAAAATTTTTGGATGAAACCAGAAACGACGTCTGAATCATTACAAGAAAGTTTTTCTCCGCAAATTTTTAGATTCTGAATACCATATATTTTTTGAATTTTTGTATAAATCCTGAACTTGTATTGAAAGACATGTCTGCATCCAAATAATTATGAAATTCTAATGCTTTAAATTTTAAAATCTCATCGGAAACAATGTTCTTGTTCATTCATTCATTTATAAACCACGTATAAAGAGTCTTATCAACATTTGAAGGAAAGAAAATCTGAAAAAGAAATGAAATGGAGAAAAAATAAAAAAAATTTGTTTATAAGTAAAAATTTTATATTTATTTTTTTGGTTTTTTTATTCTATAATTTAAAAAAAAATTTCCATCAAAATAAACTGAATTAATTATAATTAACATTTCATTTATATTTTAATAGTAAAACTTATATTGAAATACATTTATGTATTGATATTGATATCTGAAAATAAAAAAAATTAAATAATTATTTAAAAAAGTGTTTTGTTTTTTTCTAAAAAAACTTACTAGAATTTTATATCTCTCGCAATATAATAACCATCGCAGTGTGTCCGTTTTCATAAATGAAAGTCTGAAATAAAAACAATTAACAAAAAGATTTTTATTAATATTTTAAAATTAATATTTTATTTGTATGTACTTACTGTGTCCACAATCTCAACGTTTATTTCATCGTCCAGCGATGTTAGGGTTGTATACCCATAGTCTTGAAAAAGCTTGTATGCTACGTAAAGTAGCATACCGCTATTTTGGATGAACTCCAGCAAATCATCATCGACTGTGGGCCAGTCAACCCCTGGAGGTGGTCTCCGCGGAGCGGCGAAAATGTTGATTATTTCGTTTTTAATGTTCTCCATCGTATATATTGTTTGTGATGAATTTTTGATTAACACTAAATTTGTAAATGATAATGTACTGTCTTTTATACCAAAAATTTTGGTGTGATAAACTAATTTATCAATATTTCACAATTCACAGTAAACCACACATTTTTACGAAACCATAATATGCTTCCGCAAAGAAAAACTCAAAAAGTTATCGGAACTTTGTTTAAAATTTTAGGTGATTAAAACAAATGCTAGAATGTAAACATTGTCCATTATAGATTAAAAAAACCTCAATGCATAATTTCATATTTGTGAAAAAAGGTATCTCACAAATTTTTTTTTGGAAAACCACAGTCGCCTCCTCAAGAAAAAATTCAAAGCGATATCAGAAATTCGTTAAAAATTTGGTTGACAAAAACATTTCATATCTGTGAGAAGGTATTTCACAAAAATTTTTTAGAAAACCACAATAGATTCCTACAAGAAAAATTTAAAAAGATATCAGTAATTAATTTAAAAGATTCATCAAGAACAAAGATAGAAGAGTAAACATAAACAACAAAATATGCTGTTGTGATCGAATTTCATTTATTCTTAATCATATGCTGGAGTCATTCATTACTGATCAGGAATTATTTTAATTTCATAATTGAGTGCAACAATTTATTCATGCTATCTCCCCCTATCATATTTGATGAGGAATGATTCACGATGATTAAAATCGAAAGAAATTAGAATATTATTATTAGTCGTTCTCGATGTGTGGAGCAGTAAACATTAACAAGAAACTGTTTAAAATTCATGTTTTATTTTTAACATTGTACACTTTCTGTGTGACAGGACAACCAATTCCGCTAGATATAAATCTTAAAAATAATGATGTGAGCAGTTTAGATTTTAATTTAACTCTCCCAAATAATACTCAAGTGCAAGTTGGTTTAACTTTTCGTCTTCTCACGTATACTAATAATAATAATGTTATCACCACTAATGCAACATCATCATCATCAGCAACAGAAGCACCAACAATAACAACAACAACAACAGAATCAACAACTGATACTGACGCTGAAAAGCCTAAAAAGAAATTTGTGTCTGTTGAGGAGGCAATTGAAGGATTTAGGCAAGATTTAATTAAAAAGGAATTGGATATTGCGGGACTTATTGAAAGCCCGAACATATTTTATAGACATTTTATGCTTGAATTTGATGATGATATATCAATAAGAATTCGATGTACATATGATAGCAATTATGAAGAACGAAGCTTGCAAATATCCTGTTATGAATATCATGAGTTTGAAACTGAGAGAATTCTAAGTAATGGAGAAGTTGAGATAATAAAGAAGTTCGATGAAGATTATAAAACAGATTTAGAATTCCTTGACTTACGCACCATGAAGCAGACATATCGTATGGATATATCTTAAATATGGAATAAAATAATTCAGTTATAGTTTGTCTATCACCAAGCAAACAAGCAAGATGAATATTGAACAATTTTTACACGAATTTGACGATATTTTATGTTTGGAGCATAAAGAGGAAATTGAAGATCATTTAAATTTTGTAAAGAATTACAAAAATGTGGATAAGGTGCAATCTAAATATGGTGAACACTACATAAGCTGTCCCTGGTCTAAAGAGGATGCAACAGAAGGACCAGATACGTGCGAATGTTCAGATGTTAGTAGATATTTAAAAAGAATATTGTATTTAATAAACTTTTATAAAAATATTAAAAAACGAGAATGTTTAACCTGCAAAAAATAAACTGAAATTGAAAATAAAAAGCTTTTGTTATAATTTTATAATACATCAGTTTTAACTTTTATTAATCCATGAATTATGTTTTGAATCAAATCCTAACCATTTAACATACATCTTATCTTTTTTCCGTTTCAAAATTTTTTCAACTAAATATAGTGAAGGATATTTTGTTTTCTGGAGTTCGAATTCATAAAATCCTCCTTGTATCGGATTATCTTCGTAGTCATCCAAGAGATATGTAACTGGGTTTGTTAGCTGAATTTTCCTAATCTTGAAAATTTCTGTTGTCCAGTTCGGTGTATAACCTTTCTCAAATACATGTTTATATTTGCTGATTCGAACGAAATCTCCGATTTTGTATTTCGGTTTCGGAGTTACTTTTATTTTATTATACGCTGTAGAAATAAGTTGTTGCTCATTATGTTTGCTAACATCACAAGGACGCATTTTTATTGTGCGATGTCTTCTCCTATTATATGTTGAAACGAGTTTCTTTATTATATCAATCCATTGGTACGATCCTCTCATACTAAATTCTTTCCACATCATGTTTTTTAAAGTTCTATTAAATCGTTCAATTATTGATGCCTTTAACGGGCTATATGTAGAATAATGATTAATACCGTGACGCATCATTAGTTCAAAAAATTTGTTATTAAAAAATTCTTTTCCATCATCAGTTTGTAAATTTTTAGGAATGCGATCATCATTTAAAATAGTTTTCATGGCATTTGTAACATCAGATGCATTTTTATTTTTGATAGGAATTGCCCATGCATATTTAGAAAATGTATATCAATCACAGTCAGTAAAAAATTGTGTCCTTCGTTTTGATGGGAATAGCTACACATTTCTACTAAATCAGCTTGCCAGAGATTATCGAAACCTTTAATTATAACGCGTCGCCGTTTAAAATTTTTTCTAGCAGGTTTATGAAGTTCTTCAACAACTTGTCTCTTATTCATTACTTTAGTCATCACTTTAAGAAGAGTAAACCACAACTAATTATTTTGAGTATACACCATCACCTTTTTTCGATAATATACTATTAAACATAAAGTTTTCAATTTTCTCAACTGCAGAATTAATGTATAAAGTTAAATTTTTGTTAGCATTGCTTAAGTTTGTAATATTCTCCTGCTCTGCTGTTTTTAGTTCGCTTCTGATTTGATTCAATAAGATATTAATACAATTATCAACATATTTTTTATTTGTGGCATCTTCCTCGTCTACAGGAGAATTCAAGTTTTTAATATTCTTATGTTGAATATCATAATCTCCTTTAGAAGTTAAAGTATACCCAACACCTTTTTGTCCAGTTTCACCTTTTTCTCTAGTTGCTCCATGAGGTCCTCGTTCACCGGTTTCACCTTTTTCACCAGGTGGACCTCTCTCTCCTTTAGCTCCTGTTTCACCTTTTTCACCAGGTGGACCTCTTGGACCTAATGATCCTTCTTTGAGGAGATCACTAAATGATCGACCAAACTTATCAACGCTCATTGTTCATATAAATGGAAAAAAAGAATTGTAATTGATGTTTTTTATTCAATAATGTTGGCTTCTTTTAGTTCTTCTATTATAGACACAATCTCATTATTATGATTATTATTTCCAGCTTGATGTGATGCTATTAGCAGTTGCAGCCTTTCTACTAATTCATTAGGATCATTCCAATATATGTAATCTACAGTAGTTTTCGGTAATTTCATTATACCTCGCCCTTCATATGAGCTGAATTTGCTTATAATTTCTTTGAATTTATGTCCTTTATTTCCGTTTACTTGACCATTAGGATCATAATTTCGTCTGTGAGCATTGGTACTCTTAATGATTTTCTCATAATTTAAAAGATCTTCTGCGTTATATAAGCTATATAAAGGTTTCTTCATAAATAGTAATTCACATAATCCTTGAGTTGCATCGTATTCTTGTCCAGCAATTTGAAATTTATCATTTTTCAACTCAAAATTGGAATTTCCTATTTTCCAAATATTACTTTTATCTAAATAAACACCATATGTGTAATCAATAATTGGATCACTATTTTCGTATAAATCCAAATATTTTTGAGTGAGCCCTTGCTGAAAGGCTACTTTGTTCGGCTAGTGTGTTTGATGGTAAAGATGTTGTCTTAAAAAAACTATCATCACCATCTATTGTGGAAGAGTGTTCTCTTTTTCTTAAAGGTGTGCTAGTATGTTTGTTTTTCTCCTTCTTAACTTTAAACGGACTTGGCTCCTCCTCAAATTCATTGTTTGATTCAATTTTTATATCAGGGTTTTCTTCAGTTTTTGTGATAAGTTTATAAAGTGGTTTTGTTATTGGTTGGAATGTTTCTTCAAGTTGAGCAGCTGTATTGATTTTTCCTGATTTCAACAATTGAAACTTTTTCTTTAAAGAATTTCTAACTTTTATTATATTTCTGATAGTTTGTTCATTATTTTGTTTATTTCTTTTGATAGAATACTTCATATTACTGAATACTGCTGTGGATTTAGTACTGGAGTATCTATTCTGGCAAACTGCTGTGTCTGTGTCTGTTCTCTACTATATCTGTTTTAACTGCTATGTAAACTGCTTTAACTGTTTTGCAAACTGCTATGTAAACTGCTTTTAACTGCTATGTAAACTACTTTAACTGCTATGTGAACTGCTTTAACTGCTATGTGAACTGCTTTAACTGCTATGTAAACTGCATTGAACAGATCTGCAGTTCTATGTTCCACCAACCCTATTTATATATTGATGAATGTATCGAATCCTTTCCGGTAACGACCCTTATTAATAGGATTATCTTTATCTATTACTAGAAATCCATAATTTTCTTTCCAACACTCTGCACAAGCTTGTTTAAAAGTAAAGAATGACATATCCATATTGATATGATCCTCATAAATATGCTTAAGGTTCATATCATCTTGTTTAAATACAATATGCGGTCATATATGTTTGGAGTTTTTGTATAATTACAATATTATTTTAAATAAACATGTTAAATAAGAGACTCTTTTGTTATTTCATTCTAAACAGTCATGTCGTTAACATTAACTCTTAGCGGAAATTCATCACAAATCACAGCTGATTACTTTCCTCCCTTGGATCTGGAAAGTGATTACATATGTGGATTAATCGACTTTCAAACATACAATTCAATTCCAAATATTGATAACAAGAATAACTTATTTCATATTGGAGACAATATGACTATTAAAATTCCTGAAGGTTCTTATGAAATCAATGATATTAACGAGTTTATCAAAAATGAATTAAAGAGAATACGTAGTAAAGAAACAGTTTTTATTAAAGCTAATAATAATACTCTTAAAAGTGCAGTGAAAAGTACAGCTAAAATTAACTTTAATAAAAAAAATTCTGTTGGTTCTCTGTTGGGGTTCAGTAAGAAGACGCTTGAAGCTAATATTTTATACGAATCGGATTTACCCGTAAATATAATAAGAGTGAATGTAATTCGAATAGAGTGTAATATTATATCGGGCTCATATCTAAATAACAAGCAGGTGCATACGGTACACGAATTTTCACCAAAAGTTGGTCCTGGGTATAAAATAATTGAGGTTCCTAAGAATGTTATTTATTTACCTGTGAACGCTCGACAGATAAACTCGATTACGCTTAGATTAATAGATCAGAACGGTGATTTAATAAATTTTAGAGGTGAAACTATAACGATTAGACTTCATTTAAAGCCTCAAAATGCTAATATATAATACGATTAGTAAAAACAACAATACATACACCACATCGAACAGTCATTCCTCAATTGTTCGACAGAACAGATCGATATCGTTAACAGCAGCAAACGAAAAGTTTTTAAAATCCTTGAACTTTACATTGAAAATAAATAAATAATAATAAATAAAAATGAGTGATACTCTAAACAGATCGCAAGGAATTACTTATGATAATTCGATAACAAAAGTTGAATATCATAGTTATTCACCGTTTCAATCGTCTTATAAAAACAGTGATGAGATTCGAATTTCTGTGCAACATCAAGATTTATACATTTTACCAAGCGAAAGTTTTATTTACATCGAAGGAGCACTAACGAAAACAGATGGAACTGCTTCAACAACAGCAAAACTTTGTAATAATTCTATAGCATATCTTTTTGATGAAATCCGTTATGAATTGAACGGTGTGGAAATCGATAGGACAAGAAATCTTGGATTTGCTACAACATTAAAAAATTACATTTCTTTAAATCAAAATGAAAGTACTACCCTTTTAAATGCTGGCTGGTCTCCGGCACAAGCAATATCGCTAAACAAAGGTTTTTTCAATTTTTGTGTTCCTTTGAATATGCTTTTAGGATTTGCTGAAGATTACAAGAAAATTATAGTAAATTCAAAACATGAATTAGTTTTGATTCGAAGCAGAACTGATGAGAATGCAATCATTTCCAAAACTGATGAAGTAAAATTTGATATATTTAAACTTCAATGGCGTATACCTCATATAACTGTAGCTGATGGAGGAAAACTTCCAATATTAAAAGCAATTGATTCCGGCCGTCGAATTGAAATGAGTTTTCGAAGTTGGGATATGTATGAATATCCAGTTTTACCACAAACTTCAGAACATACATGGACTGTGAAAACGTCTTCACAGCTAGAAAAGCCTCGATTTGCTATAATTGCTTTGCAAACGAATCGTAAAAATAAGAAATCCGAAGACGCAAGTAAATTTCATCATTGTGAAATATCAGATATAAAAATTCATCTTAATTCTGAATCATATCCTTATGAAGATATGAATATAAAATTCGATCGCGATCGTTATGCTATTTTGTATGATATGTATATAAAATTTCAACATTCATACTATTTCCGAAAAAATCAACCTCTTCTAACTAGAGAGAATTTTAAAGATGAAGCACCAATCATAGTTATTGATTGCTCACATCAAAACGAGTCTATAAAAACGGGACCAGTGGATATTCGCATACAATTAAAAACCTCTCAGAATATCCCCGAGCATACATCAGCCTATTGTTTGCTGTGAAGTTCAAAAAATAGTGTAGAAAATGATGTCGAATGTGATTGTAGATATTCAAGGATTTAAAGATAACTACAACAAGCTGGTTGTGAAAGAAATAGGTATCATAACTGATGATAATCGGATACAACACTTTGTATTTCAACCACCATACAAATTTCAAGGCTTGCAGCCAGCAAAACAAAAAGAAGCTAAATGGATGCAAAATAATCATCATGGTTTTTCCTGGAACTCTGGCTTCATTCCATATCACAAACTGAACAACTTAATTTCACCGCTATTAAATAATAAATGCATATATGTTAAAGGACTAGAGAAGCAAACCTGGATAAAGGAAATTTTTGGTTCCGATCTCATTATATATAACATGGAAGAAGAAGATCTGCAATGTCCGAAACTTTCCTTTTTGAAATATCAACATCCGAATGTCTTCCGATGTTTATACCATCAAGGAGCTTGCGCCCTGGAAAATGTTATTGTGTTGGAAAAATTCATGCGAAATAAAAATTGTATTCAAATAAAATAAAGATATCTTGTACTTCAGAAAAAAAGTTTTTTTAAATTTATCAATTACTACATATGAGAATTTATTTGAAAAATTATGCACCTATTTAATCATATTGTGAAATTCAGCGTGACTCATAATTTCGCAATAACTAAATCATTCATGATGAAACATGATTGATTCAAACATCTCACAGAGAAAACAGAAATGCTGTCTTAGCAGATTTTCGATATCTTCTCTTTCTTCTTGGCCTTCGGTAAAATTTTCAGATCATTTCAACCTCAGTTCATCTCAAAGTCTTAACAAGTGAAGCAATCTAAATACAAAACAAAAAAATGAGTGACAGAAAATACTTATTAGAACGTGAAAGCTCTAGAAGAGAGAAATCGAAAAGTTATTCTCCAATCACAAAAAATTCAGTGTGTTCCAAATTTGAAAAGCAAGAACAAACCGAACAATCAAATATGATTAGCGAAAGTGATGTGGAAAAAATAAAATATATCTTTTTAATTGTAAAAATTTTGTTTATTTCTTATAAGAATATAGTTAAATACAAGTTTCACAAGTTTTCTTCTTCTACTATGGATACCAACATCATATTCACAGCATCATCTTCCATATTAATATCATCATTATATTCATTTAATCTATAATGTCCCCAAGCATAAGTGTTAACATTATCTTCTTTTATATATCTTTTATCATCCAAATAACTTAATGCAATTTTATTGATATATTGGGTATACAAAGTATGTAATATTGATCTAAATATTAGCATGTTTCCATATAAAATTTTTTTCTTATGTAAACAATCTCTATAGTCAGTTAAGGTTAAATTATTCACTATAGTTTTCTTTACACCTTTAGCTTTCTTTATTAATTTGTCCTTTTCAATATCAATTGAATACATTTTTGATCTTAAACCTCTAAATTCTTTAATAATATTTCCTTTGACTTCATCCTTCATATATCCTAAATGCTTTTTATTTTTTAATGGTATTTGGTAAGGATTGTCAACAGTGTATTCGGATGTATCAAAGTGTGTATCTATATCAGACAATATATCGTTATAGAAATCATCAGTTTTTATGGTATAAATAAATGAATCAGTATCCATATAATTCAAAAGCACATTATTATTATACTTAGGCTTCATAAAATCATAATGGAAACTATACATTTTTAATTTAGAAAGATCGAGAATACTAAATCCAAGATAAATTGGTTTGTCATAAACACAATGAACTCTTGACATTTGTATTGCGGCCATATCTCGAGTAAATAAACTTATACTGTGGAAATTTGGTTTAGCAACCAAAGCTCTATCACCTAAACGTCTACCAAAGCTTTCCCAGCTGCAAACAATTTTCACATCTTTTCGTTTATCAACATTTTCCATTGTTTATCCAAAAACCGAGTTATTCATTAGCTTGTAAAAGTTTTTCTCAAACTCATTCCTTGCTAATGTTCGATAATGAGTATTTAAATCAATATATACTTTCATCCAACTTGATTGTTTGAATTTTAATATTCTATGAATTTTCTTTAATTTTAATCCATGCTTAAGGCATTGTTGTAGATTTCGATAATGTATAACAGAGTGTGTCTTGTTATTCAAATCAGCTATTAATTTCGGAAATTTTGAATTGGGTGGATTCTTTGTCTCTGCACAAAAAGGTAAATCATTATGTTCGTCATGCTTTGAAACTGGATACTCTAAATCAACTTCCAATATATAACCTACATCAGAAGTATCTGAGATATTTTGTATATCAATATTTATGTTTTGAACCCATTTAAACTTGGAAGTTGGAAGTGGTTGACACATTGCCCATCCGTATAAATTGTTTGCATCTAAATATGTTATGTATGTTGAGGGTTTAGAATTATCAAAGTTGGATAAATATTTGTTATTTGCCACAGAATGTCGAACTGCACATTGAGTGATACCACCTCTTATACCTTTCTTTAAAAAATTATACATATTAACATCAGTCAAAAGTTCAAGCTCAATTTTTGTAACTTTAAGCATTGCATCCCATGATAAGCCAGGTGCTGTATAATATTGACAAGGATCCAAATTATAGATATTTTTACAAATTTTCCTAAAATTTTCAAAAATATCTGTCAATAGCAATACATCTGTTTTTAAATAAAGCTCTAGATAATCCCACAACTTTTTGCATTGAAACTCTCTCCATACATCTTTAGCATGATTGTAATCTTGATCTGAGCATACGGTATTTGTAAATTTGTTATTAAATTTAATCTGAGGTGGCAGACAAGTTTCATTTAAACGCTCCCAACAATTTACATATTCATATGGAAATACACCTTTTCTGGTTAACATTCTAAAAGATGATTCGTCTTTACATAGAGACCTGATAGCATGGAAATCATTATTATTTAAGTTTTTAGCTAATAACTCTAAGCTGGATTGCATAAATCGGTTGGAATCGAGAAATCTCAACTCAATTGTATCTTTTTCATTCACAAAAATGCGCTTAGTTAAGGAAACATATAACTCTTTATTTAAAGGAATCACATTGATATCACCGTTAACTGTCTCCAATGCTTTAATAAATAAATGGCAATCATAGCCTGAAAAATTGTGGAAAAAAATTGGGATAAATTTTGGTGTTCGATATTTTAAATTGCATTCATTATGTGCAGGTCCTCTATACAATCCAGTGAAATGACAATGATCTGCTACTCTATCACTACCTAAATCTAAACCACAAATATGACAATCCTGACGTCTTAATTGGGTTTCTAACTCTACATTTGTAAGATTTTTCATTTTTTTAGGAGTAACATAATGATTTCTATACAAAAATAATACATCATACACTAAATATTTGACAAAAATATTAACACAATCCATACCTTTATATGTTCTTAATATGTTATAATTATCATTGAAAGAGCTCTTCACATAGTATGAAAAAGCACAAGGTATATGCTCCTGAATATTTACTGTGGATGAAACACTAGGATCAGGCAAGCAAGTTGAAATGTCTTGCAGCAAAGATTCGAAATCTGCATAAATGGTGAATGGAACATCCATTTGCCTTTCATATCGTTCAAATTTTAAAATTGATTTCTCCCTCATTGGCATCTTTGTTACGATTTTGTTGCATTCATTTTTATGTTGGGCTAAAGACTTCTCCGTATAAAAATGTAGAAGACAATTGTTGCATATGAAAATACGATGATGGCTATTCGTTACCTGGTTGCGAATCAATCTATATAAAAAAATGAAAATATATCCAACGCTAATTTTTTAAATCACAAAATTCTAAATATAGGAACATACCTTGACATATTTTTTATCCAAACATAATGTGAGCATTCATCATTTTGAATTAGCAGCAAATTTATATGAGTCGATTTTTCACTCTTCGTGCAGTAATATGGCCCTACAATTTTAAAGCTATTTTCTTGTTCCTCATATCCGAAAACATTTATGCTGATGAAGGGATTCATTTCCTCGAAGTGGGAAATATCTGATAAACTTAATGGGAATTCTAATTGTCCGAATTCAATTTTAATTGAGTTTTCTAAAATCATAACACTGCTAGAAATATCACTTATTTTGTATGATGATGGTTTATTAGAATTTTCTCTAGCAGGATATAATGCAGAAATAACTGCCCACTTAAAACAATATATATCTTCGTTTTTAATGTTCACACAAGCACGCTTTTCATTGAGTTTTTTAGGTAGAGGCAAGTATTGTGATCCTCTCAATGGTCTATATTCATTTATATTGATTTCGAGGTGAAGAATTCTAATCAGACTCCATCCGCTGTCTTTCTCTTGGAATTCATCATCATTTGATGGTATGATGAAGTTATATTTTGCTCATCTAAAATCGTATCCATTTTAGCTTGAAAAGACTTAATAGAAGTCTGAAGAATATTATCATTATCATCATTAGCTTTAGCTACCTCGGAAACTTTCACATATTCACAAAACAATTCTATATTATATTTAAAAGATGCATGTTTGCTCAATGTATTCACTAATAATGAGATAATTGTGTCTTTAGACTTGTTCAAAAATTCACTTGGTATTAAGAGAGCTTCGTTTTTATTCTCATACTAAAACGTTACAATTCTTTCTTTGAATCCACTTTTCACAATTTTTATACACTCATTAATCGAATCATTAATCGTTTGCTTAGCATTCTTTTTATGTGAAAAAGTTCTTAAAAGATTACTCCAGTTTTTGGTCTGGATATTAATACAACACGCCTCACAGTACATTAATGATGTCGATAAAGCATTGACTGATGTAGATAAAGTACTTGCATTAACTAAATCTTCTGAGCTAATTTCCATTGATGTCTGCTCACGTATATTGACATTACACTTATGCTTTCGCAAATTATCAAATCTTCTAAACTCGCGACCACATTTTTCACATAAAAATCCATCACCATGTTGAGACCTAACATGTCATTTCAAGGAAGAGTTTAATGAATATCTCTTTTCACATACTTCACAAATAAACATTTTTATATGATTATTATTAATCTCTTCGAATTTAAAATCAAACTTGCTCGCTGAATATCTTAATTGAAAATAATGCTGTGTACATTCCGACTGATATCTTTTATACTTCTTTCTGTTCTAAGTATGTTCAGGTTTTAAATCAAATAGATATTACCTAGTATTTGTTTGCGAGGAAATTGAGGTTTCCAAAATTCTTAAAAATAGCTATGATTTTTGTATGTGAGGAAATCGAGGTTATCTATAATCATTTTTTTAAAGAAGTGCAAGAATTTTGTGGTTTTAATGCTTCCTGTATGAAGACAATATTTTATAATTTTCATGTCTTTCACACTCATATTCTCTTTCACTTTCAATTTGTTCCAACAACTAAGAGAAGCTTCTTCACTAGGAACAATGATGTGAATTCCCACAAAATCATTCCCACAAAAATTCGATTGGGGTATGACAATTCTCACAAACAATTGGACAATACTCAAAAATTGCACCATAGGCAAGAAATGTTTTGTTAATCAATGTCTCCACTATATTTCCATCAATATGATCTCTGCAATGTATGCAATAAATCACATCATTACAGATGAGATATCGTAATGTAGCTCTCAAATTACATTCCGTTTGCCTAAAATCTTCATCAATATCACTTTCAAAATCATCATCATCATCATCATTATCATCATCACTCCAATCATCACTGTCATCTTCCATTAACTCTTCATCACACAATAAATCAGTTGGAGGGGTGAACAAATTATGAATCCTCCTTAACTGTTCTCTCAATAAATTCTCAGCACTGTCTTCAATATTATCTTCAATTACATTTATATCATTGAACACGCTAACTTGAGATAGGTCACTGTAATTAAAACTTTCCCTAGGTGACATTTTTTTATATTTTCCCGATTTAATTCGATTGAAAAATAATATAATATTTGGTTTCAATTTCAAAATATAATACTTTTTTCAAATTTAAAATCAAACTTTTTCGCTGAATGGCTTAAATGAAAAGAATGCTGTGTACATTCCGACTGATATCTTTTATACCTCCTTCTTTCTGTTCTAAGTATGTTCAGGTTTTAAATCAAATAGATATTACCTAGTATTTGTTTGTGAGGAAATTGAGGTTTCCAAAATTCTTAAAAATAGCTATGATTTTTGTATGGGAGGAAATCGAGGTTATCTATAATCATTTTTTAAAGAAGTGCAAGAATTGTGTGGTTTTAATGCTTCCTGTATGAAGACAATATTTTATAATTTGGAAGGTATAAATTGACACACGAAACATTAAATTTTCATTCAAAAGTTTGTTCTTGAAGGAGTTGGTTGTGGTATTTGTGACAAGATTGTTTTTAAAAAGTATAAAGAAGCTCTTTACTGATGTCTCTACAAAGTAAGTATTAGAATATTAAGAATGATTACTTAACAACTAAAAATTTTGTGATCGGAAAAGAGAATAATTTAGTAATTATAAATATTACTTTTATTGACAGACAATTCGGTAATGAATTCAACCAATGTTAACGATGATCTCTTTGCTCTGGATGAGCTTAATACATGCAACTATAAACCGCTTTTGAAGGCTAAAGAAATGGATCCTCTACAGCATTATCTAATTCTGGGATGTACAAAAGTTCCAACCAGATATGGTGAGCGAATTGTCTTGGAGCTCCAAGATCATCAAATGTTTTTACCAGAGCGATACAGTCGTCTAACCCCCAAAACGATGGAGATGATCAATGCTGGTGGATATTTTGTAAAATATCAGGCTACCTCTATGAATTCCTACAATTTGCAGTTTTCCAAATCTACCCCAAATCCCAATTTTTATACAGATTTATAAATTGTGCAATTTGCTTAAATTACCTATATAAAACAGTGTAATTCCAAATATATGTATATACAAAAAAGTTTAATCAAAATATAGAATACAAATATACAATTTATTTGAATAAACACCTTTTATTTCTTAATTCTTACCTTTTTTCAGATAAATTTTTGAATAATTTCAAGATCAAGGCTACAATTTTTTTTTTTTTTTTTTTGCTGAAGATACCATTCAGAATAGTTTGCTTATCATTTCTTCAGCAGTGCAGCAGTTTATCGCTTCTTCAATTTTGGAATTTCATACAAATTTTATCTGGTCACTCGTTTTGCTTACAATTCTTTGCTTCACGAAATTTTTATCTGACTCGGCGGCGGCGCGGCAGCCCATTCATTTAATTTGTTTACCATCTTTTTGTTTTGCAATTTCACGAAATTTTTATCTAACCCCAGCAACGCATTCATTTGTTTACATTTTTTTTCTATCTAATTCTCATGTAATCTATTTGTTTACAATTTTTTTTCTATTCTCACTCGCACTCAAATTTTATCGGCAGCGGAATCTCATCCAATATTTGTTTTCAATTGTTTTCTATACTCACTCACATAAAAATTTAAAATTTTATCAACAGCGGAATCTCATTCAAATTTTATATATTTCTTTTCAATTTTTTTCTATCTCACTCTGTTTAATAGTTTTTTATATTTCCATCTCATTCTAATCTATTTATTTATATTTTTTTCTATCTCACTCACATTCAAATTTCATCGGCGGCGGCTCAGACTTTACCGATCACATACATTACACCTCAACCGCTCTCCATTTATCACCGCAAATTTCATGAGCCGCTTAGCCGCTAGCCGCTATATCTAGAATTCTCATATTTATACTACTAACCAAATCTTTACCGACGAATCAAAATAGGATGATAGAAGCCCATTTGCGGTAATACCAAACGAAGAAACTCACGCGTATAGACGCGTATAGAGTAGTGGCTACACCAGGGATGAGCATGCAACCACAGTTTCAAAATGTGATTGTGTAAAAGCTCTTCAAAGCTCTCTCCGGCCTCTTTTACACTGTGAATATGGTATTGCGATGCAATCTGTCAAGTAAAAGTGAAGCCAAATGGCAAAATGACTGAGATCATGCATACTGAAATAATTGAATGGGAAGTAGTAAGGAAGTAATTGCTTACACCAGTTATGAGATTATTAGTTGTAGAAAAATATACTCATTCTGTGTAAAAATGCATTTTGTTATGTACCTAACTAAGGCTAGTTGTCCGTGACTACTTATTTTGTATTCGCAGTTAACCTGCAACTGTGCAGGTCATTCCTCTATCCGCAACCCGAGGACGCGCCCTGTAGCACAATACCAATGCCGAGGGAAAAAATTGTTTGTTCTAATAAATAATATGTGAATGGTATTATTTATTAAAACGTGTTTCTTTAATTATTATTAGACAATATTTAACGAAAAAAAGTCAAAATTAGTTATTTAGTACACAAAATCAGCATATTTATATAAAAATTATAATTAGTGTGTTATTTTCGAAAACGATTACGGTAAAAGTAAGTGAATTAAAGCACAATTTTTATTTAGATATTTAATTAAGCAATAAAATAGGAATGAAGTACCTACGACAAAACTATCAATACGATTTTAAAATTTATTCTTAATCTGTTTCTGAAGATTTGAGGGCAGCTAATTTTTTGAGGTCAATGTCAAAATCACAGTGTTTTATTCGCAGTAGTGCTTGGATGTGTTTATCAGACAATCTGTTCCGAATTTTGCTTTTTATTATTTTTAAAGTTGAAAATATGCTCTCACATAAGTACGTGGTACCAAACATAGATAGCAACTTATAAACCTCTTGTTTTGTATTTGGATAGGTATCAACATTTACTCTTTTCCAGAAATGAATCCCGTTATCAAGAGGGACAAATCATTTCGCATTTCCCGGAGTTCGTTTTGAATGAAAGGATTTTGTTGATCTAAGTCACATAGAAGCGGGTTCTCGTAAAATTCAATTACATTCCTAATTTTTTACAAATCATTAAATCTGGATTTGCAATTGTTCATGAGTACACTAAAAACTTCATAATATTGGGGTAATCTCTCGTGATTAGAAAAAAATGCTAAGATTTCAGAAGTTTTTGGGAGGTAAGTTAAATTTCCTTCTTTAAATTGGAATTCTAAAGTTTGAAGTTTTTGCTCAAATGCATCGACAGCAGATGCCAACTAAATAATTGTTTTATTTCTACCTTGCAACGTAATATTTAATTCATTTAAATAATTAGTAATGTCTACTAAAAATGCCAAATCTAACAAAAAGTTTGAACATTTTAAATAGGAAGATAAATTTTGAGCTTCTAAATTAGGGTCATTTTCTAAACTCAAAAGAACTTCTTTGCGCAAATCAAAGAGTCTTTGAAGGCATTTCCGTCGACTGAGCCACCTTACTTCTGTATAAAGAAGCAAATCAGCATAGTTTGCTTCCAATTCCTATAAGAAGGATACAAACTTTCGGTGGCTAAGGGCATTGTGTCCAACTGTCCACCTCTGATTTTATTCACAATTTTTATCGCAATTTTCATAGCCTCCGACATGTTTAATATTTTTGAAAGCAAGTTTTGCTGGTGCATAATGCAATGAAATGAAGGTACGAAAATATCATTTTTCATAAGATGCCCTATGAAACCATCCTTTTTGCCTGTCATGACGTTTGCGCCGTCTGTGCAAACTGCTGAAAGTTTATTTTTATCAGCAAATGAAAAAAGTCTTTGTTCTACTGCTTCATAAATAGTTTTTCCGTACACATCACTGTGCATAGAAACTACGGACAATACTTCTTCACTAACCTCAAATTGTTCATTTATAGTTTTCACACAAATAATTAATTGGCTAGTATCGTTAATATCGCTACTCTCATCTAAGCAAATGGAGTAGTATTTACTCTCCAGGATTTTCTGTTTAATTACAGAGTAAATTTCGAAATCTATTTCTTCGGTACGGCGACATATCGTTCTTCTTGATAAGGGAATTCTTTCGAATAAATCAATTACCTCCAAGCCTTTGTGGCCAAAGCATTTTAGGACGGAAGTACTTAGGTCTTTGAAAAACATTCCATCTTCAAATGGCCTACTTTGCTTTGCTAAAGAATGAGCAACAATGTAAGAAGCTTCCATTAATGCAAGGTGGACAGTACAAGGGTCTTCCCTTTCATGGAAATCGGATGAACTTGAGGACGAACTAGTATTTATTCTGTCTCTGAATGTTGCTTTAAGATTCAGATACAAATTTTCGCGAGCTTCTCCACCATACTCGTCATATTCGCTATGACAAGTAATGTAGTGCCTTTCAAGATTATATTTCTTGATAGTAGCTATCGTCCGATAGCACAGCATACATTGAGCTTCATTGTAGCAATTTTCCGCAAAGAAAAATTGCACCTCCCACTCAAAGTTAAACATAATTAAATGTATTTAAAAAGTTGCGAGAAACAGAGAAAAATATTATAATCGGAGGTATGAAAAAGTTGCGAAAAACAGAGAACAATGAAAAATTAATCCAATATCAAATCAATGTCAATTAAACTATTCACAGATAAGTAAAGAATTAAAGATAAGTATATCAATATATACTAGGTAGTAGTTTTATACTAGGTAATGTAGTATAAAACACGCCGCTACAATCCACAAACAAAATTCAGAAATATTCAGAAATCACTCACCAAAGCGCCTGATCGGTACCAGAGTAGTCAAACAAATTAATTTCTTATCTTTCAGAAACGCATGAAAACCCCTCGTACTGCAGAAACAATCCCTTCCAAAAATTTATCCTACTCTTCTGTCACTTTTCGCTTAATATTCGACAACATCAGAGTACTTGTCCTTACCATTGTCCAGCCCTTTCTTCAATCGCTTCCAAGAAGCAATTCAAAATTTCAAAATTTGCTAGTTCGGAACTCATTTTAAGGAAATTCCTTCATTAACCACAACTTTCTTTGTCATCCGCTTTGCTGAGAAGCAATATTTATTATTACTTTAGGAATTAGTTTTCTTCATGTTGTTACCAAGCAGTATTTCTTTGGTTTTTCTCAACAATAGATATAATATAATTTTCCTTTGTATTTTTTCGGAAAATTTCAAATTGCATTTTTTTAAGATGACATATAAATCATTGATATGCAATAATATTTACGAAAGCAGTGTTTTTTTGAAAAATGCACATTTGCCAAAATATGAAATTTTCAAGTCCTCTTATCTATTAAAGGGAGGCGATTTTTGAAAAACGACCGAACCTGTTTCATATTACCTACGAGTATTTTATATAATACAAAAATAAAAAAAGAATCGTAGCAGATAACGTCAGAAAATTCTCCTAAAATTGGCTCATTCTTCCTCGAATGTTCAATTATGTAAAATCCACTTCCAGTTTTACATTGTACTTAATTATAATTTTGATTAAAACACAATTATTATTATTTTGATATTATTTTATTATTCACTGACTTCTCCACTTAGAATTATTCTTCTTGACTGCCCTATCGACTTTCTGCTTATTGCTTTTATACTTAAAGATAGATAATAATGAATTGCTTACGTTTATCTAAAAGTGATTTCTTTAGGATCCGCCAGATGTTGTTTGTCTTAATCTTGAGGAATTAGGAGATTGATTAGTTATTTAAGTTTATTTAGGTTTGATTAGAATATTGAGTTATGTTAAGATATTGGGGATTATTGACGGATGCTTGATACAAAAGTATTATTCTTTAGGAGTTTGAACATTGGTCATTTTAGTCATTAGCTGATATAACACGCCCATCCTTAAGTGAGATCACGTCCTCGTGATCCTTAGTTACATTGTCTTTTATCGTGATATTAATTTTAGTTTGGCGGTAATAGTAATACAATATGATTACAAATATTATGATGGTAAAAAGTATTGTTAAGTTTGATAATACACTGGTCCATATGTTATTCTGATATTTATAATTCAGTGATTTAATTTCTTTCAGATTCTCCAAATGTTTAGAGTGAACGAACATATTCTAGAGTTAAATTACTTTCTTCCTTATAAGATACATTTTTTATAATATGTGGCAAAACTACATTATGTTCTACATATTTTATTTGGTTTTTAAAAATATTTCCATTTATTACAATCTTACAGTTAGTGAACTTAATTATGTTATGCTCTTTTATGGTTAAGTTCTGATCATTACAATTTTGAATTAAATTAGTTGTTTTTAAATTTTTTGTGACAATAATATCTTCTGTTATTCGCAATATAGTTTCTGTTGTGTTTCGATTCATAGTACAATTTCTTGGATCACGGATAAGATTGCCTATACAGCTATTTTTTATGAGTAAAAGTTTTCTTTTGATATTTTCTTTAGTGTAAAAATAAATGTCGTTTCCACATGATATGACTTGATCGTATCTAAGTTATCTTGGTTTGGAATGGGAATAATGGTTGTGAGGAAGTAATTTTCTTGAATGAAATTGGGGATTTGTAGGATAATAAGGATAGTTTTTTCATGTTGGGCTACAGCAATTCTTATATTCTTCAGTTTTTCAGTATTAATATCATATTCTTTAATTTCTGTTGGGGTTAAAATGTCTTTTGATAGAATTTCCAATCTTGACAGGAGAATTATTTCTTCTACCTTTTCGAGAGAGTGAAGGATTGATTGAAGATTTTCTTTGATTTGTGTTACACGTTTAAATTCATATAGGTCTTTATCGATATGATTGACTTTAGAGATAAGTGTGTTAACTTCGTTAAGAATCTTTTTCTGTGATATATTAATATATTGAGTTAGTTTTTGCAAGGACTCGCCTATTTGCTGATTGTAATGGTTGACAAGGATTTCTTTTATTTATCTGTTATTTTTATTTTCTGTTCTACTTCTCTTCTATCATCGTCGTCCATAGATCCTCCTATCCATTTGAGTAGAGTTCCAAATCCATTAATTAGTCCTCTCTTTTTCCTTTGTAGATTATGTAGTTCTAGGACGTAGAGCTTTTTTCGATTTGTTTTATTAAATACTCGCTGAAGTTATCCAGGAATCTAGGGTTAGTAGTATTTCTTATAAAATAATATGGATCATTTTTCCAAATGCTTCTAGATCTATAATATTGTAACATAATAATCTTTAATCTCATCGCAAACGCCTTCCCATGCGAATATAAGACAATAGTCTCATCTTCAACATAATGTCATCGCAGCAAATCCCACGCTACACTTTGGGCTTCGAATTCTCCAACCGCCAAGCCCGCAGATCTTCTCACGCTAAACCTGCAGACGTTGCACTTGTAACGAAACGAATTTTAGATTATTTTCTTAAGTTAAATCAGTCTTGTAATCGCACTCGAAAAGTTAAGTCAAAATAAAGTCGGTAGTTTTGCTCGCAACCTGTGTTTTATTTCTTTAACTCCCCAAAAGAAACATAAATATCCGTACCTCAGAGCAGAAGGGTATTAAGTCCAAAATTTCAATTTTTCGGTTTTTTTGCTCCCCTAGATTTAAATTTCACGCTCTATTCAGAGGTTTACAATAGAAGACAATTGGACTGAAAATGACGGAAATAGCATTTTATAAAAAGTATTAAGTCCACCTCGCTCCTGGAGCAAAACAGTATTATCTTTATATTACATGTATTAAGTCCAGTATAGACACATATCACCCAGGGCAAAACCATATTATGTTCAAAAGAAGTATTTTGTCCCACTTTTTCCCCGCATAAAATCTCAAAACTTCCATTTTATCATAATTATGAAGTGCAAAATAAAAATATTAAGTCACAGTCATGAAATTCTTCTGAAAATAAAAAGGTATTAAGTCCATGTGTTCTGTAAAAGATTCAGTCTTCAAAAACTTTGATAAGTGTAAACACCCATTATCATTATTCTTAATATAAATAAGTATTATCTAGATCAAGTATAAACTATTAAATAGTACAGGCTAGAAAACAAGTGTGACAAATTATTATTTCTGCATGTTTTATAGCCTAAACAATGAAATTATTGTATTTTACGCTCTCCTGTAAAATTTACCTTTTGTGACTTAATACCCTTCTGCTCTGAGGTACGGATATATGCACAATTTTGTCGAATCTTTCGATCATTGGAATTTGTTCCAGCTGTATCATGGTGTACCCATTACCATAAGGGATTTGTTGGATGTCGATGCTTTGGCCCGTGGTGGCGCCAATGATACATAGGGTGAGGATGAGGATTGCTCGGACTGTAATGATATTTTGTTACTTTGGTACCGTTTTGCTTTTCTCATATTTTGTTTGTGGTATTTGGTTTTAATGGGCTTCTTAAAATGTGGTTCTAATTTGTTTTCTCTTTTTAGGTTTTTGATATAATCTTTATTGAGTTCCACATTTCTGCGGTTTTTGTTGTGGTACTTGAGTCTTTGTTCTTGTGTTTTACTAAGCAAATTTTTAATATTCTGGTAATCCTCTGGTAATATAGATCCATTTTTGAAGTCAATGGGTCTCTGTTTTGTTGTTGTATGAATAGAATGGTTATAATATTTAATGGCTTCTTGTACACAAACTTCTTTCGTTGGGTCATGTCTCTTTTCTTCATTCATCAAGCGAATATGCTCATTTAATGTTGAATGAAACCTTTCTACGTCTGAATTTCCTGTTTTGATATTTGGGCTTGTTAAATGTAATTGTATGTTTTCTTTATCCAAGAATGCTTTGAGTTGATATTGCCATGCAGTATCATTATCGGTAATAAGAAGTTTAGGACTGCCGTTAGTGCTGAGATATTGATTTAAAGTTATACGAATATCTGACCAGTTTCTTGTTTTGAGTGGCATTGCTAGAGCAAAGTGTGTAAATTTGTCTAGAAATGTTACATACATTTCTTGTTTATTTTTGAACCATATATCCATATGAACAATTTCATTTGGTTTATCAGGAAGTTTAGATTTGTGAAAAGGTATTTTGGGTGGATTTCTATCGTATTTTGCAACGTTACATATTGAACAAATATGTATGAGTTTGGTTATTTCTTCTTTTAAATTCGGGTAATAAATTTTAGTTCGAACATTAGTATAAACTTCCTCGATTCCTCTGTGGTTGTTTCTGTAGTGTTCTTTCCATATCTATTCGTGTAATTCATCTTTACTATCACAGTCAAAGAGTAGGTAAGGGCATTTAACTAGCTTGACTGGACTGTGTGTAGACTTCAATTTTATGTACTCCTTTTGTAACTCGGTAAAGTTACTTTTATCTGGAATGTACACTCCTACTATTCCTTTGACAGGTAGATGATTTTTTAAGATGTAATTTAAGTATTTGCTATCGATATTTTGTGATATGAAAATTGTTCGGGTCCGTCCAAAATGTTTCTCCTTAGTTATTTTATTCTGTTTACCTTGCTTAATGATTATTTGTGTTTTATAGAGATTGAGAGGTTTTTCACTTCGTCTGCACTGTGACATGTTCCTTGCAGCGTGTCACTTTCTATTCTATTTTCATATTTTTCATTCATCATGATTGGTCGTGATAGTTGATCTGCTACAACGTTTTCCTTTCCTTTAATGTATTCTATTTCGTAGTTATATTCTTCTAATTGTATTTTCCATCTTTGAAGTTTCGGGTTTGGTTCCTTTAGGCTTGCGATCCATGTCAATGGTTTGTGATCTGTTCTAATAAGGAATTTGTATCCATAAATGTAAGGCCTGAAGTATTTCAGTGACCATATAATAGCTAGAAGTTCTTTTTCTATGGTAGAATATCTAGTTTCATGGTCGTTAAGTGTCCTACTTGCATAACAAATTGGGTGACCTTCTTGCGAAAGAACTGCCCCAATAGCATAGTTTGAAGCATCAGTGGTTACAACAAATTTTTTGTTAAAGTCAGGATATTTTAGAATAGGCTCTGACATTATCAAAAGTTTGAGTTTCTCGAAACTTTCTTTATATTCTTGGTCGTGTATTTTGATTTTTGCATTTTTCTTTAATTTTGAAGTTAAAGGCTTAGCTACCTTTGCAAAATCTTTAATAAATTTTCTGTAATAACCTACTAAACCAAGGAATGACTTTATCTCTTTTTGTGTTTTCGGAATTTTAAAATTATTGATGGCTTCAATTTTGTTAGGGTTCGGCTTAATTCCATCCGTTGTTACAATATGTCACAAGAATTCTGTTTCTCTTTTCATAAATTCACTCTTATCTAGTTGTGCCTTAAGGTTCGCTTCTCTTAATTTCCTAAATATCTTCTCTAGAGAAATTAAGTGCTCCTCTATGTTAGACTAGTGCTAAAAATAATTATGTCGTCGAGGTATACAAAACATATCTTTCCAATAAACTCTTTTAATATATTGTTCATTAACCGCTGGAATGTTGCAGTTGCATTCTTTAGTCCGAATGGCATCCTGATGAACTCATAGTGTCCTAAATTTTAGGAATATCGTTTGGGTGTATCTCTATTTGATGAAAACCTTTGGCTAGGTCCAAAGTAGTGAAGTACATTGCTCTTCCGAGTTTTTCTAGAATGTCTTCAATGTTAGGTATTGGGAACTTATCGTCAATTGTAATTTGATTTAACTTTCGATAATCTACTATAATTCTCCATTTTTGCTTCCCTGAAGCATCAAGTTTTTTACGGACTACCCAAATTGGTGCAGAATATGGTGAGTCGCTATGCCTGATAATGCCTTGTTTTAGCATATCATTAATTTGACTTTCGATTTCTGCTTTATGTATCTCAGGATACCGATAAGTTTTTGTATATATGGGTTCATTATGTTTGGTCTTGATTTCATGTTTTATTTTATGTGTGAATGTGAGATCTGTTCCCTCTTGGTAAAATATCGCTTGATATTGTTTTATAAATTTTACAAGTTTATCCTTTTCTTCAGGATTCAAATGCTCGATACGAATTTCTTCCGATATTCGTTTGGAAGGAATTCTTTCTTTATTGAAACAAATTAATTGGTTTTCCATTTGTGGATACGAATAAAATTCTCTCTCCTCATTTTCACTGAAGAACACTGGAATAATTTTATCATTCACGGACAATTCTCTTGATGTATAATCGATTTTAATTTTGTACATCGAAAATATATGGTTACCGATTAGTCCATGAAAAAAGTCAGGGAAATTAAATTCGACAAATTCGAATCTATGGTTGTCATCCTTACAACCGAATTCTTTAAAAGGCTTAATTCTAACAATGTGTTGCATTTGTATTTGGGAATTTAAGGTATTAATTTTAAAAGGGTTTTTGTCAATCCTTAAACTAGATTGGCATATATTCGGTTTGATTACACTCATTGTAGCTCCTGTGTCTAATAAAAATTTTAGCGGTTTACCGTGTGAATTTATTCTAATATAAGGGAATTTGCATTTTGTTCCGAGGCAGCTATTGGAAAATTTGTCTTCAATTAAAGAAATTGCTGTGAGTTGTCAATATCCATAGGTTGGGGTGGACCAAACCTTCGAATCCTTGACTGAACTGAATTATATTTTCTATTCATATTTTGGTGGTTTTGCTGTGACCTCGGGTTATGATTGTAGCTTTGTTGCGGGAAATTGTTTTGGAAATTTTGTTTTGGGGGATGTGATATTTGTGGATTTTGTTTGTAGAATTTTTTTTTTATTTGACCCATTTTGATGACTTTTGCTATTTCTACATTCTTAATAATTTACCTCACTTAAAATTTTCAACGCTTCTTCAAGCGATTGGGGATTTCTACTAAACAATACACTCCGGACTGGTTCAATCATTTTGTTTTTTAAAACATCTAGTGCTATGCGTTTTGAAGATTCTATATCCGTAACTTCTTCTTCTAATTCACACTTTATATTTAATCGTTGTAATTTCTCCTGGATAGTATTAAAAAACTCTAAAACCGTATTATTAAAAGTAGTGCTTTTAAGATCGTCCAGTAATTGAAACAATTTGCAATCAAAACTTTTCGAATTTCTTGACAGTCGTAGGCATTACTATTAATGTTTAAAATCATCTGGGCCTTACCAATCATTTTCGTTTTGATGATACTTGCAACGAGACGTTGGGATGTGACGTCGTATTGTTGTAAATTGTAATACAGGGACGAGGTTGTCAACGGCATCAAGGAACATCTTCAGAGTTGTTTTTGTACCATCGAAGGTTGGCAGCTTATGTGGATACTTCATGGGATCAATTGTGATGGTTTGAAGAACTTGTCTGGTTTCATCACTATTATTTACGGGGAGAGCCATTTTATGATGTCGAGGTTTCGAACTCCTTACGTGGATCTGCGATATATTTCACCAAAAAAAATTCTTTTTTTTTCAAAATATAAGCACTTTTAACGCACACGTTTAGGCTTTTAATGCTTATGTTTTTTTTTTGCTAATCGTTTTGTGTTTCACGGGAGTACTTTTCACACACTTCGTTGTACTTTTTGCACCACTATCCGTATTGTCACTATTATTATTATAATTTTGAATTTATGGGAAATGCAGATCCTACCAACTGCGCCAATTATAATTTTGATTAAAACACAATTATTATTATTTTGATATTATTTTATTATTCACTGATTTCTCCACTTAGAATTATTCTTCTTGACTGCCCTATCGACTTTCTGCTTATTGCTTTTATACTTAAAGATAGATAATAATGAATTGCTTACGTTTATCTAAAAGTGATTTCTTTAGGATCCGCCAGATGTTGATTGTCTTAATCTTGAGGAATTAGGAAATTGATTAGTTATTTAAGTTTATTTAGGTTTGATTAGAATATTGAGTTATGTTAAGATATTGGGGATTATTGACGGATGCTTGATACAAAAGTATTATTCTTTAGGAGTTTGAACATTGGTCATTTTAGTTTTACTTGATTAGAATATTGGGTTGATTAGAATGTTAGTTTGATTAGAATATCGGTTTGATTAGGATACTAGTTTGATTAGAATGTTAGTTTGATTAGAATATTGGTTTATTACTCATTCTAAGTGTTTGGGGATTATTAGTTGATATAACAACCTGAAAGCAAAGCGCAAAGAAACATAGTCCTACTCGCATGACGGCCGGCGGCCGAATGATGCGCTCTCGACTTGAAAGCTGCTCGTGTACATATTCAAAGCTCTAAAAGCTGGCGTGCCCGCAGGCATAGGCCTGCCCATCTCTGGTCTACACAGCAAAGCTAAACGATATATTGTGTGCAACCGATATCGCGATCAGAAGCCACAAAAACAAGCACATCATCCTGATAGACTTCCTTAGTACGCTAAAATCCATCCAAAACCAAAAACAAAATATAAACAATGCAATAATAGGAGACATATACAAAAACATAAAAACAATTAACTGAAGACCAAAAAGAAATAATAATGATGCGGATACCAAGCCATGTTGAAATAAGGGGCCATGAAACAGCAGACCAAACAGCAACAACAAACTATAAAATTGAAACAACCGATATGTCTACAACACAGCCAAGAAGAAGATATGGGAAAAGTGGACCAATGAATGGAAAAATACAGAAACACAACTAACAAAAATCAAAAACGAACCAAAAGAATGGACAACAGAAAACATAATAATAGGGAATTTGAAATAAAAGTAGCCAGGGTAAGGATAGCACACAGCGAAAACACACGAATGGATCCTCAATAAAAGCCCCAGAGCGAGTTGCACAGAATGCGAAAAACCTCTTACAATTGAGCATATCCTCGTAGAGTGCACACTATACCAAGATTCAAGAAGTAAGAAGGAAACTGAATATAACAAGGGAGTCTAAGCGAAATATTAGGAGGCAACTAAGATGCAGTTGCAGTTAAAAAAATCGAAAACTTCATTAACAAAGTCAAAATATATTTAATATAGACCGAACCCAAAAAGGGTGTATATAATCAATCTGGTTGGTGACCCTTGTGTAAATAATAAGGGAAAAAAGTTATTCATCCTTAAAAATAATAAACACAATAAATTGTTCTTTTTCATTCTCGCGCGAATTTTATTTTTTCATTCTCAAGAATTTTATTTTAGATTCGGGAAAAAGAATGCAATTCAAAAGAATGGAAAATAGATTTCGTTCGCGATAAATATCGTTTTTGAATGATTCGCGAATGAAATGAAATGTTATTAAATTAAGCCACTTCTTTATCTGTCATTAAAGATTATATTGATTAATTATCAGTAAAAAAGAACAGTTTTTTTTATGAATGGAAGTTATATATTTATCTTTATTACTTAACAGAATTGCTTTGGTATAGTTTGTATTTGAATAGCATCCTTTTTAAACGTTTGCATTAGGGAATTTATTGCTAGGACAGCTCGGGTAATTCCGCATTTTAGGCGCCGCCGCGCCGGCTACTCCGATTTACTTGTGTTTTACGACTTTTTTCCAGTAAACCCTTCATAAAACTCGTCCAGTTTCCAAGTATCATACTCTGACCAATCAAATCATTCCTTTGCATTCCTGATATATTCACGAATGATTCCAAGATTCTTCAGGTAAAATACTTTTCACTCCGAGAGCGAATGAAAAAATAAAATTCTTGTTGAAAAATTACGCTCACGAAAAAAACAAAATAAAATTCGGGTTGCGTTTGAAAAAAAGTGAGAAAATGAAACTGTTGTTGTGTACTTGTCTCGCTCACGCGCGCTCGAGTAGTCAATATGTCTATCTCATTTATTAGTATGAGTGCCTCTTTGTTCATGTTTAAATAATGCAAGGCACTTGTTGTTGAACTTTCTTGTGCTACACTACTGGGGACGGAGTCCATACAAAATTTCCCATTGTTCTTTACCTGGAATAATTCGACTAAGAAATTCCAATTATGCATGCCCTCATTATTTTTTCGCAGATGCTGCGTTTCCGTTGAAAACATTCTTAATGAGACCGTACCCAAGAAGAGGATTGAATGCAAAGAAAACCCACTACAATTACAGGATTTCGAGGACACGTCGAGTGATCGAAAATGCGTTCGGTGTGTTGACTGCAAGGTGGCGAGTGCTCGTTAACAAGTTACATATGATTCCATCAAATGTGGAAAAAATAGTGAAAGTTGCAGTTGTGTTGCATAACTTTGTAAAAATGCATGACAATAGTTATTGCCCAAGGGAATTCATCAACCATGAAGAAGATGGAACTATTGTTGAATGTTTGTGGCGACAGGAAGTTAGACCTTTGTCATCTTCTAGAAATTTATCTTCCAACTTCTTTACAAGAAACGCAGCTGAAATGAGGGAAGCTTTATGTGAATATTTAAATAATAATAGAATAGTAAGATAAATGTTTTTAATTAAATAAAATTCATCTTTAGAAATTTTTCTCTTTTTAATTTATTCACCGTATTAATACATAAGCGAACTTAACTTAACTTATTTTAACTTAACATAATGTATGTTGAAAATTAGTGTTATGCCAAGTTATTCTCCGTAATACTGGCGGAGACAATACGGTCGCATCGGGTGATACCTCAGCGCTAACACTTTCGTCGTCATAATTCCCAAAAGTCCTAAAGAAAATTATGATAATGTTTTCATTATGCTACAAAAATACACAAAAGTTACCTTCTAGGTTTAACTGTATCCTTTAGAAAACATAACTGGGAATAAAACTCCCATTGTTCCCTGTCCTTGGCACCACTTCCTGATGGCGCTTCTTTATTATTATATTCGCGCCTAAAGCGGTCCCGCAAACTCTTCCATCTTTGTTTACATTCTGTAACTATTAATTATAAAGGACGATGGGCATTTTTGTATGGAGACTGGGCGTAAAGCCAACAGAAATAAAATATGTTTTTATTAATAGTACTTTATGTCTAAATAACGTTTCCACGTGTTTCATCTTCATCATCGCTGGGGTTGTTGAGAAAAATGAAATCCAAAATGTGTATAATATAATATAATTTACGTGTTTATTCGTATATTTACTTATGTTACTTATGTTCTATTTTATACGCGTAAATATAGGTACAATATTATACAAGTATCTTTATACGAAAATATTGTTTATTTGGGAATTTCAGCTCAAAAACACTGGGTTTAGTCAGTCAGCAGTTTCAAACGTCTATATCTCTCTTCTCCCACGACTTTGCTATTCGTTTTCCAAATATGAAATGAACTACTAATTATAGGCTTTCATATAAAATATATTTCAACTCTGTTGGCTTAACGCCCATTTTGACCAAGACTCTTTAACTAAAAGCGACCAACAAAAGTTTAGACATATTTAATTACTCTTTATATTATTTATCTGGTACATTTAATGATTCCGCAACACTTTGCCAAGCCTCTTCCTTTTTACCAAATTTCCGGTAGTAACGGCTTTTTATATTGAAAATAATATTTTTATTTATTTAAGGATTTGAAAATGAACATAATGCATATATACAATAGGAATGACTTACTTTAGCGCTAGAAACTATTTTTCATCCGACTGCAATATTACTAGTTAGCAGATACTGATTCTTATATACAAATATTGATAACTCATTGGGGAGAAAACAAACAACTAAAACCCCGTGATTACATACAAGCTACTCTATATCTACCCTACCCTACTTATCCTACTTACAATATACTAGCTAGGCAGTAATTGCCGAATTCGGTGGTTTTCTGAGTTTGTACAACGTTCCAAAAACTTCTCGGTTAGGTTTACAGTTTGGCGTTTACCAGATTTAATTTAGCTATTTGGTGTAGGTCAGTGGTGGAGAAATGCCATGGCAGGTTTAAGATTATTTTCAGAATTTTATTCTGGACAGTTTGTAGCTTTTTAATATGACTTTGCGCGCAATGGGACCATACGGAGGCACCGTAAAGCATTGAAGCTTGAAAAATTACTTTGTAAACGATGAGCTTATTTTCGAGGCTTAGTAACGACTTCCTATTTATGAAGAGGTACATGACTTTAATTAGTGTACCGGTTTTGTTTAGAATCGTGGATATGTGTTAGGCATAGATGAGTTTATTATCAATGGTGATTCCAAGATACTTGACGTGATCGCCCCATGGTACACTGTCACCGTTTAAGGTAAGGTTTGTATTTGGTAAAAAGGATGATTTTCTTCTACGGGTGAAGAAAATTGATTTGGTTTTGTTGGAATTTATTTTGATTTTCCACTTGTGGAAATAATTCGCAATGATATCAAGCCCTTGCTGCAAGTTAGTGCAAATTTGAGTGGCCTCGACATCAGAACTATAAATCGCAGTATCATCCGCAAATATGGAAGACCAGCAGGTTGGAATATCGAGAAAATCAGCCGTATATATGTTGTAGAGAATTGGCCCCAGCACAGAACCTTGGGGAACTCCCGCAGTAATGACTTTTTCCGCCGATGAGACGGATCAAATAAAAACTTTAAAACTTCGGTCGATCAGAAAGTCTTTGACTAAAGCTACAAGCGCCAGGGGGAAACCGAAATGGATCAGCTTACATACTAAGCCATCGTGCCACACAGAGTCAAAGGCTGCTTGCACATCAAGCAGCACTAGGGCTGTAGATTTTTTCAATATGAGGTTATTTTTGACATGCTGGGTAACTCTGGCCAATGGATGACATATATTGTGCCCAGGTCTGAAACCAAATTGCTGACTAGGTAGCAGATTGTTATCGTCAATGTGGGTCATAATTTTGTGCTTGATAACTTTTTCCAATATTTTAGACACACTACTTAAGAGACTGATTGGTCGCTAGCTAGCCGGGTTTTCGGCTGGTTTTCCAGGCTTTAATATTGGAATGACTTTGGTCACTTTCCATTTTGACGGAAAATACTGCAGCTTTAGACAAGCATTTATTATGAATGTCAGGTAGATGAATCCAGCGTCGAGTCCCGGGGCTTTTTTTGCACGAGATAATTTAATAATCTTTCGGATATCTTTAGGTTTGATATACCAAGAATGTTCAATTTCGACTGGTGAAGAAGGGACATGTAGGGACAATTCAACCCTATTTGTAGTTTCGCTGTCGCTAAGATGTGCTGCGATGTTGAAATTTGACGCAAATTTTCGAGATAAAATTTCGGCTTTTTCAACACTGGTGAAATACGAGTTATCTAGTTCCTTAAGCCCGATAATATGCCAAGTATTGGTATATTTAAAAACTTCGATTTTTTGTTTGCACGTCCACTCGCGTTGAGATTTTTGGATCGACTGACTACGGAAAAAGCTGATGACGTTTTTTGCAGATCCGTTTTGTTTTCCTTTGAGGGGGAACAAGTTCGAACTTGTCCCTTTGTTGCCGGGGTATGTGTTCGGTGCATTTTATTTTCGTTGTCAAGTGCTTATGGAATTGCCAGATTTTCTGCGCGTTAAATTATTTCTGTTGTCTGGTCCGCCACAGCAGCCCCCTCTAAGTGATTTTCGGGTTGCAAATCACTGATATCTTGCTGGAAAACGTACGGTGCGCCCGGATCTCGTATGCTGAACTTCTGGGTATGTTGTCGTCGGTTCGCTGATGTTTTCGTTCGCTGTAAAGGCTGGCTTGATGCGGTCGATGCTGATCGTCGCCTTTTTTCCTTTGTAGTCTATGACAAAATATTTAGGACCATGTTTGATGACTCTGAAAGGGCCGTCGTATGGTGGTGTGAGCGGTGGCTTGACTTTGTCATTTCGAACGAAAATATGTGTGCAATCAGTGAGCGCTTTATGCACAAAGGGTTTCTCGCTTACGTGATGAGCGGTTTCCGTCGGTCGAAGTTGTTGCATGTGCGAGCGAAAAGACGTGATGAACTCTGTTTCGTGGTTCGGCTTGGGTTGAATGGCGATGTTGTCGAATAACTCTCCAGGAAGCTTGAGAGTTTGCCCGTATAGCATCTCTGCTGGTGATGCACCGATGTCTTCTTTATGGGCGGTACGAAGCCCAGAAGAACTGTTGGAAGCGTTTTCACCCAAGATGCTGTTTGCTGGCACATGATGGCGGCCTTAACTGTTCGATGCCATCTTTCGATAATGCCGTTGCTTTGAGGATGATAGCTGGTCGTGCGATGCAGCTTACTGCCGATTACTTCTGCGAGTTGAGCGTAAAGGTACGATTCGAATTGTCCTCCTTGATCGGTTGTAATTCGGGATGGACAACCGAAACGCGCTATCCACGTTTCGACGAATGTTTTGGCGACTGTTTCGGCGGTTTGGTCGCGCATTGGTGCGGCCTCTGTCCAACGACTGAACCTGTCGATTATAGTTAGAACGTACCTGAATTCTCCTGATGGTGGCATGGGACCGACGATGTCCAAGTTGACGTGAGTGAATCGTTCGTTGGGGATCACATACCTTTCCAGCGGTGCTCTGGTGTATCGCTGGACTTTTGATTTCTGGCACGCGATGCAATTTTGAACGAATTGTTTTATGCTCTTCCGAATATTTGGCCATATGAACCTCTCGCTGATTAATTTAGTTGTCGCCCGCACTCCAGGATGAGATAGACGGTGGAAGTGTTCGAAAACGTTGCGGCGATATCCTTGCGGTATGAACGGTCGAATTCTCCTGGTCGAGATGTCGCAGGATATTGTTGCCTGTGATTGCGGTAACTTCAACTCTTTGATGTCTAGTGCCGAATTTGATTTTGCCGATTTGAGTTCGTCGTCGTGCTGTTGTTGTTTTGCGATCTGGTCGTAATTGATCTCGGATGAGACGCTGTTGGTTTCAATGCGGGACAGGAAATCCGCGATGACGTTATCTTTCCCGGAGACGTGTCTGATGTCTGTCGTGAATTGGCCGTTAAAGTCCAGATGTCGAGCTTGCCGCGGTGAGGCTTTATCCTGCCTCTGACGAAACGCGAACATTAGAGGTTTGTGGTCCGTCAGCAGGGTGAAATTCCGCGCTTCGAGCATATGCCGAAAATGCTTCACACTTTGATACGCTGCTAACAATTCTCGGTCGTACGTGCTGTACCGCCGTTGGGTGTCGGTTAGGCGCTTGGAGTAGAAACCGAGCGGTTGCATATTGTTGTTGACCACCTGGTGTAACGCGGCTCCAACCGCGGTGTCGGAGGCATCTACCTGAAGGACGAGTGTTGCGTCTGGTGCTGGGTGAGAGAGCAGCACGGCTGTTTCCAGTTCCTTTTTGCACCTTTCGAAGGCGTTGATGCTGTCGTCGGTCCACTCCAGAACGGTGTTATCGTTCTTCCGGTTTCCTTTGATGAGTTGTTGAAGTGTCGACTGATTGCTGACGGCGTTGGGCAGAAATCGACGGTAGAAATTTAATGTTGCGATAAATCGACGTAAATCTTTTGCGATGGTTGGTCGTTTGTATTCGATTAACGCCTGGACTTTTGATGGGAGCGGAGCGACTCCGTCCTTGCTGACGCGATGGCCCAAGAAATTGATTTCGTTACGACCGAATTCGCATTTCGAAACGTTGATTACGATGCCGTATTTGCGGAACCTGTTAAAAATTTCTCGCAGGTGTTCGAGGTGTTCGTTTTCGTTTTTGGATGCGATGGTGACGTCGTCAATGTATGCGTAGGCGAAGTTTAGTCCCCGTAACACTTCATCCATGAAACGCTGAAAGGTTTGACCCGCGTTACAGAGCCCAAATGTCATTCGCGTAAATTCGAACAACCCGAAAGGTGTTGTTATCGCTGTCTTCGGGATGTCAGACGGCTCGATTGGAATCTGATGGTATGCTTTGGTCAAGTCGATTTTAGAGAAAATGGTTTGCTCATAAAATATGTGCGTAAAGTCGTGGATATGAGGGACCGGGTATCGATCTGGTACGGTGATCGAATTAAGTCGGCGATAGTCACCGCATGGGCGCCAGGATCCATCCTGTTTCCGGACAAGGTGCAAGGGGCTCGCCCAGTTACTGTCGGATGGTCTGCAAATTCCCGCTTCCATCAGCTGTCGAAACTCTTCCTTCGCGATGGAGAGTTTATCGGGCGCTAGTCGTCGGGGTCGTTCGGCTACTGGCTGTCCTTTAGTTACGATGTGATGTGTAACTTTGGTATGTTTGAAATCGTCGGTCGATGAAGGTTTTGTGAGATCGATGTATTCTCTCAATAATGTTGCGTAGGGTTCGTTGTAATTGATCGTGGAGATTCGTTCGTAAGTGACCTGCAATATTTCGGCAGGCGTTGATAAATTTGTTTGCTCGTCAATTAAGCGTCGCTTCCTCAGGTCGACTAAAAGTCCAAAATGTTTAAGAAAATCGGCACCGATGATGGCCTTTGTGACGTCAGCGATGATGAAGGGCCAGTCCAGTTTGAGTTTTTGTTCACCGAAAATGGGTATTTTTGTGCCGTTTGCGGTGAAAAGTTGACATCTGGTTTCGTTTGCTGTTTTTAATCGTCGTTTTTCGATGTTCGTTGGGGGGGTGATTGACACGTCAGCCCCCGTGTCGATTAAGAACCGAGTATTTGAGAGAACGTCTGTTATAAATAGTCGGCTTGAGTTTGATGTTCCGATTTCATCCGCGGCTAGTGATAAAATCGGAGAAGTGCTTAGTTTTTTTGTACGTTACAGGGTTCGCGGCATTTTTTCGCGTCTTTGCCGTAGGTGCGATGATACCAGCAACGGCCGTCGTTTTCGTCGGCCGGTTGTCGCACGGGTGTCGAGGTTCGCCGGGGGGTCGGAATCCGTTCACTGGGTCGACTGCGTCGGTCGGCACTACGTTCGCGTCGTAGCCGGCTCACTTCGTGGTTTAATTGCTCGAGTTGCGCGGTAATTTTGGCAAATGCGTCACTGTACCGTTTTTCGAAATTGTTCGCGCCACTTTTGGTGATGACGTCAGCTTGGAACGTGGGCGTTTGCGGTCTGTCGCTGGTTTCGACACGCACTCCGAACGATTCACTAACGCGGAATGTCTCCATCACGTTGTCGGCCAACTGAGCGAGGTCGTTAAGTGTTGCGGAACTCGTTGCCAGACACGTTTGCACTTGCGTTGGCAGTCGATTTAACCACAGGGCTTTCACGAGTTTTTCGTCCTGGTTTTCTCCTCCGATTCGGCCTAACTCGTTGAGGAGGTGTGAGGGATTTTTGTCCCCGAGCTGTAAACCCGAAACGAATTGTTGCGTGCGGCGTTGCTCGCTTTCCGCGAAGTTTCGTATAACTGCACTTTTAATGGCATCGTACTTGCCATTAGCGGGCGGGTTACGTATGATGTCGTAAATCTGTTGCAAGAGGTTTGCGTCAAGCGCGGCGACGACAGTGCTAAATTTGGTCGCGTCGCTTTTGATGCGATTGACTTTGAACCAATGGTCGACTTGCAAAAACCACAGCTTAATGTTTTCACGTACGATTGGTGGCCATGGAAGTCGAACGGCAATTGCGACGTCAGCCTCTAACGCGGACGGGTCGGCGAGCGGATCGATTGCCGGGTCTGCGCCGGGAGGATCGGCCTGACTCATGTTTCACGTTTCGTTATTTGTTCGTTTGTTTCGATTAAATCGCGGCGCGCGGTTGTTTTAATTGCTTGTCGCGTGAATTGTATGGCACTCGCGATATATCAATTGTCGTTTTAATCGTCGGCGTTCGAAAAAGGGCGTAAACCGAGTCGCAGTTCTCGGATCACGTCGGGGTCACCACTTTAGCTAATCAGGTTAAGGATAAATATAACCACGCAAAATAGCCAATAAGAATTTATTGAATAATGAACACAGTTTATTGCCCGATAATATGCCAAGTATTGGTATATTTAAAAACTTCGATTTTTTGTTTGCACGTCCACTCGCGTTGAGATTTTTGGATCGACTGACTACGGAAAAAGCTGATGACGTTTTTTGCAGATCCGTTTTGTTTTCCTTTGAGGGGGAACAAGTTCGAACTTCTCCCTTTGTTGCCGGGCCATGTGTTCGGTGCATTTTATTTTCGTTGTCAAGTGCTTATGAAATTGCCAGATTTTCTGCGCGTTAAATTATTTCTGTTGTCTGGTCCGCCACATGTTCAGAAACAGAGCTAGTGGAGGATAGTGATGGCCCTTCACCGCATCCGGAAGACGTTTCACCACCTAAATTTTCGGAACGAGCACCCGTATCGGGAACGGGACCTCTATCACGCAAAAAAGGATTAGTGGAGGTCGAAGATACAGATGGCGACTCACCGGATGAACTTTTATCGGTATCAGTTCTTCTACCAGAAACGGAATTAACTTCTAGAAGAAAATTGAAGAATTTTTTCATGAAAATAGGCTTAAATATCATTTTATGGCAAAATACAAGTTGCACTTGCAGGCATTTGAACGCTTACAACCCGTTAATCTAAATTGTTTTACATTTAAGCAAATATTTAATTTGAGGTCATTATTTTTACAATACAAAAAATGTTCCTCTATATTGTGATGTATTTTTTGTGTGGCGCTTGTTTGATGGGTTACTTTCCAAACTCGCTATACTTGAAAATATAATACCAATATAATATAAATAATTACCAATTAAAGAGGATGTATCGGTATCCTTCTTGTTTCTTTTAAAAAAATTAAAATCTAATAAATCTTTCTGTTTGCTTCGCTTCATAGTACAATGTATGAAATTTAAAACTATTAAACAGAGCAAGTTGAACAAAACTAATAATTCACAATGATACAATGTAAACAAAACATACGGATTACACCATTACGGATACGGCACCAAATCCAAAAAATATTTACTGAATAAGAAGCTCAGAATACTCAGAAGCACGAATTTGAAAGAGAGGGGACAAATCTATCGTAAATTGCATATAATTGCCACAGTCGGCCAAGCCATTTCACTGGCACTGACAGTCAGTTGATGGTTTTTTCGGATATATATTTCCTTATAAATACGACGTTTTCCGTATGGTGTACCTACGGCTTTAGACTTTTCAATCGGGAACCCCGAGCTTTAAGTGCGCCTAAAGGCGCGTTTTCACGGTTCAAGTTGAGCTTTTCAAGTTTTTTCTTGCATCGGTGAGTTTAAGGCAGTGATGGGCAGGCCTATGCCAAAGAATATCTACTCAATAAGAACCGACACTACTATCTGTACACGGCTGGATTGCTGATGTGTGCATCGGTGCTGTGGAAAATTAGATAGCAGCAGAGTAACATTTGTTAAAGTGGAATAACAAATGGGGGTGTGTCGCACAGCGTGGTTCATATTTGCCGCAGCACATCAAAAGCCGCAAGCAATCTGATTTGCGATCGTGCGAACTTCCAAGTCGCCCTGCAGTGAAAGCACTTGTCAACGCAGTTTAAACAGAGCTTTTGACTTGTTACAAGCTTTCATTTTGAGTTTAGAAGCACTTAAAGCTCATGGTTGCCCATTTAGAAGTGCGGCATGAAAAAACCGCCAGCTGATTGTCAGAGGCAAAGAATATCGACGTCAGAGGCAGAGAATTACTACGTCAGAGCCGACGAACTTCTTGGCACTCTTTTCCTCTTGTACGCTATTTACATTATTTTAGTGACTTCTCTCTCACATTTTTCTTTTAAATCTTTTTTTCCTATACACTCAAAAAAGAGTTTCGGTTCTTATTGAGTAGATGTTCTTTGCCTATGCCCGCGGGCACTCCAGCTTTTAGAGCTTTGAATATGTACACGAGCAGCTCGCAAGTCGAGAGCGCATCATTCGGCCGCCGGCCGTCATGCGAGCAGGACTATGCTTCTTTTCGCTTTGCTTTCGGTACACTGTAAATTTGAAGTCATTTTGCCATGTGGCTTCTCTTTTACATGACAGGTGACGTCACCAAAATTAACAGTGTAAAAAAGGCCGGAGAGAAGAGCTTTTACACAATCACATTTTGAGACTGTGGTTGCATGCCCATCCCTGGTTTAAGGCCAATCGCGCTTTTAATAGAACTCTAAAAATTTTTTTGGATCTCTCAATTATTAAAGATTACTTAAATCACGCTATTGCATTAATATTGTTTTTTATAAATAAAATAGTTAAACATATTTGGCACATCACTGTCATTGGGACTGGGCCCTAAAGTTCGTTGAATGAATAAATGAAAAGAGCTTTTGCAGCAGAGGAGTTGGATGTCAAAAAACAACAAATCGGGCGATTTGCACTTTGATATGATTTACTTTGGAAAAATTATGATATAATTTTGTTTATAGATGTTCTTATTATTTTTGTGTAAGTATTGTTTATCTGTTTAATTGCAATCATTTTTTAAAATTCACTTCCCGAGAAAAATTATACGCTTTTAACATGTTTTTTTAGTGTTTAATTTCGTACTTTACCTATTAAGTGCGTTTTATCTTGTGTGAAGCAATTTTATTTCGGGGTGGCCATGCCCCCCCCCCCCCCTCGTCATCGGCGGTGAACTCAGTAATTACGTTGAATTGGTCGTATTTATTTTTGCAAAGTTTTAGTTTGGAAACCAATTCACTAGTGAACATTTGAATTTCATTCACTGAGAACAGATTTAAGTTATTTTCTGGGTAAATTTGGTTAGTATTTTCCATTGGCTGTGTTAACACTTGATGGTGACCATGAAGCGCTTCCAGCGATGACTTTGCCGTGTTTCAATGGTAATGATGGAAAATCTTCTCGGCGTGGGGTATACCCGCGATTTACAGGTGCATTTCTAAATGATCTGGGCCTATGTTTTTGCCGCATTTCGACATAGCTAGCTCTACTGGGACATTGAGGATCACTAGATTTATGATGCCCATTACAGTTGGCGCACTTGGGGGTCTCTTCTGACTTACAGCTGGATGTGGGATGTTATCCTGAGCAATTCGAGCAGAAAGTTTTGACGCTGCAGTTTGAAGCACCGTGGCCATACCTTTGGCAATTGTAACACTGTGTTATTTTGTTAGGGAGTTTTCTGTGGAAATCCCATTTCACAATTGTTTTGTTTATAACATCGAACTTAGCTTTCAATTCTTTTAACGTTATTGAACCTCGTTTGATATAGATAATATAGAAAGTAACTCCTCCTAATTTTGTTTGCCTAGTTACGATTTTAATGTCGATGCACTCTAGGCCAGCCGCTGTGAAGTGGGTTTTTAATTCTTTTGTGTCCATCACATCCAGACCGGATAATGTAACTTTAAACGGTGTTTCTGACTTTAAGGTATGAGCAAAGACTATATATTTATAATTATAATTATTTTACTGTCTTTGGTATGAGTATAAAACTCGCATTTGGCTTCTGTCAGTGCAGCACGAACTTTCTGGAACTTGTCCATTGACTGCGGTACTATTTTAATCCCTATGGACATGCGCTTGATAACATAATCGTCAATGTTCTTGTCATTTAGGATTTTATGTATAGTAACACTGCTTGTTTTTAATACATTAATCGGTGGAGGTTTAGGAGAGAGAGGAGTAGCAGTAGACTGAGCTGCTTCAGATTTTTGTGTATCGTCGTCATCTATTTGCAGAGTCTGCAACGGTGCATAGTAATTTCTGTTAGAATGCGAACCACTGGCCGCAGCACTTCCAGAACGTTGAAATTTGCATTTTGCTCCACTCATCATATGGTCGTTTGTTGGATGCGAAAATACAACAGAACTTCCTTTTTTACTCGGATTCCGCGTAGTATTCAAGGTCACTGTCACTGGGACGCGCGACTTTTGTAAATTTATTTTTACAAAAATAAAAAAAAATTATAATAAAAAAAAAACACCACTTGGTTTAATTTGAAAGCACTTTTATTGAAACTGACTTAACTTCTTCACTGACAATCAATAACTGAACTTTTGCTAATCGTTCCCAAATTATTTTACCCGAATCAAAAAATGCAGGTTCGAGAGGTCTTTGGCTTTTTGGGTGTCATATTCGCTGAGTTGCAAAATGGAAAAGGTAATTGATCGCGAAGAATTTGCGGTCGTTATTTAATTGCAAGAATTTTGATATTGTTTGCAAGAATTTAAACGTGACTTGTTGCGAAGAACTTATTGACCTGAAAAATATTTATTTGCTAGAATTAATTGCAACGTGACTTCTGTCGAAGAATTTATGAATATCGATATATGACCCGCGCGTTTGTTGCTTATTTTGACTAAAATTGCGAGAACCGTGCGAATACTTACTGTATTTTAGATGTAACATTTTTCAAACCGTCGAAAAATTTTACATTTGCAAGAAAATGTTGCATTTCCTCCAGAAATTGTATAGCTGATAGGGTTCATCTGAAAAAGGTTTCCTAAATTTTTTCGCATCGCTAAAAGTGGAAGCATTGAAAATATCGAACAATTTGTCGAATTTTTCAATTACTTCCGCAGTATTAATGGCAGCTGCAGAGGCGGCATTATTACTAGCGAGCGTGTAGTCTTGTAGAGAGCACTAGAAACTGTTGCACTAATAGATTGCGCAGCCAATTATAGTGAAATAGAAATATGGTTTCTCTATGGATACACCAAGAAGCTTTGAGAAACTAGTGAAATTACTCCCTTGGTCTGAAATTATCAACCTTGGTTTCATCCCAACGTCAACTAATTGTTCTACAACCTCTTGAATACATTTCCTCAAGGATTTTGCAGAACAGGAAGTATTTACCAAATAATACCCGACCAAAGGTTTATAGCGGTGTGTAATGCCTCTTACCATCACAGTTAGACTATATTTGGCCGGTCGCAATGTTCTCTCCGTACCGTCATCCTCTAATCCAATAATTTGTCCTTTAGATTTGTTATAAAATAAATGGGTTTTTAAAGACATTTCATCAAGACATATAGAGCAGTTTCGTGAAATGTCTGGCAAGTTTTGAATTTTTAATTTCAAAGCGTGAAACAAAACTTTGTGAACGCCAGGGCTAAATGGCCAATCCTCAACAAATCTATACAGAGTTCTATCTGTAGGTAAATTGATATGGTGGTTTAGAAACGCGTAAGCAGAAGGTGAAATAAAATATATACTAAGGCAGAATTTTTTCAAATCGTTGGGGTATCTATGCGCTTGAGGGGAAAGACCATTGTTTCGAATTTGGCTTTCAACAATTCGTGCCAATTCGGGAGGCAAAATATTATTATTTTGCTGAATTAAATAGGCCTTGCTTTGAAAATATTGATTTTGCTTTCGCAAATCAGCGCATTCCCGCCTTAGAGCCTCCAACTCTGACATATTTCGTCAGAGTTAGTTTCAGTTTGGGTGCTTATAGAGCAACTGGGATACTCGTGGAGATGTTCTGGGGAATTACCTGGCATAACAGAAGCATGATCCGGCTCTGAAATATTTTCTACATCTACTACCTTGCTAGCAGGATATATAGGTTGAATACAAACTGGAACTGCATTCACCTTCAATCGTGTCTTCGTCGAACTAAACATTTCTTCATTGAAATGTTTTTCACAGACACGAAGATCCTGCGGAATGTTTTGGTTAATCAACTCATTTCTATTTAAGTTGATTAACTACTGCTCACTGGAAAATTTGCTACATTATTCCGCACAAGCATAATAACGTGATATTTTATATTAAATAAAAAACACTGTACAGAGTTCACAAAAAATTCTTAAAAATGCCTATTTTTCATTCACACTGCTTGACTGCACGAACCCCGTTAATAAATAACAAAATATGCTTTGTAGTAAAACTTTTCATAGAAATTTAGCACCATTCAAACTTATTTTATACTTGCATCTCTTTGCCACCATGTAATTTTATGCAACTAGTTTTTATTTTTGCACTTAACTCGATTATTGTGTATAATTTTAAAATAATTATTGTTATCTGCCCGGTGAATGTTAGTACCTACATTTGAATCCAAATTTTCTTCAATTTAATTCTCTAATTTTACAATGCTTGCTTCAACAAATTTGCAAACACACATAGTACTAATAAATCAGTAAGTTGACCATTACAATTAATTAATTATTATTGTAGCTTGAAGTGCATAATAATAACAAGACAAAGTATAAATTAAAATTAACTAAAATTATGCACACTGCAGAACGCTGTCAGTCATTTTTGCATTATCAAAAATTTTATCCGTTTCTTTTGTAATAAAGCGATAAAAATTTGATAGATTGTACTTTCATCGATAACGTACCTATCTGTAAAGTTTCAACACGATTGGATGACGGCAAGTGTGTTAATTAGACGTTGAAATATTTACATTAACGAATAAGGGCACAAATAAACAATGGCATAAGTTTTCGCGAAGTTGCTATTGATGATCTTGTACAGAAAATGGTTATAATTATTATAAAATATGACTCGTTCGTCATTCCTGCTAGTTGAACATTAAATACATACCTTGAATTATCCCCTGGTAATTTGAAGAATTGCACATTTATATCAAATTCTTTTTGGGCAGCACATGCCAAACATTTTACCCGGTGCTTACCCATTTTTGCATGCATGAAATTTATAATGGCACTGAAACAAATTAAATATTAAATAAGTATATTATTAAGTTAATCTTTCAAATATTTAAATAATTTTCTGAAAAAGGTTTGGAAAACATTTCATGCAAAGAAAGCGGTCTACATGCGAGAATAACACAAGCATTTGAATAAATTTATCTGTCCGTTAAAATATCTTAGTAGGGGGGATTTTACGGGGGATTCGAATCATCTGTTTAATGAATCATTTAATGTTTACTCATTGCTCAATACACTCGACGGGGATCGCAGGTTGCACGCATACAGTCGGCGGGGATCGTTATCCAGACGCATGCAAGAAAGCTCTGTGCCTAAATCAGTACACCAAGTGTGCTTTCACCGAAGCACAAATGAATGCGTTTCCCCTTGTGCCAAATTCTGCTTTCCCGGTGAGTTTACATTGCATGAGGGGAAGAGCTTTTCATCGATTGCACGCACACAACCCACGGGGATCGCCGTATAAAAACATTGCTGACAAAAGCTCAGCCGCTGTGCCCACACAAAATGCTGAAATTTCGAATTGCTTGTTGGCCCACTCATTCTGATGATTATTGTCATAAGACGATGGGATTTGAAGCAAACATTATAGTTCTTTACTACTTTAACCAATACGGCATTTTTGTCATTTGTAGTTGTGCGAAAGTTCTTGCACATATAACCAAAAAGGTGTCGGTTCTTAGTTAATAGAATAATAGATATTCTTTGCTCCGGCTCTCGAACTGGAGCCGAGGCTGTCACAAAGCTCCGACTCGAAGAGCGAGTCAAGTAAAGTAGCTCCCAGCTCGGAGCCGGGGCCAGTTCTTCTTCTTCGAGCCCGAGCTCGCGAAAAGAGCCGCTCCGGAGCGAGCATTTACGTCCACTGGTTGTGGGAGCACTATCCATGAAATAGTTCTGCATTTTCTGCGAGAAAAACCATTTATCACAGGAGTGTTTTAATGCGCAAAAGATGTCTTTAGAAGATGAACAGAAGATTTAAAAAAATAAGAGATGCTCTTATAGGTTATATGCTTAAGTGACAAACATATTAGTAACTAGTGTAAATCATTTGTAAAGTATTTCATGTGTTCAAAAGGTCATTAGACCATCATGTGTCGATCATATAGTGCTAACGATGAAGGAAAAGAGAAGAATATCGCCAACACAAAGCAGGAAGGAGGAAGTGACAAGAAGGAAATTCTCTCAGGTTTCACGAGTCATTTAACGAATAAAAACTCCTGTTCCAGAGAAGTTCCTCTTCAAACGCTTATCGTATTGATTCATGGACCAAAGAAATCAAAATTAGTTAGACCAATGCATGACGGCGGATCCCAACGGTCTCATATACTTACTCGACTAACGAAGGAGTTAGGACTTAGTCCAAAGAGGAGTGAACAAGTACACATTTTTTATATTCAGTTAAGTAAAGAACTTGGTTCTGAAATCATCTAGTAAAATAAATTGGAAGTGAAAAAAAAAATTCAAAAAGTTAAAAATGGGGTCATTTTATAGACAGGGAATGGTTGCTGCTGGATTGCAGGAAACGGATTTTGAGGCACTCGAGGAATTGAAAAATTTAACATTTAAGCCCACTCTCTCAGTAAAGGAAATGCAGGAAAATTTAAAGTATAAAATACTTAGTGTTAAACAAATATATTTACCCGAAAGATTTGTTAAAATGTCGGCACAAACCTTTAAAAGAATCAATGCAGGAGGCTTTTGCATTACCAACGGTGGAGGTAATGGGAAATCTTTTAATCTAATATTTACTAAGTCATTGTTGAATGTATATCCTTATTATTGATATATTAATAAAAAATTGTGTTTATCCGCACTCTATTTTGGCAAAAAAGCAAAATCCCGGAGCACGAGAATTATAATTAATCAGAAAAGGAAAATAAAACGCACAACTGCAAAGAAAGTGACTGAACCTTTATTGAACAAACACAATTTATTACATTCGAACTTTTATTTTTATCGAACCGACACCGTTCATGATCAGTAGCAGACTCCCGAGGTTTTTGGCAACTTCTCTTTAGTCAACTGTGTTACGTCAATCAATATCTCTTTTTCTATTCTTCTTTTTTTTGCGGATCATTATTATACTGTGTGAAAATTTTTGCATTGGGCTTTCTGATTAATTGTGGTCTTTTACAATTAGCTACAAATTCTGCTTTGAGTTCGAAGTTGATAAATTCCTTGCAGTTTTGAGTCTTGATAAATTGCGGTTTTCACAATAACCTAAAAAAAATGTTTGTTTCTCTGACTTCGAAGTTGATAACCTACTTTAAGATTTCAGTTGCGTTAAATCGGGTGTATTAATTTCAATCGAATTAAATAAAAATGTCGCCGAGGGAAAGTTTTAATTATAGTGAGTTACCTAAAGTTAGCGTGTTCAATGATGTAAGTGCACTCAAAAAAATAAATGCTTGAATTAAGCACAAACGGGGCACACGCCAAGCAACATTAAACATGATTTTCAGCCTAGAATGTTCCCTGTCTCAAATCAAGACTTTTTTAGCACGCCCTGCCAAAATTCAAAGCACGTGCTTAAAGCAAGATTGCTCCATGCTTGCTTTATGTATTATATACATAGGTATATAATTGCAGAATAACTGAGCACTTCAAGTTTAATTTTAGTTTTTTTTGAGTATTATATTGAGAATGAAGAATTGAAGTATTTGAGCATTCCATTGATCAAAATTAATCTCTGCTTTCTTAATTGAAGCCCGTCGTGCTTAAACATTAAGTACCTGGAGACCGAGCTACGCTCGGAGATTACGTTGACGTAACACCTTGGCCTAGCGTTCGAATCTTCTGCTAAGCTCTGGTTTCTTACGAAACGGTACCGTCATGTAGCGGCCGAATTATTACGGTGAGTGATGTAAACAGAACGGTGTACACAAATATGGCAACAATGACGGTGGCAGTAGTTGTAAAGTTAGAATTCGGAGGCAGTTTGAATATTTCAACCGGTAAAACTGGCAAATATTATAAAGAATATTAAATATATATTCAATTAAAATTATATAAATTAATATAGCACTTGTTTTTTTGAGTATTTCGCCCATTTTATGCAGAAAATAACAATAAGCCTTTTTTTTCTAAGCATACACAAAAATTAAATATGGGTGCACCGCTACGGACACTGTCGACGAGAAAAAACGTTGACATACAATTCTCCACCGTAAAGAGCTAGCGCCATAAATGTGACGGTAGCGTCTGAGCGTTCATATTACGTGTTGGTCTCTGTTAACGATATCTTAGAAACCACTACCGCAGCATTCCATGAAACAATTTTTTGTGACGTCACTCATCGTAATAATGCGGCCGCTATGTACGGTACCGCTTCGTATCATTTCATAATTAATACGACCGTCATCAAACGGCAATCCGCATCCATTCATGTTTAAGACTCCAATAAATCCAGAACATTTTAACCGGACTAATAGTCCTACTGGCTACTGCCCAAGTACCAGATGGGAATTATTTGTTTATGGGAAATGCTTCGCGCAATTGATCGATTAAGACTAAACAGTAAAAAAAAAAAAAAAAATGGTTTTCTGAAATTTTTCTACACTAATTATGTAAATGGACTAAAGAGAAGAAAAAATTTTATTTTACTTTTGGAAAATCCTCTGTAAAAAAACAAAATTATTTTCTTCTTTTTAGTCCATTTTCACAATTATAGAAAAGTTTCAAATAATCTAAAAATACATTATCTGTAGTACAACACGTTCTTACGCGGATTTTGAGTTCCATTTTCCTTTCAGACATTGCTCGTTTATAATATCTCGTATTAAAATAATTGTTTACTGTTTTGTTTAAAAAAAAAAGAACCCTTTTATGGACACTTTAAAAATGAAAAAAGTCTGACCCATCTGAAAATCTGAACCCGTCATCATTGAGCTATTGAAACAAACACGATGCACTGCGAATTCTTCAATCTGATTCTTGGGAAAGACAATATTGTTGTTTGGATCGTTAAAACTCGCTGAAGACAAGTTTTCCCAAAGATGAAACCTTCCTAGATTGATTTTATACCCCGAAAAATCCCTATTCTGAAACTTTCATCTAACTCCTTAGAGCCGTTTTCTAGAACGCGATTACCGATAGTATGTAATTTCTACTGAATACAATTATTGTTTTTCAACAAATCTTTAGAGAAATTTTCGAGATCCATTTCGCAGACAGAAATTGTTCTTATTATTCGAAAAAAAAAGAAAAAAAAAAAAGCCAGCCACTCCAGGAATCGAACCCATAGGCTTCGGCACATGAGACCTACGCTCTACCACTGAGCTATTGAAACAAATACCACGACTGGCGAATTTTTCAATCTACTTCATAGGCAAGACAATAGTGTTGTTTGGATCGTGAAAACTCGCGGAAAACGAGTTTTCCCAGAGATGACACCTAGCTAGATCGATTTTTTGCCCCCAAAAACCCCTAATCTGAAATTTTCATCAAAATCCTTAGAGCCGTTTTCTAGAACGCGATTACCGATATATATATATATATATATACAAATATTGCTCGTTTAATAGTATAGGATACTTGTATTAATAATGCCAAACTTAATTCAAGCAGTTAAGGTGCTCAAAATAAAACATTTTATGGATAGATTTAACCCTCTCTTTTGAAGTATCCATGCTAAATTGAAGAATGCAGATACTTAAATCTAAATCGTAAAAAGCTTAAAACAAGCATCTCGGTTAAGTTTTTTTAGTACGAAAACTACTTGAATTAATACTTTAAACGGTGCTACACTTTGCCATTGTTGGACAATTTTTCGCCACAGATTTTTAATCCTCTAATACCAAATCGTTTCCGGAAATTTGTAATCCAAACCCCGCTGGCGTGGAATTCTTTACCTTCGCCATAAACTTTTCGTAGAATTTTTTGGGCTTGAATTTGCAGAATTTCCTCTGATATGGCCACATGTCTCTCTCGTTGTTTGATAAACCACCTGTACAGACGTCTATCCAAGTCCGGAAATTCTCCCTTCTTCATTGTTTTTCTTTTATTGACTCCATAGACAGCAACATAACTAAAAGTTTTTGAAATAAGCCTAACGAAGCCATCCATGATGCATTATGAAAGACTACTTACTCCAAAATTTGATTTCTTTTCTGTTTTATATCGCCGACTGTCGATTTTCCAATTCCGAATTATATTGCTATATTTTTAAAGGACTGTCCACTGTCAATCTTTTTCAAAATTGTAACTTTTTCCTTTATTGACAAAGTTCTATGTTTCCTTTTCATTTTCAAAAGATCACAACACCACAATTTCTAAATGAATAATGAAAGCCTGCACCCGATGCACAGTCCGAGTCAAACGGATATGTAATCAAAAACAATAATTTCCTAGAATCCACTAAACTGTCTACAACGGTTTTTAACAACGGTTCTTCTCCATTTAGTTACTTGCTCGTAGCATGTAACGTATTACGTCCGGATTGCAAAATACATCAATAGAAACAATTTTTCGGCCGGATTACCGAGGGATCCGGATCAGTGGGGTCCCGGATTAGCGAGACATTACTGTAATTGCAATGTTATTTTAAGCTGGCTTGTAATAAGCAAATTCTTAAGCATATTACAAATTCCTATTTGTAAAAATTTACTCATTACAAGCCAGTTTCAAATAACATTGCAATTACTAATCTTCAAAGGTTTTCCAACGACGTGAATGTGCTGAAATGAATGCAAGTTTCCAAACAATTTCTAAGGAAAAAAACACGTTTTCTTTTAATGTATATATTTCTACTTTATTTACCTAAATAAAATAGCATAATTCATACAATAGCAACACATTTCTTCAATACTAATAATATATACAAATCATAATCATAATCATATAAGAAATTCATTTATTTTAATAAATTCATTTTAATTAATTATAGGTATTCTGATGTAGTACATAAAATAGAACAATACGTAAACCATATTCAATGTAGAATTTTTAAAGAAAAAACTTTGTACCTAATAATTATCTTAACGTTAACAATGAAAAATTCAAAAGATTTTCTGCCGGGTATTCGGTATCCAATTCAGGAATTCACTCTTGAATTTGCAAAAATATTTTCACAGAAACGTCCACACTAAACTATTTTTCCTTTAATAGTTTTAATTTTTATAACAAATTCTTATTTTTCATTCATTCTAATTTCTTATTTCGGTGAAGCCAAAACATATTATTAGAATGATTTTGGTCTAAATGCCATTTCACCTGTGGGAAGTACATGTAAATTAAAAGAGGTCCATAGAACTTCTCAATACTAATTATTGAAAATTCATCCGTTCGTAATGTGTCTACTATATAGGCAAGTAAGTGCTGATCATACCTTATAATATTTTTGTGCTTACAAGCTATGTATATTTTTCCTTTATGCATTCCTCAATTTCAAAAACTGAGATATCTTTCAGTATAAAAAAAACCGGTTTCATAAGATGTTCCCGCAAATTTCAGACTAGGCACAAATTCTACATTTTTTGAAATTGTTTCTATATCATTATATTTAATGCGAAAAAAATAACTTCTTTCTTGAATGTTATAAACTTTGCTCTTAGAAATGTCATATTCTAATTGTTGGTTAAAAAAACAATTATCGAAAACATTTTTTGAAAATTTCAAAGCACTTTTGATACCTAATGAAAGAGGTAAATTTCGTCTAGAATTTGAATTTTTTGCGTACGCTTTAAGTTCTTCGTGCTTTGCTTCAAAACGCATGAACCATAATTTTTTCAAAGGACCACTTTTTCTTATAACCGTAGGGTAATGAACCATTAAATGGTGCTTCGATTTTAGAGTAGCGTTAAATAACTTTAAATATAATATGTTGTGTTTCTTTATTGTTTCCAGAGAAAAACTTTGTTGATCTGAATATGATGGCATCATTGTCATATCAAGAATTTTAATAAGGGTACATATAAACTCCCAGACCTTATCACTTTTTGGAATTAAATCACCAATCATAAGTGAAAGGAAGAAAGTGAATGAAAACATTTCACTAGCCGTCATTTTAAAATGTTTGAATTTGAGGTTATCGTACTGTATAGGCTGCCCTCTATTTTTGATTTCTATTTCCCCGTAATCAAATTGTTGCTTGCGATAGTTCAGTGTTTGAGGAGTGATGTATTTCTCTTTATTTATGAAATAGTCTAACGCATGAGCTAGCCCATAGTGACATATTCCTTCTAAAACATCGTGCATTATATCACACATAAAATTTTGTGTTATATGAGTAGGGTGGATCAAAATTTGTATGGACAAAATGATCCAGAACTCCTATAGATTTGGGGCAAATTTATAGGAGTTCTGGATCATTTTCTCCATATAAATTTTGATGCAGAACTCCTATAGATTTGGGGCAAATTTGTTGGAGTTCTGGATTATTTTGTGTATGTAAATTTTGATCCAGAACTCCTATAGATTAGGGGTAAATTTTGGTTGTCTCTTTCCTTGTCTGGCAGTGTGTCTGTCTCTGTCGCGCGGGGCGGGGCGGGGGTTGTTGTTGTCGTTGGGAGTGGTTCAAAAAGCATGTTGTTTCCCAAAACCAATCCCACACCGGGGCACCCTTGACACAAGAGAGCTTCCATGACGTCATCAACCTTGAAACTACTCCTACTCGCAGCTGACGAGCTTTTGATACCATTTTATGTGAATTTTGACCACCCATTTAAAAATACACGTAAAAATGTTGCAGAACCGGTATAGCTTACGAGAAGAACGAACGAACGAACAAGAAAATGATCAGAAAAACCCAAGAAAATTATAGTACAGAAAACGAGAAAAAGAAGAACATTGTTTGTTTTCTATATACATATTTGATTTCACTTTTCTTTATACTACAAATTTTGATCCAGAACTCCTGGTTATAAAAGGAGAAGAACGGTTTAGATTGTGTTTGGTGTTTGATGGATGGCAATAGAAATTTTTATGCAATAACATTTTTTTTTCATTTCCTTAAAAATCCTGAAAAACAATAAAAAGAAAAAAATGAGAGAAAACCCACAAAAACGAGAGGAAGAATGAACAAGAAAGCCCAAAGAAACGAAAACGAACAAACAAGTGAAAGCCTCAACAAAAATTTTTTTTTTTTGTATAATATATAAAATTTTTTCTTTTTTCTTTTGGTTTTAAACATTTCTCACATTTCATAATTCTATTGGCAATAGAAATTTTTTATTTTTTTTTTGTTTCATTTCCTGAAAAAATCCTGAAAAACAATAAAAAGAAAAATGAGAGAAAACCCACAAAAACGAGGAGAAGAATGAACAAGAAAGCCCAAAGAAACGAAATCGAACAAACAAGTGAAAGCCTCAAAAAATAAAGTTTTTTTTTGTATAATATATAAATTTTTTTATTTTTTCTTTTGGTTTTAAACATTTCTCAGCTCTATTTCTATGTTATTAATTACGTTTGTGCAGTAAAGAAAGAATTGATGATCGTCATTATCTATGTCCACACGACCTTCGGTGATCACAGAATATAAATTCTCCAATTCCTTAAGATCTTCATCCTCCCCTGCTGCAATGACGTAGCAGATCTTGAGGAATGACATTAAGTTTAATTGAAGTGCCTCCACATCTTCAACAGTAATTTCTCTCTCATCGTCGCATAGGACGATGAAGTCTGCCAAGTCCTTCTTCAACCTTCCGATCAGCCCAAATACTTCACTATAAAGAATAAAAAAAAAAAAAAAATTTATTTAAAATTAAAAAAAAAAAACAAAACAAAAACAACTTACTCTTCAATTATTATTCCCGGGTATACCATTTTTATACTTATATTTATATTGCACTTTACTTTAAATATACTCAACGAACTCAGCTTGGTCTATCACTTTGACTGCAATTAACTCACAGGCACTTCAAATTTGGCTTTTATAGCCCAAATTTTGCCCCCGACACCATGGGAATTTTTATTCCCATAATGGTTTTCATCTAAGAAGGAAGCAAAACTACGGATGTGATTTTTTGGAAAAAGAACAATTTTTTAATTCCCATACCCCAAAAATAGCAATAAATAAAAATTACCTCTAGAATTTTATTTCAAGTAAACAACAGCTGCATCCGAAAATATTGCGTAAACCGCAAGTGTACAAACAATTAAAAAAAAAAACGCTCCAATTATTTTACTCTAAAGTCTTAAACCACAACAACAGCCCACACACCAAAATTTCATGCCCTTAATACGCAGCGGGGGGGCATTGAAATTTCTTTCCAACGATTTTATCATAAATTTTAGCAGCATGTTAGTCTCGTGTCCCAAGGCGACTCGAGCCATGCCATGCTTTTACAAATTCCCACGCCCTTATCAAGTGTCTGCCCCAAAATACTATTTGTAAGTTAAGTTCATGGGCAGACGGATTTGTTATTATCAGACGAACAGATGAATTTTATTCATTCCCGTTCTAACAACTTAAAAGGTATAATGTTTTGGGTTGATTCTATATGGGATGAAACTCATTTTTGCACATGCTTGTCTGGTTGGATGTACATTAAAATTGTGCATGTCGTTATTAAGTGTGATATAATTAAAGTTTATATGACTGCAGAAGATGGGAAAAGATGTAAAGTATTGACGATGAGTAGAGGTCAAAACATTCCTTCAGCTTTAGGAAAATAGTGACGAAAATTGTGAATCTCCCTAAATAAATAATTAAATGGAAATTATGTAACTTATAAACCAAGCACACACACACACACACACACACACACACACACACACACACACACACACACACACACATTAAGGAATAAAAACAATATAAATATTTATAGATTTAACTGCTTACAAGTAGTAAAACTAGAGGCTTTGATCACGTCACATCCTATAATCTTTTAGAAAAACTAAAAATGAAGTCGACATTTTTTTCATTATGATCTGTTTTTTATATCCACATTGTTTATCAGCTCCAATTGATGTGAAATTGAATGATAAGTCAAACGGTGAAATTGACTTTAATTTATTATTACCTAATAATGATACTGTTAGAATTTCTTTATCGTTTCGTTTATTTGTGAAAAGTATAGTTGCTAATGACTCATTAACACCAACAACAACAACTTCTTATCCATCTCCTGGTTTTGCTTCTTATCCAGAAAACGATGACGTAGAAGTTTTATCATCAGAACAGGATTTAGTAACCGTCGAAGAAGCGATTGAGGAATTTAGGCAAGATTTGATTAATAAAGAGCAAGATATTGGAGGAATTCTAGAAAGTGATCGTGTTTTTTACAGACATTTTAAATTAAATTTTGAAGATGATAAAGCGATAACAGTACGTTGCATATATGACAGCAATTATCAGCATAAAACTTTAAGAATAGCTTGTTATGAATTCCATGAATTAGCAGGAGAAAGAATTTTAAGTAATGGTGAAATAGAAAGATTTGTAGAAAATGATTCATCGCAAATGTCTAATATCCCTTTTGTAAATAGAAGAAAATTGAATCAAACCTATAATATGGATATTGCATAATTTAAGAATACAAAAACAACTCATTGTAATTATTATATCAATAAAGTATTTTATTATATCTATCCATGAATTTTTTACATAAAAAAACATTTTGTTTTGCACAATTGCCAGAATGAAGTATACAACGTGGTACATTAATAAAACATTTTTTCATATGCTCAATATTTCGACACCCAAGATCTTCTAAATTATAAATGATATTGTTCACATTTAGTTTAAACAATTGATTAAGCCATTTAATTTTTTGATGTCCTTTAACATAAATGTTTTTATTTTGGAAAAATTGTACAAAAATTCTTGTAATATCCTCCATTGAAGTGTATCCATCATCCCAGGAAAATTCATGATGATACTGGTGCAACCATAACGCCTGTTTTTTCAATTCTGGTGGTAGATTATTGAAGATATATGGTGGTTTTAAAATAAAGTGTTGTAACATGTTATCGTCGGTAATAACTGCAATTTCTTTCAAAATGAACATATGTGCAGGCCCCTTGAATCCTTGAATATCAATAATGCAGCAGCTCATGATTTTTACAATTTTTGAACTTCACTGGTTAGTGGATTATATTGAACTATTCTATCATGTAAAAGTAAACAATATGCAGCGGTCTTCTCAGGAATATTTTCAGGTGTTTGAAATTCTATTCTTATGTCCACAGGACCACTTTTAAGGTACTCGTTTTGTTGCGAACAGTCTATGAACACTAATGGAGCCAAATTCTTAAACTGGTCTCGAAAAAGCAATGGTTCAGATCGACGGTTGTAATCTGATTGTTGAAATTTGCCATACATATCATATAATAAGGCATATTGGTTTGTGCTGTATTTCACATTTAGATCATTATAGGGGTATTTTTCAGCGTTTAAGTATACTCTTAAATCTGTGAGATTGCAATGTAATGATCAAATTTAGATGCGTCTTTCTCTTTGGAATCTTTCCGGTCAGTTTGTAAAGCTATAATAACAAATCTTGGCTTTTCCAATTGATTAACTGTTTTAACAGCCCATGTATGACGAGAAGATTGTGGTAATGATGGATATTCGTACAGGTCCCAACTTCGAAATGGTATTGCAATTGGTTGATTGCTTTCAGTAATTTTAAACAATGACAATTTCTCCTTGGCAGCTGCAGTAACATGCGGCATATGCCATTGCAATTTCAGAATATTTACAACAGCTTCAGCATCTTTAGCATAAATTGCATTAAGATCCGTTCGGGAGCGAATTAGAACGAGTTCATGCTTAGCATTTATTATTATTTTCTTATAATCTTCAGCAAAACCAAGAAGATATTTCAATGGCATACAAAAGTTAAATTCACCATCAGAGCTAACATTTATATTGGTTAGAGACCATCCCGAATTTAGAAGTATTTTACTTTCCCATTCATTTAGAGAAAGCTTATTCTTTATTGTTGAGGTAAGGCCAACATTTTTATTGCGATCAATTTTTACTCCATTGATTTCATACCGAATTTCCTCAAACAAAAACGCTATTGGGTTATTGGTAAACTTCTCATTTTCTGTCTTATTTGGAGTGCATTTTATTTTTCCTTCTATATAAATAAAACTTTCACTTGGAAGTACATAGATATCTTGATATTGAATAGCTATACGTATTTCATCATTATTTTTAAATGAATTGATGAATGGTGAATAAGAGTGATATTCAAATTTTACAATGCTGTTGTCATAGCTTACAGCTTCTCTTACGTTCAATATTTCATTCATGGTTATTTTTTAAGGCAAAACCTAACGATTTCAAAATTTTTTTGTTTTCACTTGAAAGTTTAATTTTGTTCCTCCTTGGGGGTTTAAACTCTTTAAGTGGTACAGAAGAACTATTATTAATATGAAATTTACCCCTATTATATATTATCATGCTTGCAGCTTCAAATGTAATCTGATTGTAATTATTTCACCCCTAAAATTTATTAAATCCCCGTCTTGATCAAGGAGCTTTAAGGTGATTGAGCTAATTCTTCGACTGTTTACTGGCAAATAAATCACATTTGTTGGTACCTCAACTATTTTATACCCAGGCCCCACCTTTGGAGCAAATTCATGTATAGTATGAACTCTTATACCATTCATGAAAGCGCCAGATATTAAATTGCATTCTACCCTTATTGCGTTTACCTTTATCATATTTACAGGTAAGTCTGATGTGTGCAATTTATTTGCTTCCAAGGCACGTTTACCAAACCCTAGCAGAGAGCCTATTAAATGTTCTTTATTAAAATAAATTGTATCATCAGAAATTATTTCACATTTTAAAGTGTTATTGTTTGCTCTTAATAAGACGGTGGGTGCGTTTTTCAATTTATCCAATGTTTGGCTGAGATATTTATCAATATCATCTATCTCATATGATCCCGTAGGCATTTCCACAACACTGTTTCCAACATGAAACAAATTATTATATTTTTCCTGAACATTAGGTATAGAATTATATGTATGAAAATCTATTAACCCACACACATTATCTGTAGGTAACTCTAACGGTGGCAAATATTCAGCTGTTAATACAGATGTATTTCCACATAATGTAAGCGTTAGTGACATTGTTTGAATGATGTTATTTCAAGTTTGAGCTTTGATTTATATAACACTGAGAAGGCTTCTAAAACGAATGAAACACGATTTTTAATTAATTATTTATTATTATTATCATTACATTTGTATAAAAATTCTAAACATAAATGGCCACATATTACTGTATTATATGTTTGGTATGAAAGATAATTATATTTTAAATTATGCCCCAAATATTCCAACGGTGGTTGTAAATTACCGAAGCTATCAAAGTATTGACTATTTTCACCATTTTTATAATATGCTACCCAATGCTCTTTTAGGTAGCGTTTTCAATAGTTTTTTGAAGGAGGGTTTAAAAATAATCCAAGACCCTTTTTATAAGGTTTAAGGAAGAGTGCTTTACCCAAAGCAATAGCTTCCATTGTTTTATTGTGTCTCTCACTTTCTTTAAGTTGTTCATTCGCATATTTTGCAGCATTAACAGCTTTCACAATGCTAGTTGCTCCTCCAGCCAAAGCGCCAGCAGCAGAAAGTCCTGCAAATAACGGAATCAGGAAGGATAAAATTCCACCAGTTTTGGGGACTGATACAACTCGTGGAATTTTTAGATTTTTTCTCCTATATATTAGAAGTATCTGAGAGCTTGTATTACCTTCTTCAAAAAATCGATCAAAATATTAATAACTTATCCCAGATAGACTTGAAAGATTTAAAAACCCACATTTTAGAAATTCAATCATCACTTAGACATAAAGTTGCTGTAGGAGAAGTTTTACCATATAACATTCCGTACTAAGATATTTTATCATTGTATTCTGAAATGAGTAAAGAGGCTGTTGTTAATGAGTTGCATACAGCAGCCCGTCGTAATTTCCCCAGACGACGTGTAATCATCAAAGATTTAGATGACCTATGGCAAGCAGATTTGGTGGAAATGGGTTCTTATGCTCGTGAAAATAATGGATTCCGTTTTTTGTTAACAGTAATTGATACATTTTCTAAATATGCTTGGGCGGAACCTATTAAGAATAAAACTGGTGTAGAAATTAAAATTGTGATGGAAAAAATCTTAAAAGATGGTCGTGTTCCTAAAAACTTACAAACTGATGATGGCAAAGAATTTTATAATAAAATATTTCAGAAATTAATGCAAGACCATCAAATAAATCATTATTCCACTTATAGCACATTGAAGGCTTCAATAGTTGAAAGGTTTAACAGAACATTAAAAGGTATGATGTGGAAAGAATTTAGTAAAACTGGTTCTTATCGATGGATAGATACGATAAAAAAAACTAGTCAATGAATACAATAATAAAAAAACATAGAACAATTCAGATGCGGCCTTCCGATGTTAATTATTTGAACAAAAATATTTTATTAAAAACAGCATTGAACCACATAAAAATAAGTAAAAAAGCAAAATATAAAGTTGGTTATTATGTGCGCATTAGTAAATACAAACATGTTTTCGATAAAGGATATACTCCAAATTGGACAACAGAAATATTTCGAATTATGTCTGTGCAAAACACGAATCCTGTAACATATCTTCTGGAGGATTTCGAAGGCCATCCTATAAAGGGTGGCTTCTATGACCAAGAGCTGTTGAAGTCAAATTATCCGCAAGATTATCTAGTGGAAAAAATTTTAAAGAGGAAGGGCAACAAATTCTTTGTAAAATGGTTAGGTTTTCACGAAAAACACAATTCATGGATCAATAAAAGTGAAATATTAAAATAATATATATATATATATAAATAAAAGTCATATTTTATGTAACAAAATTAAGTTTTATTCCATTATCCTAAAATGCCCCCAAGCAAGTGTGTCAGTTGAATTTTCCTTTACAAAACGTTTAGTATCGTAAGGGCTCAATGCTACTTTATTTTGTCTCACCCAATATACATTATGCTTATCTGGCTGAATAGTTTGTTGAGTCCTTACTATTTCAACACAATTATTTAAACATGTTAAACAATCATCAAAACTAATACTATTATCTACAACATTTCTTTTGATACCTTAAGATTTTTTTATTAAGTTTTCATTATTTATTCTAATACTATACATTTTTGATCTAAGTCCTACAAATTCAGTTACTATTTTACCATTTAATTCATCCTTCATCAGTCCAGGAACTTTTTTATTTACTAAAGGTATATTATATACATTATTCGAAGGATAATCACTAGTATCAAAATAATTAACATCTGCTTTTATAAGCTTATAAATATCATCACATTTAAATTCATAAATTAGAGAGTCTGTATCAGTATACAAAAGTTTACAATTTTCATTCATTTTAGGTAATACATAATCATAATGGAATTTATAAAGGCATGTTTTAGATATATCAAGTACACACATACCAATAAAAATGGGTTTATTAAAACAAACTTCAGTTTTTTTTTAATTCAATCGCAATTAAATTTGTATCAAAAATTGTTCTGCTAAGATAATTTGGTTTGGCCATCATAACTTTAGCTCCATATCGACCTTCCCACTTTGTAAGTAACTTAACGATAGAATGCTTGCGTACGTTTTCAATAGTTTTTCGAAAGACCGCGTTGTTCATCAACTTATATTTATTTTTCTCAAACTCATTTAAGGCTTTTTTGCGCATTTCTGTATTTAAATCAATATAATATTTCTTTAACCATGGTGACTGATTAAACTGAATAACACGATATGTTTTTTTTAAAATTAACCCTTGACTTAAACATTGTTTTAAATTTCTATAATGGATAATATACTTTTCTTTATTCGATAATGTTGTCAACAGCTTTTTATTAGAAGATCCATCAGTTACATCATGTAATGGACAAAATGGTAAATCTGAATGTTTGTCATGCAAAAACTGTGGATACTCAAGATCAACTTCTAATATGTACCCTATTGGTGATTCATCGGACACGTTAATTATATCTAAATCCGTATTTACCCACTTGAAACCGTGTGTTGGAAGATATTGGGACATCGCCCAACCGTAAAGATTATTGGCATCAAAGTACATAATATATTTGCTATCTTCTTGGTCGTTGTAGTTTTCCATATATCTGTTATTCGCTTTGCTATATCGGTTTGAGCATTGACTTACTCCTCCCCGGATTCCATCTTCTATATACATAACCATTTCGATGTCAGTTAACAATTCTAACTCAATTTTAGTATATTTCAGCATTGCATCTTATGTTAATCCAGGGAGTATATAATAGTGAGCAGGGTCCAAGCCATACGCTTTCTGAGATACCTTTCTAAAATTCTCAAATATATCTGATAATAATAAAACATCAGTTTTTAAATACAAATCCGAGTATTCTCCAAGAGTTTGTATGCCAAATGTTTTCCACACAGTTTGTGCATGTACATAATCATCATCAGATATGTTATACCTGACTCATTTAATTGACTATAAAAAGCTTGCTGCGTAGGTAAAGTTGTTTCATTCAACTTTTCAATATCGCTAATGTAATCATAGGGAAATACACCTTTTCTCGTTAAAAGGTTAAATTCTGTACAATTTAAATTGCTCCACTCCTTTTTTGTTATAATCAGTTGTTCTTTAGGTAAATATGAGACCAATTTATCTAAAGATGACGCCATAAATTTGAACGAATCAATGAATCGAAATTATACTTCACTGCCCTTCACATTTTTTGTGAAGGATATATAGCGTTCTTTATTTATTGGCAAAAGATCCACCCGACCTTCAAATGCAGTTGCGATTTCTTTTATGATAAAATGAGCATCATAACCACTTAAGTTATGAAATACTATTGGACTTGATACGTGTATTTTGATAATTAAGATTACAATCCTCATGCGCTGGATATTGCACTTTCTCATCTGGAGTTAATGCAGCAATCGGTTTAATCTGTGAAAATATTTCCTCTACATTTGTTAATTAACGGTATAATATGTCTGTTTTAGTTTAAAGAAAAAGGCGACTTGAAATAGAGATATAATACAATACAATGTAACAAACTAAGAATTGCTTATTTTCACAAATTGATTAACAAACACTGAACGAACTACAAACTTGGGGCAGACAATTTTCCGAGTCGCGCGCGTTGCCTGCGAAGGCTGGAGACCTACTGAGTCTGAGCTTCTACTGCCCTCTCAAAATGAACCCACACATTTACATCGACAGATCTACAGTCTACTAAAGCCAATATTTTACATCCACCCACCTTGAGATCCTAGGATCTCGAAATAGCCTCTCTTACTATTAAATATTACAGGTTTTTTTTTTTTTTAAATTCAAAGACAAACATCAAAATCAAGGAATAATTCTTAAACTATGCTAAATTTTACATAAAACGTTGCGGAATCTTCACGGATCGTCCACATTTGGTTCTTATTAGAGTTGTATCTTCCATCGGAATAGAATTGCCTTTTTTCTTGTAGGATTCCGGTGCCGGTTTATCTGTTTCGGTCCACTGTTTCTGTCTCCAACGTTGCTGATTTTGTAGTATCGGGATCTTGCGCAGAACTTTCCAGGACGATTAACCTCTTAAGCGGACGGGTCAGTTCTCCATTGGTTGTCCTTAACTTGGCTATACGAGGCACGCCGTCATTTCCCGGAACAATTTCTAGCACCCTGGCCAACGGCCACTCCAAACGTTTTAGATTATCGCAGGCAATAAGTACAATGTCCCCAATTTTCTCACTAGCGAAGAGTCTCTTCGAGGACGTATGTCTGTATAACTGCCCCAGGTATTCGTTTCGGAATCTCTGTCGCAATTCCGTCCTCAAGGTCGATATTGAACATGTCGGACGAGCGATACTTCTTCCAGTTGGTCCAAATCAAGAAGGTGGTCGTCATGTACTTCCTTCAAAAACATCTCAGGCGTGATTACTACAAGGTCATTCTCCTCGCCATTAAACGCTACGGGTCGCGCATTGATGATAGATTCACACTCGCATAGGATGGTAGTCATCTCTTCATAGGTTACACAAGTCCTTTTTAACGTCCTTTTCAACAAGTCTTTGACGATCCTCACTAACCTTTCCCACCATCCACCCCACCATGGTGCCGAAGGTGGATTGAAACGCCATTCAATTTTTTCAGATGAACACACAGCAATTATCTTCTCCCAATTTACATCTTTTAGCAAATTATGCGCTCCGGTAAAATTGGTGCCGTTGTCTGCATAAATTACGTGTGGCCTTCCCCGTCGTGCAACGAACCTCCTCAATGTCTCCAGAAATCCATCGGTAGACAATGATGTTGCAAGTTCCAGATGTATTGCGCGGTAAACAGCACATGTGTAAAGGCACACCCATGCTTTCTTTCCATCTTTTAAGTAGTCTACACCAGCTATTTCAAATACGGCAGCATCACGCACTCGGTCTCTGGGTAAAGAGGCGGGGGGTGTCTCTAACACCTTCTCGGTAGATCGTCTGCATATTACGCATTTCTTTATGACTGAACGTACTATTCTTCGAAAAGAGATAATCCAAACCTTTTCTCTCAAAGTGCTGATGGTCGTATTAATACCTGCGTGCTGTGTGACTACTTGAGCTGGAATTAAAATGGAAACGCAATATCCACGCAGTCATGCGGATTATTTGGTTATATTTGGAAAACTTTCTCATATACCAGGGGAAATCTGATGGTCCTTGTACTAGATTGGTGAAAACAAGGTCCGATTCGATTTCGTCGGATGTTATAATTCCTGCATTCAGAGCTTGTTTATGTGCGCTCTTGCTTAATTCTGCGTTTATTTGTTCCTCGTTCACTTCAAATTCTCCACAGGGCTACTCCATTGACGAACACCTGAGCCAAGAAGGCCCCACCCACCATTGCGACTCGATAAGTTGAGCTATGGAACATCCTCGTGATGGCAGGTCTGCTGGATTCATTTCTCCGGGTACATGAAGCCATTTCTCCTTTGTTGTGAGTGTTCTGATTTCTTCAACTCGGTTCCATACAAATCTTGACCATTGTTTACCTTCCTTTATCCACGACAATACTGTGGATGAATCGGTCCAGAAAAATTCCTTAGCATCCTTAAACGTGACTGCTTCTCGAACTGTCTGCATCAATCTTGCACCCAACGTCGCCGCAAGTAGTTCCATACGAGGAATAGATATTTTACTCATAGGTGCAACTCTTGCTTTGTCTTGAACCAAATGCACTTTTGCTATTCCTAGAGGATCTCCTACCCGCACAAATAAGGCTGCTGCATATGCGACCTTACTCGCATCCACGAACATATGCAGTTCTCGTATGTCTGCTTTTCCCCCGAAAATCCAACGTGGCACCTTCAGCTCCTTGAGCATATGTATTTGAGTAAACCAGGGAGCGAAAATTGTCCCTACTTCTTCTGGCACTTCGGTATCCCATCCAATGTTCTTGTTCCATAGTTCTTGCAACATGAGTTTTGGAATTAACAATGTTGGACAAGCCCAACCCAGAGGATCGAAAATTTTATGTGCTGCTGATAAAATTGTCCTTTTTGTAAGCGTTTGCTGCAATTCTCCGGTAGCATATCCATGCAGTGCCAGAGTATCTGACTTTTTGTCCCAAATAACTCCTAATATCGAACTCATATTTTGTTCCACCTCAGGATCTGTACACTCCCAACCACGCAACTTGAATCCAGCACGATTCATTATTACTTCAGATTTTCTTCGAAATTGCAACTCCTCCTCGGCTGATTCCACACTCGTTACGCAGTTGTCCACGTAGAAGGATTTTTTCAATTTTTTGACGATGTTGATTTCTTCCAATGAGTTTGCGTTTTGTAATTCAGCATCGAGATGGTATTCTATTGTGGCTCCAAGCAAAAAGGGGCTGCTATCCACTCCGAATACGACCCGTCGATGTCGATAAACCATTATCTCCCTAGGTTCTGCTTTGTTCCACCATAGGAACTTGAGTACGTCTCTATCTGTTGGAGCTACACTAATCTGCAAAAATGCCTTATAAATGTCGGCCGAGATTCCAATTTTATTTTCAAAAAATCTCAACAAAATATTTGAAACCAGTTCTATCAAATTGGGTCCCGTTTCCAGACACTGGTTAAGTGACGGTCCATCCTGACTACACGCTGAAGCATCGAAACCTGTCGTATACGTGTAGTACTATTTTCTTTCACTACATGCCTGTGAGGAAGATAATACCCAGCGTTGTCGTCCGCACCTCTCTCACTTACCTCTATGATACCCGTCTTCTGCCAGCTGTCGAATACTTCCTGATAGCTTTCATACAACTGCTCAGTTTTTAATTTCTTGGTGAGTCCAAGAAGACGTTGTTCAGCTCTCTTCCGGTTGTCACCAAGAGGTGGATGATTGTCTTTCCATGGAAGATGCACTTCATACCTCTCGTCTTCAAACTTTATCGTGTCTCGGAATCGCCTAGTGACCTGCGCTTGATTGTCCTCCTTCGAAAGTGTTTCAACAGGATCTCTTTTTCCCAGAACATCCAGTTCCCACAGATCAGACACCTTCGCTGCCCCGCTAAACATCGAAAGAACGGTTAACGTTGCGTCTTCATGCATACCTGGTACATCGTTGTCCACCCTGCCCATCAGCACCCAGCCAAATTTTGTTTCCAATGCTGTTGGTCCTTGCGACGTTTGATATATTTTGCCAGTGTACAGCCGTCCAGAGATATCCGCTCCGATGAGTAATGAGATACGCTCGTTCACATTGTCTTTCACATAGACACCCGCCTTGTGTAATGAATGCATCCACTCTCCTGTTGGTGCGTCAGGTAATCTGCGACAAATTTCCTTTACATCGTACACTGTGATATGACACTCATATTTTCCGTTTAGGCTGCTCACAACAAATTGATATTCTAAATGTCGATAGGGGACCGTTTTTACCCCTCCGAATAACAAATGTTGCATAGTTTGCTCGTTAACTTTCTCTAGTCCTAACCGATTAGCTGTCTCTGCGAGTATATATGATTTATGCGAACCCGAGTCAATTAAAGCACGCACCACACAGCTTCCGCGCGGTCCTCTTATTTTGACCTGCAGTGTCTGTAAATGCACATTTGTGCCACACGAAATATTACCGCATGATAAAGTCAAATTTTCCACTACTTTCGGAGTGTCTTTGGCTTCGATGTTTGATCCGTCCTTATTTGCCACAGTTTGACACATTAGTAAAGTATGTCTCCGACCACACCACGCGCACCGTATATTTGCTCGACAAAATTTCACCCCATGTCCCGCCTTTAAACACGCAAAACAAACTCTTTTATTTTTCACTATTGTTTGCCTTGACTCAAAGGACATTTGCTTCGCCTTAACACAGTCAACACTTGCGTGAGCTTCTTCGCAAAATATACATAAATTGTTCTTTTTGGCACTTGTTGTTGTTGTCATGAGGCCTGCTGCGGTAGCAACATTTGACTTTGTAAACATATGTGAAGTAGAAGTTGTCGGCGTTTGTTTTTTCCCCATCTTACAGCTCGTTGCACTACGTTCCGCTGGTACCTCACAGCCGTCCTTGGCGATAGAAATCCTCTCCTCATTTTGCACTTCCTCTCCTAAAAATTTCATCAGGTTTTCTAATCTCTTTTGCGTACTACCACCACTATCATTTGTTCGTTGCCATGCTCTGAGAATTTCTTCCGGTAATGATGACTCGACTAACGGAAAGAGCATGGCTGCACACATGGCCGTTGTCACACCGAGTGACTCGAGCGCTCGCAAATGAGTTTCTAGCTTATCATACAAACTAGCTAATGTATCTTTTGATTTGTTTATAACTAACTTCAGCAATTCTCGGACATAAATTTCAACTAACAAATCATCACGACCGAAACGCTTTTTCAAACTGTCAATTACTTTTTTGTAATTCTCTTTTGACGGGGGATAACTGTTTGCCACTTCACTAGCTCTGGAACTCTTGATCATTGATTGCAGCAGATATTGGAATTTTTCTTCCTCTGAAATGGTCTCGTCTTCATGTATTTTCTTGAAAATACTCCAAAACTGCAGCCACTCTTTCGGGTCTCCGTTGAACAGCTTTAATTCGATTCTCGGCAACTTAAATTTCATCGAATTGTCTTCTGGCTGTGGCCTATTTGACCTCGCCGCTTCTGTCGGTGAAATGGGGGGCGCTGCTGGCTCTGTTTTCACAAGCCGTGCCACCTGAACCTTCACTATCTCAAACTTTGATCGGTAAATCTCCGCGTTTTCCAGTTCTTTATTCAATTCGTCGTCGTCTTGTTCAGAGTTTACCAGCTCATCGAAAATCTGGCGGTTTAACATATCGAGTTCTTTTGTTTTTTCCGTTAAGACCTGTATACCCGCCTCTGCAGCTGTTGGTTCACTCTCTCCTTTGCTGATCTCTTCTTTCAACGCATTTAGCAATCTCGTAAACGACGTTCTATGTGCCGTTCGCGCCTTCTTTAATTTCTCCAGACTAGACATGTTCACGGTTTTACTGTCCAATATACCGTTAACCACAAACACACAAGTCCTGTCACGGTCGCCAGATGTTAATTAACGGTATAATATGTCTGTTTTAGTTTAAAGAAAAAGGCGACTTGAAATTCTAAATGAGTTTTACTTTATGCCACTAGAGATATAATACAATACAATGTAACAAACTAAGAATTGCTTATTTTCACAAATTGATTACCAAACACTGAACGAACTACAAACTTGGGGCAGACAATTTTCCGAGTCGCGCGCGTTGCCTGCGAAGGCTGGAGACCTACTGAGTCTGAGCTTCTACTGTCCTCTCAAAATGAACCCACACATTCACATCGACAGATCTACAGTCTACTAAAGCCAATATTTTACAACATTGGTCACAATTTGTTGTAATTGGATTACAAATCAATATTGACAATCACTACTTCTATAAGAACGATAATAGCTGAGGCTAGTATTGAAAGAACATTTGAAGTAATATCCTACACTAAATGCCTCATGTTTTTGATATTTTGTAGTTCTTGCCATATCCACAATAGTATGTGGTTCCAACAAACATTCAAAATCCGCATATATTATAAAAGGTACATTTTGTTTAAAATTAAAATTTTTAAAACTTAACCATTTATTATAGTTAGTTGGTAAAACGACTTTACAGTAATTCTTTTTCGCACAATCTTCAACATGTGCTGCTAATTTTTCTTCCGATAAAAAATAGTAAAGACATCTGTCACAAATATATTTTCTTCCGTTTGCTTTAGAGACTTGAGAAGAAACTAAACGCGACAAATTTTTAATCCAACAGTAGTGGTATTTAATTTCAAAAGTATAATCCCCCTGATCATCATCATCATCATCATCATAATCATCATCATCATCATCATCATCATCATCATCATCATCATCATAATAATGATCTTGAATTAACAGTAAATTAACATGTTTTTCTTGTTTATCTTTGGTTAGATATGTTGGAGTAACATTTTTATTTTTTATTTTTTTCAAACCAAATATATTTACTGAAATAGCATTCATCTTTTCAAATTTACATAGGTACTTCATTTAATGTTGGTGGTAAATTAATTCCATTTAAATTCAAAATTTCACTATAATGTGGGTAACTTGATACTCTATTAGCATTATGATTGGTCGGACAAAGTGCTGCCACTATAGACCAAGATCATGCAAAACATGCAACATCAGAATTATTAACATTAATACACGCATGTCTCATTTTTATTTCAGGTGGTAAATCAATATATGATGATCCACGGAACTGTTCATATTTATTTATATTAACAACTAGATTAATAATACTTGATAGAGCCCATCCACTGTCACGTTCTTGGAATTCTTCGAGTTGAATTAAAACATCTTTTGTAATAGATTCAGAAAACCATTGCTTTAAGTTGATACTCTGATCCACTGCAACATTTTTTGTATTAAAATATTTGATTCCAATTCTTCACCATCCTTCCGAACAATTTTAAATTCTCCAACGAAAGCAGTATTAATTTTTAGGGATTTTTGCTTCTTTAATGTATTTTTAATCCGCCTCGTAACTAAATACTGAGCATCTTCTAAAAATTCTTTCGGATCCTTATGCACTATGTTAATTACCACACCAGTTCTAATTCGATCTCTAAATGCAGTGTGGTATGCCAGAATAATAATTCATTCAAAATTATGACCACGCGACCCATTTCGTATTCGGCTCAAATAGCACAACAAGTGCCAAGCAACCCGAGCAGGGCAAAACAAACATCTGGCATACGTCAGAGTGCAGGCAATTACATTGCGCAGGCGATGACGAATAATTCCAAGCAGATGCACTGACCGGCGACTCAAGTGCACGAATTCACGTGCGTTAACACTTGACCCGGGAAGCGATTTATGCATGGTGAGAACCTTGCTGATAACAATTAAGTTATTGACCAATAAATCGATGTCAGCAAAAACGGGTCGAACTGTGGACATGGGAAAAGAACGAGGGCAGCACTTGAACCACATTTTTGGAAATAATTAGGCAATGCAGCAAAACGCTGAGTTGGTCAAGAATGTGTAGTGGTTGGGTCATAGCTAAACCCAAGTAGGTTATGTGTAAAATTTGTATTAGTATTAAGGGTAAAATTTGTATAAATAAGATTTCGATTTTTAATAAACAGAGTCAGTTTAACCCGAATTTTCTTTCGAAAAGGAGCTACAGCTTTTGAGCTGCTCCAACCCTTGAACTGAACTCACCGGAGCTACAGCTAACTAGCTGCTCCAATCAGAGCCACAGCCTTAGCGGCTGCTCTTTAACAAATTAGAATTTACGGAGTAAGGCCTTTGCGGCTGCTCCCCATCTGGGCTTACAAAATAGAGAATTACGTTCCTCATCAACGTCCCTTTTATCACAGCAGACTCTATATCTTCCCATGTTATACGAGATTTCCTTGTTTGACGTGGATAATTTATGCCATTACCATGATGTAAGAGTGTGTGTAGATTTACTTTGAACCCTTTAAGCTCGGCAATACATCTTTGAAGACATCTTATGGTTCCTGTATTAGAAGAAATCTTCAGCACCGAATGCGCTCTTTGAATATATAGTTTGCACTTCTTAAGAACATCACTGATCCCCACTGCACCACCACCACCACCACCACCCTCACTTAGTTTTTTTAAGGAATCTTTAATTTCTGTAACCATGTTCACAACACTCTTTGTTGTTGAACCCATTTTCTTTAGCAAATCAAATCTAAACAACACGTATGTTTATTGTTTATACAAAAATTCACTGTAACGGTGGATTAAACTATTACTTCAAATTAGTATATGTAGATACTATTTTTTTTTTTTTATTTATAACCAATGTTCTGTATATTTTTTTTTTATTTCCTCAGAAACAGTCTTCTGTTTAAAAGTTACCACAAAACTTTAGTGATAATACTCTTAGCATCAGATTTTTATACTAAAAGTTGTTACATATCATGAAAAAACCGAAACCCTCTCTTTCTCTACCACCAATCACGTATTTTGGTGTATAATTTTTAAATCGAAAGATTTTCCAAATTCGCCTTTATTGATAATATAGAAGTTCCCATCTTTATTAATGTCCTCCAGTACGGAATCATCTAGATGATTGAATCTCTGCGGCATGTAAATGATGTTTGAATCCAGCTCCAACACAACTTTTGGACCATACTGCGTTGTACATTTCCGTGCTGCTATTATTTTGTAAGGTTTGTTTAACTCCATATCCTTCACTTTCAATATTTCCTTGTAGGCACACTCATTAACCTTGCTTAATACTCTGCTAATTATGTCTTGCTGCTGCTGCCTTGCCATTATTTTCAGAATCAAATAACCTTTTCAGAAGAAACACAAATCTTAATTTAGCGTTTCACGCGAAACTTGAATTTGAAACTAAAACTTTATATACCAAAAAATATTTCCCCCTCCCCTTGAAATAAAAAACATGTGTATCAGTTTAAAATTTGACGAAATACCTCCTGATTTTTATTATATTGAAATTGTACAAGATCTTCATATTCTACAAACTGAACAGAACCCAGATCTTCTGTATTAGCTTGCTCTAATAAGGATACAAAAAAATACTGAATTCTATCTACTTTATAATATGCATAATTTCTTAAAACATATTGACTATTTTGAAAAAATCTATAATTTAAATATTGCTCCTGCATAGCTGGTGTTAATTTACTACATTCCTTATTTATCTGAGCACATAATTTACCCACTTGCTTTCGAAATATGTTTGCCATTGGTACATTTAATATATGTTCTCTTGGCGTTAATAATCCATTGGAAATTGTTGGTACAACCCGATAAACTAAACTATCCCAAACAGTTTGATTTCGATAATATTCATATACTGCCTCATCCCAATAAGCTGAATTAAACCAAACTTTTAATGCTAAGTATTTAAGGCTGAACGGATTGATCATGCGAAACGGTGGTAGTTCCATATTGGTTTCATCGTCCTCTTCCTCAACACTTGAAAGTAATGAATTGCTAGATTCCATATGTTCAGCCAACTCCTCCTCGTCATCTCAAAAATTCATAGCATCCCAAAAATCCATAACATCCATGTTCCCTATTATAAGGTAGGTATAATTTAAAAAATCACGTTGACCAGCAATTTATAATAGTTTTTTTTATATAAGCGTTATCTGTACTTACAATTACACAATACAAGTAAAACACAGTTAAAAACAGCTTTACACAATATTGTGCGATTTTTCTTAATTCCTTAAGAACTAATTTAATAACGTAATACCCTACCTACTCTATTTATACCATAAATCATGAAAAAAGGAATTTATTTTTTTTTTTAACTGTGACCACCAAATTTTCCACTTGTTAACGTTGGGAATAAAACCGGATGCAGCTGCGCATCAACCCACGCATACAACCAAATTTTCACACACCCCAGTTTTTCCAAAACCGCAAACTTTTCCAACCCGAATAACACCGGATTCAACTGCGTATCAACCCACGCATAAATCCGAATTTTCGCGCGATTCATCCCACTCCAAAACCGCAAACTTTTCCAATGCATCAAGAATAATGATGCAGAATGATGATGATGCAGATAATGATGAAGAATGATGCAATGCATCAATGCAATGAAGAATAAGGAAATTGCAGCTGCGCATTACCTTTTTTTTTTGTTAAACAACGAATATATTTTTTTTTCTAACAATTTAGCCAAATTTTCTCACACACAATATTGAGGGAAAAAAAAAATTTAGGCAGCGGGAAAGATAAATTAAATTCTATTTTTAGATCGCTCGCTTTTTATACCCAAAAATTAAATAACGATAACCGAAAGCCTTGAAAGCCCTGTGCAGATAACATTTTCCTCAAGAACTATCGATCCCCCGGTTCAAACCCACCGGGCATTTATGAGGATATTTTCACTAGATATAATTCACTAATTATAAGTTCATAATAACCAAAAAAGGCTTGATAACTTTTTTGGTTTTAGATCACTCGCTCCTTCAAACGCTTGTTTACACAATTTTATATATCAACTAGTAAAAGCTTTAATAGCCCTGTAGCTAGCATAGAAGCCTCTCGAGCAATCGATCCCCGGTTCGAATCCCAATCCAAACAGCCTGTTTTTTTTTTTCTATGATTTTGAAGAAAATGAAAAAAACAAAAATGTTATTTGTACCAATATTCATCTATTTTCATATATATATATATATACATATTATTCATTTGATCAATCTGTAATAATTGTTCTAAATCTCTTATACAATTTATATAATTTTAAGAGTCTTTTATAAATTTGTACTGCATTCCAACAGTCGCAGGTTTCTGGCCCTGATGTAGTTGTATTATATGCCCAACAACACAAATCGTAATGCATTCCCTCCTTTGTAGTTAAAATTTTTCTATTCTTAAACACTTTCAAAAAGTCGAAGCACTCTACTATCTCGGTCATATGCTCCTCCAAGAGTAAATTACTATACTCCTGCAAGAATGGTCAAACTGATCCAAAAATGTCTGAAGAGCGATATTAAATTCATCCATAGTAAAAAATTTCTATTGCCAATAACACCAAATATATAAATAAACACAATCTAAAAAGGTCGACACCTTTTATACCCAAACCAGGCTTTTTATATCACTCGCGCTCGTTCAAACAACGCTTTGTATACATAATTTAAACAACAGCAACCAAAAGCTCTGATAGCCCCATGCCTAACATACAAGCCTCTCGAGCAATCGAGCCCCGGTTCAAACCCCAACCCAAACAACATGCTTTTTTAAACCACTCCCAACGACAACAACAACCCCCGCCCCCGCCCCGCGCGACAGAGCCAGACACACTGCCAGACAAGGAAAGAGCAACCAAAAATGTGTATGGACAAAATGATCCAGAACTCCTATTGTTACCCTACTTATATGGAAGCCGGGAGAATCATTGAATGGAGAATTTTCTTTAATACTAGCAGAAGTACATCGCATCTTTTGGGGAATTAGCAAGTGTTTATTATAATTTTCTGAATTGCGTAATGATTGTGGATACACCACAACTTCCTTCTTCAAATTAATTATTACTATGCCTTGTACAAAAACGGCAATAATAATTTGATGAAAAAGACTTCGTAAAACCCAAAATTAAACCCAAAATTAAACCCAGAATTAAACTAATTCTAAAGTAAATTTGATATGTTTTATTTTTAACAGTTACACTTAAACCCTCTTCCCCTAAGACTTTAAATTCCTCTATCAAAGGCCTTAAAGATGAGCAATTGCCAAAACAGTTTAAGTCAGACGTTGTAAGTTTTACCTGTAAATGAGTTTTAACTGTCGGAAAGCTGTAATATGCAGCGCAAACAGAAGAAGATCGGGAACCAAGGGGATTATTAACACCGAAATCATCAAAATATAAAAATATAGTGTGATAAGCAAATGATTACAAATGTAAATAAACAAACTAGGTCAAGAACACCTCTGCTTAACAAAGCACATTTCATTTAGCTTGATCGGGTGCACTGACACTTTTAGAAATCACATAAAAAATGCAAGCATGCAGTTCCAGGGTAAACTTTTACTCAATGGAACTTCGCGCACAAGCGAGTCGAATTACCCTGCACTTGAGCCCCTTGCGCAAGTGCATCGACCAAGAGAAAAGTGCCGATTAAGGAAATATGTTCGGGAATGTATTAAGCAGAGGTATTGATTGAACCATTGACACCCATATGTAGATGTAAGTATAATTTTGTATAAATAGCAGGGTTCGGAAACGCACACTCGCGTGCGCACTTACTCACGTGCGATAAATGCGTGAGTTCTTGAAACGCACATACTCATGAGCCGTGTGCGCTTTTCTTACCCATATTACTCACGCACGTGAGTGAGTAATTCAAAGTAAGCCACCGCACACTCACGTGCGTGAGTAAAATTGACAAGGAAAGCGCACACGGCTCATGAGTATGTGCGTTTCAAGCGCACGCGAGTCTATAATGCTGCTCATGAGCAGCGCACGTGAGTAGTACTCACGAAGTGAGAATTCAAGTAAGGGTGGTGCGCACAAAAAAGGATGTATGAAATTTCTTCGTGTAATTCCTGTTCTTCGTTCTTTCAAGATTAAAAAAGTAATGTTTTCTTATTTACTTATTTATTTGAAAATTGTAAATTATTTTGATGGCACTGAAATACCTAATAATTCTAAGAATGACACTCGTCACATTCTTTTTCCGCCGAAAAATTTCTCCTTAATTGTAAATTTTCTAAATTCTAATTTCGGTTCCCCGGTTGACAACATCATAAAAAATGGAAGAGGTTCGTTATCATAATATACTGTGAAATAATTCACGAAGGACGAGCACTGATCGATTATGGTAAATATAAAAAATCTTAGGGGAAACAAAGTTCGGGTCATTTTACTACAGCATCATAAAAAAAACCCAGAAATAATTTTGCAAAATTGTCCTGCACGGACCACCGATCACATCATAAAACCATAAAATGCTTGGGTTAAATAAAGGAACATTTCCTAATTGCAGGATTTCCCATTACAGGCCTTGAGTAAAAGAAAAAATTACCAGTCATTTGAAAAACTGTTTGCTAAATTGCAAGTATCACATTACCAACGGACATTTCAGTCTAAGTCTTTAACCGATCCACACGAAAAAATTTTTGAGAATAAATTGACAAAGTCTAAAAGTAAATTAAATATGGGAAAACGTAAAGTCTTTGATGTTAATAAATATGTGAATTATAATTTAGAGACAAATAAATCTTTGTGCTTATTGGAAAATTGTGGGAAAGAGTTAAGTGGAAATAGACCAGCTAATATTAAAAGACACTATCAATTAGTGCATAAGAAAAATATAGGAAGTGACTATGAAAGTGAAAATAGTGGAAATGAGTTTGCTTCTACCGCTAAAGCAAAGAAAGTTAAATCGGTAGTTAGTGTTAATATTAACATGGACAAAAAAGAATTTTTAAAATGCTGTGCGGGAATGGTTACAGTTAAAAATATTCCATTTCGTTTATTTGACGATGATGAATTTTTCAAAAAAATCATCGCTCCGTATGAGAAAAAATTCGGTATTAATTTAAATTCGAAAAATATTGGTTTAATTGTGGAAAAAACAACCAAACAAATTAAAGATATTATTACAAAACGGGTAGAGAAGAAAATGATTTCCTTGAAGGTGGATGTTGCAACACGTATGGAAAAAAGCATATTGGGAATAAATATTCAATATATCAAGGATTACCAAATATGTGTTAATACAATAGGTAAGTGAAATATTGTGCAATTTTAAATAATATGATTATGATTTATGATTATTATCAGATTTTAGTAATACGTGTTATATATTTTTATTCCATATCTTGCAGGTATGATCGAATTGAATAAAAGGCATACCGCCCAATTTTTAAAGGAAGAAATCCTTAGATGTATGCAAGAATTTAATATCAGCATTAACCAAATATATTCTAATACGACGGACAACGGTGCAAATGTTATAAAAACTTCAAGGATATTACAAGGTATGCAGGAGGAAATGAATACTGATACTGAGGGAAATGATTTTGATGAAGAGGAGATTCAAACGCAAATCGCGACAGTGTTCTCAGTAGTACGTTGTGCTGCACATACAATACAATTAGCAGCACATGACGTACTTAAAGTATTAGAACCAGAGCTGAGTCAATGTAGACAGCTTGTTAAAAAATTACGAACGTCAATTAGAGCAAGCGACATTAACATCACAATGCCAACTATTGACAACGTAACACGGTGGAATTCAACGTTCAACATGGTAAATTCCGTACTTTTGCAAAAAGAGTACCTTGAAAATCAGGATGATAATATCAATATAGATTTTAATTGGAGTTTCTTGCAAAATTTTGTGCAAGCGTTTCAACTTTTGGCGGACTGCTCGTTGAAATTTCAATATGAGCAGTACATTTTAGGAGATTTTTATAGAGACTGGTTGTCCTGTGAGTTGGAGTTAGCTGATATATCGCATCAAAATAGCTATGCAGCGTCACTACATGCAGCAATGAGTACACGGAAACAAAAATTATTTGAGCACGATGCTTTTGTTTCAGCGTTATACTTGGACCCCCGATTCAATTTTGAAGGCTCTGCAATGCTAACTGATGAACAGAAAACAATTGCTTTGGTAATTTGTGCACTATTATTACTTTAAGATTTTTGCAATATAATTTTAATTTCTACTATTCTGCAGAATCATTTGGTGAAGACCTATGACGCGATTACAAATTTGGAACAAACAACAGCTTTGGAATATGAAAATGGCAGTGTACACATGTCTAATTTAATGGATTCAACTGCGATTCCATCAACATCGGTAGACAAGTATTCAAAATTAACACAACTCATCAATCAAAAAACAATAAATACGCAACCTCAAATATCATCGCAGCGAACAATAAAGCAAAAATTAGCAATGCTAAGTGAGCAGACTAGGGAGCCACTAGAAACTAATATTTTAGAATATTACAAAAAACGTCATCAAAATGACTTACAATTTTCTAAACTTATTCAAGTTGCACTTGCTGTTCCTGCTTCCCAGGTATCTGTGGAACGTTCATTTAGTGCTTTATCCACAGTACTCACAAAACTGAGGACAAAACTATCAAAAAAAAAATCTGTCAAATATATTGTTAACGAAATTAAACTTTAAGCTACTTAGATTTACTAATTTAGATTTTATTGAAAATGACCTTGGTATTATGTAAATATTTTATTATGCTCAATAAATAAGTAAATAAGAAAACATTACTTTTTTAATCTTGAAAAAACGAAGAACAGGAATTACACGAAGAAATTTCAAACATCGTTTTCATCACCGTTCCTTCAATTCTCACTTCGTGAGTACTACTCACGTGCGCTGCTCATGAGCAGCGGTATAGACTCGCGTGCGCTTGAAACGCACATACTCATGAGCCGTGTGCGTTTTTCTTGTCAATATTACTCACGCACGTGAGTGTGCGGTGGCTTACTTTGAATTACTCACTCACGTGCGTGTGCGTTTTCATCATCGGAACGACCCACATACCCACGAGTTTTTCGGAAACGCACATGAGTCGTGAGTCGAAAATGAGTTGTGAGACTTTGGTGTGCGCACGCGAGTGTGCGTTTCCGTACCCTGATAAATAGGCTAAGCAATTATGAATAAAGCGGGATTTAGAGTTTGTCGCTTTTAAAGAAACATTTAGGAGCTAGCGCTCTACTCAACCCCTTTTTTTTACCTAACCGGAGTCAACGCTGAAAAGCTGCTCCACTGGAGTCAAAGCCTTGTGGCTGCTCCGATCCAATTCCTAATAAAGGAGTTAAAGCCTTGTGGCTGCTCCATACCCGCTCCCCAAGCTCCAGTGTGAGTACAAGCCTTGTGGCTGCTCTGCTGCGAAGCTCATCTCTAAGGTTGCACTACGGGTGCACTACAATAGGAACAACATATTGATGACTGCATGTAAGTCTTTCAGATTTCCATAAATCTCCTTTTATGAAATTATCGAAAATTTCGCTTTCTTGAATGTCGATCATATTTTCTACAACATTCTCAAACCCACCTTCAGATTCGAGGTATTTTCTAATTTGAAACGAGATGGGCATAAGAATTCCTCAAATAGTTTCTTCTCCTAAGGACGAAATACCTCCAATAACAATTTCACTTATTTGTTTGTTTATTGTATAAAATTTAGGCATTGCGAATAAATCATTTTCCCTCAAAAAATGAAAAAAATTGTGATCTGAACTAATGTCTCCAAACAAGGTGGGAATTTTTTCAGCCAAAAGTGGATCAATTTCACAATTTGATAGTAAAGCAGTAGATATATCCGAAAGAATTGTTCTTTGTAAGTTATTTTGAATTCTTAAAACGTTTTTGCGAGTAATATTATCATAGCTGTGTAAAGTTAAAATGAATTTCAAGGCGGGTTTTTATATTATCTTCATAAAACTGTCTTCACATTCTGGAATTGTTTGATTTTTTTACAAGGTTTTATTTAACTTCGTTTTCGGTTTCTCTGTTTCTCTGTTTCTCTGTTTCTCTGTTTCACTGCTCAGAACAAATATTGCAGTTTTTAACCAATTTCTACCACATAAATTTTCATGAATTTTTTTTTACATAGCACAGATTTCAGGAACAGAACATGTTTTAAAAAAAAAATAATATGTTTATTGTCAAAATCATTGCAATTAGAGCATAATTGTTAATCAAGTATTACTGAAATTGCATACGCATTTCAGTCAATTTCAAGGCAAAATTAACATTTGCCAAGAAGAAGACTGCTTACTGCCTGCGCACATTTTTATGTCGCTGAGCTGCGGTGGTTCATTGCCGAAAACAAGTTTCCTGCTTCGAAACACGCACGCATATTTTCTCCTTGCTCTCAACGAGGGGGAGATTTTTGTGTGCTGGCGAGTTCTGAATTAGGATAAATTTGTGCCTATTTGGCCGATGCACATTTTTGTTATGATTCTTTTTTAGCTGAGGGGAGGGTAATTCTATTCTTCATATTTTTAAAAGAAATGTTTTCTATTTCTCAAATGAGTAACACCGCAAGAAGTATGGAGTGGGAGCTTTTCTAATATGATTTTATAATCATTTACTAAAGCTGAAAGCACCATTAATTGCATATTATTATATATATATATATCTATGTAATATTTGTATAACATATTATTTATATTATAATAATAAATAAATACTATATGAATATATTCAGTTGGATATGTTTTGTGGTAAACACCTGGACAATGTATGCGCATTGCGCATATAAGTATATATTTATTGATAACACCGTGCTCTCGGCTCACACGTTAAAAGGTAAGGTCCACCGAAGGAATCAGAAATAAAATTTTACTTAAAAAATTAGATTACAAAATTTTATTTTAAAAAGCACTAAAAATTAAGAAAATAAAAAATTAATAAATTAAAAAAATTAAATAACAATGTTTTATTTTAAAAAGCACTAAAAACTAATAAATAAACTTTCTACTTATACCACAGTATTTTGGTTACATCTAGTTTAAAATAAAAACTTGGGGTGCATCTTAGAGTATAAAAAAGAAAGCGCTATAAACGTGTAAGCCTATTTCTTTCTCGCTCTAGCACATATTGAATTAACGCCTTATGTGTCACTCCATAGCGCCTTAGACCTAGTAGTGTGGAAACAAAATATTTCCACAATGAATAATATATTATATTAACCCCCTAAGTTTATCCAAAAAATTTCGCCGCCTTCGTGAAATGCTTCACTATTATGCGTCTCATAATCAGCCGAAGGGGTGCATCTGCATATAGTTAGATAAAATTTAATATTTTGTATATGTTTCGTTTCAATGATAAGTAAAAGCAATCACTAACTGTTCATAATATTTCCAATTGATAATTTTAAATTTAAGTTATCGGTAAAATTATATTATAAGTGTGTGTGTGTGTGCATTTTGTTTCATCAGCACCCCAAGTTTTTATTTTAAACTAGATGTAACCAAAATACTGTGGTATAAGTAGAAAGTTTATTTATTAGTTTTTAGTGCTTTTTAAAATAAAACATTGTTATTTAATTTTTTTAATTTATTAATTTTTTATTTTCGTTTACGTTGTGATTCGTTTCGGAATTGTTTGCTGCTTTCACAATTATTGAAGGTAATTTTGTGTTTCGTATCCAAATGTTTTTTAAAGGAATGAATACTGGAAAAACTTTGCGAGCAATCATTTTGTTTACACTTAATATTGTTATGATTTCCGTTTTGTTTTGCTTTGGTTTTGATGGGGGGAGAGGGCCGAAGGGGATTTAATTTCTTAATTTTTTGGGTTAGCTTTTTCTGTTCAGTTGCCCTTACCGAAGTGACCATTTTATGATTTTGTTTTAATGAGTGACCCACTTACCTTTTGCCAATGTGCCGGATCCCGACCGCAGGAATTCCTCGCCTCCCGGTTTCGCCGTTCACCATTCGATAGTCACCGCGCACTTGCAGATTTCGTTTTGTTCTTTGTCGCTTTTCACTGCGCGCACTCGCAAAAACAAACAACTCACAGTCCGAAATAAGAAAAACGCAGCACATTTTTCACAGTCCAAAGTAAAATTTTCAACACACTTTTCTTTGCGCGCCGGCGGCCGCCATTTCCGGAAATCTGTCTCCCGCACTTTTTTTTTGTTTTTTGTTTTGGCACCGCCGAGCCGGCTCTCCAATTTTATGGCAATTGTGATATGTGAGGTTAGGTGTTCCATCGCCGATTTTCAACATCAGTCCCCCCTAAAAGAAGGAGCTGTCCTCAGCTCGAAACAGAAGTTTACGTCGAGGAGGTCGTGGGGCAAGCCCTTGAAAATCGGGCGACTTCGGATCGTACTGTGCCTATTATATTAGTTGGTGTGGGTCGCTCTCTTTATTATTAAGCGAATTCCGACTTAAATTAAATTCTTGTTTTCATTTATTCTTCTTTTTGTTAAAATTAACTCAGGCTTAGATTAAATTTTTGTGTTCAACTATTTTTTAAATTAATTCACGATTAGATTAAGTTTACTCCACATATTCATCGGGCGACGAGGTTTTCAGTTTGTTGGGTCGTAGTAGGGGGCCAATCTGTTGCGGTGGACGACCGTGGTTTTCCGTGGGGGGCACAGAGGTCCTTCGTTAGTCGGTAGTTTACGTCATTTATAACCTCCAGTATCCGATAGGGTCCTTCCCAATCTCTCTGTAACTTTGGGCACCTCCCTTTTCGACGCTTCGGGTTATGTAGCCAGACTCTGTCGCCGGCGTGGAATGGATTGACCTTAGCAGACAAATCGTAGCGATCTTTCATAACTTCAGTGCTGCATCGGATTTGCTCCCGGCTGAACTCGTGCGCTGCTTCAAAGCACTGCCTTAGTTGTTGGAGATATTCTCGATATCCGCTAGGATGTTCTTGGGGCGGCTCGCCGTGAGCAGCTGTATGGGTAGACGCAGCTCCCTCCCTAAGTTTAATAGAGCGGGGGTTTGTTTCGTCGTCTGGTGGATGGCGCTTCGGTACGCCATTAAAATGAAAGGCAAAAAATAGTCCCAATCGTCTTGCCTTTCGGCGACAAATTTGGCGAGGCCAGCGAGAACCGTTCGGTTATACCGCTCTACCATGCCGTCGCACTGGGGGTGCAATGGTGATGTGCGGGTTTTCTCGATCCCGCACTTCCTCATAACTATCTGGAAGACTTCCGACTCAAAACTACGGCCCTGGTCTGAGTGGAGCTGGAGTGGCATTCCAAATCGGGAGAAAACGTTGGCAATCAGCGCGTCGGCCACTGTTTCAGTGGTGTAGTCCTTTAAGGGCATCGCCTCGGGCCATTTGGTGAAATAGTCTATGCATAGGAGGACGTATCGATAGCAGTGGGGCACGGTTGGTGTTAGCGGTCCCAGGGTGTCGACCGCAACTCGTTCGAACGGGGCCCCCACATTGTAGACTTGTTTGCACGGGATACAGCTTCTGACGAAGGACTTTATGTCGCTGCTACTACCAACCCAGTAGTACCGCTGCTTCACCTTGCCTATCGTTTTGTCGACCCCTAAGTGCCCCCCTGCGGGACTGCTATGGCAATTTTCTAGAATTTCCGCTTGCTTGATGTCAGGAATTATCATCTGCAGAGATTGGCTGATGGTATTCTGGCGTTCTCGGTAGAGTTGTTGCAGTCCTTGGTCTGTTGGGCTCAGCGGGGGTGGGGGAGCTGCTCACCGTTCGTGTCTGTGTCCTTAGTCCTTTTCTATTGTTTGTTACAGAGTTCGTGGGGGATTTCTGAAAAGGAGCTTTTCTTGTAGGAAGGTCTATGTTTCGCTCCGCAAACTTAGACAACCCTAGTTTCCCGAACGCGGTTGGACGTCGCCTTGTACTTGGTTGGCTCGCCGGTGTGGAATGATGGTTTCCGGTGGCTTCGGCGGCTTATACGGGTGGCGTCTCTGCTCGCCTCGATTCTTATAGCATGTGAAAGGGCCTCTTCCAGGCAACTAGGCACACTATCTCTCACCCAACGCTGTGTCTCTGCGTCGAGGATTCCGTCTATAAATTGTGCCAGGGCAATTTTATCGCGGGTCATCTCTTGAGCCTCACCGAAACTCAAGCAAGTCAGTTTCTGAATTTCCGTCGCGTATTCGGCCAGTCCCTCATTGGGTCGTTGCACTCGCCCTCGTAGTTGTATATGAGCGAACGATTGTTGGTACTGATCGCTGAAACGGCGGTCGAATGCGGAGCTTACTCGATCGTAGTTGTCCTTGGTGGTCTCTGAAAGAGTTTCGAAAAAAGTCAAGGCCGTGCCTCGAAGATAGGGTGCGAGGTACAATGTCTTTAATTCGATGGACCAGCCGTTCGCGCGAGCAACGGCTTCGAAATGCCGCTTATATGACGACCACGGCTCCTTTCCATCGTAATCCCTCGGCGTTAAAGTAATCCGCGCGGGGGTGAGCGGCGGTGGTAAAGCGGGTAGCATAGCAGGGGTATTCGGGCGGTTGGGTGAGGCCCCTTCACCCTGTAGGTTTCTCGGTGGTGACTCGTGTCGATTATATTATCGATTCTGGTGAACGATTTCACGTTACGTGCGCAGTTTCGATTCTTGTAATGCGCGGTATGATGCGTCGCCGCCGTCGCTGATGGTCGCTCAATGTCGTCGAACGAAATCAACTCGATATTTTCAGGGTGCCGCAAGGGCTGAACTGATGGGCACTCCCGAAGGGTTGGAGTGGGGACAGCGGCTAGCTCATCAATCGCTCGCCTCATCGCGTCCTCCTGTCCTACCTCGAGTCGGTTCACCTTTTCCACAATTATGCCCACGGTGCTTGTTAATTGATTTATTTGTTCTCCCTGCTGCGCGATTAGTTCCGTGAGTATAGCGATGTCACTTCGCTCAAAGCGTGTGAGCCCGGACGAAGAATGAGCTCGTCCCGAAGCCATAGCAACGTACAGCGTTTACTTTTTTTGTTTTTTATGTGCTCTACTTGGGTGTGGAAAAGAAAATTCTTCACTTTCGTTCGATGAAAACGATGAAAACCCCACACCTGACACCAATTGTTATGATTTTCGTTTTGTTTTGCTTTGGTTTTGATGGGGGGAGGGGCCCGAAGGGGATTTAATTTCTTAATTTTTTGGGTTAGCCTTTTCTGTTCAGTTGCCCTTACCGAAGTGACGATTTTATGATTTTGTCTTAATGAGTGACCCTGTGATACAATTTTGATTTACCATTGCGATACAGTTTGATTCACCATTAAATGAATCATATGAAATGTTTTGGTTTACATTCGACGGGCAATGCACGTGGTGACGATCACCGAAAAAAGAAAACAAAAGATCGTCCGCCCAAAAGCGTGAAGCAAGTACTGCTCGATGTAAACATTAAGAACATGACACCCTCCGTAAGAAAACAAGAGCACCATGCGGCATGCACTTCCCGGCTCAAGCATGTGCCAAGCTGAGGTCAAGTTGCGCATGGCATAAATTCCCTTAAGTTGCAAGATGTGCAATTTTGAGCAATCATCGGAAATGTTGTCAATAGGTAATTAGGAAATAAAATAATAAATTAATGATTTATAGATTGGCAAAAAGGGTCACTTACGACATAGGTAGGTAAATTGACGTAAGGAGTAGGGATAGGAAACTAAGCTAGAATTTGTATAAATTAAGGGACGGTTTTAAAATAAACTCAGAGTTAAGATAGAAACGAAAAGAGTCTTTTGTTTACCTTCTGACCTCTCAGAGCCAGCTACACTAGCGGCCAAAATCACCTCCCAGAGCCTTCTACACTAGCGGCCAAAAAACCAACCTCCCAGAGCCTGCTTTCTCAAGCGGCCAATCCATACCAAAGCGCCTGCTAAGAATCAGCGACCAAAATAATCCGACAAATTAAACGGCGCGGAAGCAAATTCTAGCAGAGGACCGCTGCACATCACAACCCACTTACCTTTTGCCAATGTGCCGGCTCCCGACCGCAGGAATTCCTCGCCTCCCGGTTTCGCCGTTCACCATTCGATAGTCACCGCGCACTTGCAGATTTCGTTTTGTTCTTTGTCGCTTTTCACTGCGCGCACTCGCAAAAACAAACAACTCACAATCCGAAATAAGAAAAACGCACCACACTTTTTCACAGTCCGAAATAAAATTTTCAACACACTTTTCTTTGCGCGCCGGCGGCCGCCATTCCCGGAAATCTGTCTCCCACACTTTTTTTTTGTTTTTTGTTTTGGCACCGCCGAGCCGGCTCTCCAATTTTATGGCAATTGTGACATGTGAGGTTAAGTGTTCCGTCGCCGATTTTCAATAATATTATGCATTTTTGAATTCTGAAATATCTTCATATGAGCTAATAGCTTCTGTTGAGTCTGTTACTCAACACGAAATTTTTTATAGGATGCCGGATAAAAATAAAACCCAATCGTTTGAAATTTTAACTTAACAACTTAATTTATTTAATTCACTTTATAAAAATGCAGCTTAAAACTATTTATGGTCTTAATTCTAGAATTTCAAGATATTTAATTCACAAGGTATAAATCAGTTGTTATTTATATTTCAGTTTTTTTTTTTTTGTTGTTCTGTTTCATAGTTGTGGATTCTCGCTGATGAATTCGTGATGGTGTTTGTTGTTGGTTTTATTGAACGTGTGATTAATTCTGTAATTAGATTCGATGTGTAAATTATTTTGGAGTACGCTGTCGATATGGTGATTTATGTGGTTTGGGTCTCGGTTGTTCGACCTCAGATCAACGCTCTGAGTGATATTTTAACGGACAGATCAACACTCTGTCGGTGTTTCAATGTTACCTCAAATCAACACTCCGAGTGAAATTTTAAAGGATAGATCAACACTCTGTCGGAGGTTTTTGATGTTTAGCTCAGATCACCACTCTGAGTAATAATTTGATAGTTACAGATTATTCCTGTGTTTGGTTTTTGGAAGTTTTTCTCAGATCAATACGCTGAGGAGGATAGGTTGGAAACAGATCACCACTCTGTTTATTTGGTTTGCCTCAGATCAGAACTCTGAGGGTCTTTTTCAATTTCAGATCAATACTCTGAAATGCAGTAGATCAGTTCTCTACTGGGGATCGAATGGCTCTCGGATTGGTTGCGAACAGATCACTACTCTGTTCATTTTGTTTGTCTCAGATCAAAACTCTGAGGGTCTTTTATTTCAGATCAATACTCTGAAATCCAGTAGATCAGTTCTCTACTGGGGATCGCTCGGATCTGTTTCCCTGCACTGCGTCTTGGCTTTTATAGCAGTGCAGGGTTCTAGAATATTCTCTGGGATATTTCAAGGGATTTTTGTTTTATGGGAAATATTCTCTTGGATATTTCAAGGGATTTTTGTAGTATGGGAAATTTTGTTATCAGCTGTTTTGGTGGGAAATGTTTTGTTTGCCTTTTGACATTTTCGCAGTTTTGTTTACATTATCTGCAAACACAACAGCTTCTTGATATCAATAAATAATGAAGAGCAAACTGTACACTGATACATAGCAAACTTTTAAAATTTCAAAAAATGTAACGTTGAAGTTTTAGCATTGAATATGGTTTAGGTATTACAATTATCGGATTCAAATTTTCTTAAAAGACTATCTATTTGCGGAGATTTTACATCAACGTCAGTGGTGATTTTATAAAAGTATTCTTGTAGGAACGTCCATACTAGTTCTGACTCTTTCGAATATTTTAAATTGAAAACAAAAAACAACTTTAAGCAAAAATCTGGTGCCTTAATAAAATTTAGAAATATGTAATACTCGTTATTAAAATATACATAAAATGATTTTAAATCAAATAGGGATGGACCGATTACAATTATAAATGGTTGAATTGTTGATTTTAAATTTTTATATTTGTCTTTCACAATTTCAATTTGATTTGTTAGATCGTTTTGTGTGAAGACGTGTAAGATTTGACTTACTTGTGAGTCCTTGATGCTTATCTTCCACAAAGATTTATCGTTGAGTTTGACTCGTCCTAATGGTTTCAACACAGTATGCAGTCCCAACAGAGTAATAATGTCAACCGTGTCTATACGAAAGGAATATATTAATGTGGGATTATGTTTTAAAAGAACTTGAAGCTATTGAAACAAACTTTATTACTATTAGTATTATACCCTGATACAAAATTCAATATAACAGAAAAGCCGATTCCCCCAGGCGCCACGCCGCCGCCGGTCCTATTGCTTGCGCAGCTCAATCGAAAAAGAACTCTCCATGTGTCATCTGTCAGCCGGTTGTCTCCTCGATGGCGATTCGTTGAAGGAGTCGGATTCTGGTGTCGTCAGTTGCGTTCAATTCACTGACAAATCCCACATTCGGCCATCCTGCGTAATTTCGTCTCGAAATGGTTCTCGAGGTGGTGGCCGAGGGTGTAATCATTGGGTTTTCGATGTGAGCTTCTTGGTAACCTTCTTTGTAACTTCTGGTGCTTCTTATTAAATTTTGATGCATTAATTGACTTCTTCGTAAACTTCTTGGTAACTTCTTGTGCTTCTTATTACATCGTTGATGCAGTAATTGACTTCTTTGTAAACTTCATTCTATCTTCTTCGTATACTTCTTGTGCTTCTTATTAAATTTTCCAAGGGTTACTTAGGTTCTTTGCGTACTTGTTTGTAGGTTCTTCGTAACAGTGCTTTGTGGTAGACATATGTGTAGCTGGAGGAATTCGTAATTATTAATTCATAAGTATGATAAGTTCTGGGCGGTAGTTTCGTTCGCTCCTTCATGGTTCCTTATCTTCTTTACCTTGTAGCGTTCATTGGGTCTGACTTCCGTGACTTTCTACGGTCCTAGATACTTGCCAAATTGAGTTCTGCGAATGGCCACGATATCATCCCGCTTGTATACAGTCGGCTTCTTCCTTTTCTTGTTGTAGCTCTTTGAGTTTTCTTCTTGCACTCTTCTTATGTTGCTTATTGCCAACTGGCGTCTCTCGTCTCTTTCCTCCTGAAATAGTTTTATCATTTCTTCCTCAATTGCTTCGTCCAGTCTATAATCTTCATTTAACTGCATTTTTACCCCGAAAAGTACTTCGAACAGGGTCATTTCAGCACTTCGCTGCAAAGAACTGTTGATCCAGCTTTGAACTTTACTCAATTGCTTGTACCATTCTGTCTCTGCTTCTAGGGAAAGCTTGGTAAGAATGGCGATTACTATGCTGTGGATTCGTTCAATCTGTCCGTTTCCTCTTGACACGCCTGTCGTAATTGCTATTCTATCTATTTGCTACCTTTTGCAGTAGCTCACGAAGTCTGTAGACGTAAAAGTGGTACCTCTGTCTGTAACGATTCTACTTGGGTTGCCGAAAGTAGCTTGGTGTTGGGTGAGTTTCTGGATCGCTTCCGCCATTGTCGTGCTTTTGGTGGGGAATAGCCATATGAACTTGGTGAATCCATCTATGATCGCCAGGATGTATTTGTATCCTTTCTTTGTTTGAGTCATCGGTCCTAAGTAGTCTACGTGGAGGGTCTCCAGAGGAACAGTTCCCTTAGGGATGGGATGCAGGTATCCCTCCTTACGGTCCCGTTTTGACGCCAGTATACATGGAATACAGCAGCTGATAAAATCTACTAACTTTTTCATAAATTTTGGGATGTGATATTTTTGAGATAGCGCGTGAGTCATCTTCCTAACTCCAAAATGTCCGTTCTCATGTTCGGATCTAATTACTTCGCTCTGCATTCTTTTTGGGATTACTAGCAGCTTCGTGCCATTATCGTATTTAAATAGCACCCCACCTTCTAAAACATAATCTTCAAACGTGTCGTGTTTTAGGATTTCGCTCTTACGGTGTCGTCCTTCCTTTGAACAGCGTGAACTTTAGTCAGTAGGTGTTCTTCTATCGTTAATACGGTGACAGGGTTCCTGCTGAGAGCGTCGACATGTTTCATTCGCACTCCTGGTCTGTGCTCCAATGTTTAGTCGAACTCGGAAAGAAACATTGCCCAGCGCGCTATTTTAGGCGAGATTTCCTTTTTTTCCATTGTGCATCGGACAGCTGAGCAGTCCGTAACCAACTTAAACCGGATACCTAACAAGTAAACTCTAAACTTTTTTACTGCATTAATTATTGCTAACATCTCCAACATATAGCTACTATGCTTCTCTTCGGCCACTGAAGTCTTCTTGCTGTAGTAGTATACGGGGTGTAGGTTACCATCGTTTGGTGATCGTTGCATCAGTATCGCGCCGTATCCCGCTTTACTCGCGTCAGTATGCAGCTCCGTGCCAGCGGCGTGAGGGTCATATATACGCAAAACAGGTCTATCACAAATTAAAATTCGAGTCTTTCCTCAGAAGATCGGACAACGGGCGCGCTTTTAAGGCATAATCTTCCACAAATTTTCGGAAGTACCCCGTAAGCCCCAAAAAAGTTTGCACTCCTTTTGCGTTTGTTGGTTGGGGGAAAGGTTGCACTGCGGTGATCTTTTCTTTACCTGCAGGTGAGACCTCGCCATTTCCTATCTCGTAGCCCAGATATGCTATCGTCTTCTTGAGAAACTTACATTTGGTCCACTTAATATCAATGTTATTTCGCTCAGCTATATCCAGAACCTCTTGCAAGACAACTAACACTTCTTTTTCTTCTTCGGATGGTATAATTATGTCGTCAATGTAAATGAGAATTCTTCCGGATCTGATCCAAGGGGCAAAGATTGTACTTATAAACTTCTGAAATTGAGTTGGTGACGTACACAAGCAGAAGGGTGCTCTTGTGAATTCATACTGCCCCCTAGGGGTCACGAAAGATGTGTATTTGCGTGAAGTTTCCTCGATACGCATGTGGAAGAATCCATTTCTTAGGTCAAGAGTGGTGAAAACTCGGGCTTTGTTTAGTTGGTCGATCTGGTCCTCTATCAACGGTAGTGGAAAGTGGTCTCTAACTATCACTTTGTTTAATCGTCTGTAGTCAATGCAGATTCTGGTTGATCCGTCCTTCTTTTTCACAAGGACTATAGGACTGCTGAACTCTGAATCGCTTTTGGTAATTACCCCTTCATTTAGCCACTCCTCAATCTTCCGGTCCACCAGTTCCATCTCCATGGGCGAAAGTCGTCTCGGTCTGTGCTGGAGAGGGGTTTCATCTTTTAGTACTATCCTCATTTCGAAGTTATTATTTGCGTCGTTTACGGTTGGGCTGTACTTTTCGACCATGTATCTCACTTGTTCTTCATAATCGTTGTTCAACACAGGACCAATGTCCAGATCATCGTCCTCTACTATGTTTAAACAGGCAAACTCATTTGAGGTGTTGTGAATCGGTTCAAGCGATATGCAATCGGGGGCCACGGTTAGCTTTGCTCTATTTAGTAGCGTTCTGCCGACAATAATATCCTTCGGTAATATGTTCCCGGCTACGACATGTAATTTCTCCTCAAGCTCTAATTCATCTATTACCACATACACCACGAAGCAACCGATGGTATAAATTGCATTTGATCCTACTCCCCGGAAGGTGATCGGATCTGAGAGACGAGGCATCCCCAATTTCCTAAAAACTTCTTCTGAAATAAAACTTAATTGACTGCCTGTGTCTGTGAAAGCATTGAATTCTACATTTCTAATCTTAATGGGTTTTAATTCGTAATACCTCTTTACTGATGAAAGCGACTTCCTTTTTGTTTTCCACACCACTTCTTCTTGGACATTCCTTACTTTTGTGTCCGAATAAATTACACATGAAACATTTGTCGCCAGCAGCTTTCTTCCGACAATTTTTTGCGATGTGACCTTTGGCACCACACGCGTAGCATCTCGTCTCATTAGTCGCCCCGCTTATAATTAGCGTTGACACTCTTCTTGCTATCTTCACAAACCTTTGCGAATAAGCGGAGTTTTTCCTTGAATCCTAGTATGTCGCTCGCCCCATGTAAAATGAACTTCAGACTTGCATCTTCCTCGATCCCGTCTATGACATACTTGATGATGGCGTTATCTTCCAGCTTAGCCTTTCGGCCTAGCTCCCGGATGGAATAAAAGTACTCCTAATATGTCTCGGTAGATTTCTTCTTTCGTTTTCGCAACAGCTCATGCAATTCAGCGGTGTTTTCCTTTGCGCTAAACTCGGCTAACAGAAACGATCGCAGTTCATTCCAGGTGTTTAATCCGGCACTTGCCCTAATTGCTAGCTCAGCTGTTCCCTCCAGACATCTTTTGGCAAACACTATCTGCTTTAATTCGGACCACCCGAAGATCTCAGCGCTATTTTCGAAATCGTTAATCCAGGTTTGGATACTGATGCTGTTCTCGCGGCCACTAAACTTAGTCATAGATTGTTCGATGTCGTTGAAGGTAAGATTATTGCCGGAGTCAGCACCCTCGGAAACACGAGAACTTCTTCCAATGGACGAAGATTGAAGTATATCCACCTGCCTTCTTAAGGTTTCTAATTCCTGGTCTTTAATTTTCTCACGCAATTCCCTTATAGTGTCTTCTTTAATCGCCAGACCTCTTTTCAATGCAGTTATTGATTCCTCTGGATCATCTTCACTGTCAATGTCACCCCGCGTAGTGCTCGACAAAATTCTTTTCTTTCTCCTGCCCATTCTGCTAATTCACACTTAAATTATGTGTTTTCCCCACGTAATTAGGAAGTAATTGAGAAGCGAATGAGAAATCAGTTTACCTAAAAAAATTCTGCAATGATTTGTTGATATTGATTTCGTTAATCCGCTCGCCGTTTTCTCGGCTACTCGTTTACGCCGGAGATGAAGCAAGAAATTGTCACTGATGACTGTACTTCATGTACCTCTGCATGGCACGTGTGATATTGAAGTTTTAGGTTAGCACTCTTACGTCTAAAATTGATCAATTAATGCACTTGATTTGCGACAGCACAACTTTGCTCAATCGATTTGTTTCAGTTTTGGACTCACCCATCAATGAAATGATTAACTTTACCTTACATCCTTTTGATTAGTGATGTTTTTACCCGGCGGCTTCGTTGCGACTCCTTAATCCTTTTTGAGATGAACTCCTTCAAGATGCTGCGATTTCCTCAATGTTTTGGTTTTTTGGGGAGATGCAATCCCACGTTGCGGCACAACTGGATAATTGGGAATCGGCTTTTGTCTAATTAAAATCCCGGTTGAGCCCCCAGAAATTATGTGGGATTATGCTTTAAAAGAACTTGAAGCTATTGAAACAAACTTTATTACTATTAGTATTATACCCTGATACAAAATTCAATATAACAGAAAAGCCGATTCCCCCAGGCGCCACGCCGCCGGTCCTATTGCTTGCGCAGCTCAATCGAAAAAGAACTCTCCATGTGTCATCTGTCAGCCGGTTGTCTCCTCGATGGCGATTCGTTGAAGGAGTCGGATTCTGGTGTCGTCGGGTGCGTTCAATTCACTGACAAATCCCATATTAATATATGAATAAAAAATAATAATGGATTAATTTGTATACCTTCAGGACCTTCCCTTCGATTTTTAAATAATTTCCGTGTGTTGCTGTCTTTAATTTCTTCTCCAAAAATTGTTTCTGCCGATTCTCTGAAGGCGGTCCAGAATTTTAAAAGTCGATTTTTTTTTGCCAGGGTACATGTATTCGAAGTCTAAGTCAATCTGCGGGAGAAGTATTTTACAATAATACAAAAGTATATTAATTTAATTTTTAGTACATACGAAAGAATCAGCGAATGTTCCTTTTAAAACGGGCCAAATCTCTATAATATTAGTCCATGTTGCGGTACGAATATAAGCAATTCGTTTCTTAGCGGTTTTCTTATATCTGGATTCAATTTCTTCCCACTTTGCAGATGCTTGATTATATTTTAGCCAGGCGACAAAGTCATAATATTCCTTTTCTTCATCTGCAAATAATGAAATGTATAATGACAGTAATTTTAAATTGAAATTTAAGCACCTTCATTACATTCCGTTAATGAATTATCAACCATGGAAGTAGAAGGCAATTCCTTTCTTGGCTGCTTGTTTTTGGAAAATGGTAAGAGGTCCGCTTTCCTCAGTTTTCTCTTACTATTTCGTTGCTTGCCATAGAGCGCTCCCTTTGGATTTCCACCCTTATCTCTTTTACGATAATAATATTCCTAAATAGTAAATCCAAAAATTGCTATAGATAAGTTTTGTAATTAAACATGGCACCTTACAGGATTTTCTGTAGGAAACAATTCAACTATTTCCTGGGCATAACGTTCGATTATATTTAAACTCATCGATGAAAATTATGTTTTTAAGTAAAAGTTGCAAATAAGTGTAACTATTTCGCGTCTGTGATCTTTTTTAAGAATTTTGTGTTCATCGTAGTATTTTTTAATTAAGGACCCCTCATATGATGATTCAATTATGTCTAGTACAGCCTTTGCCCGATTTATAAGATGATAGTATAATCGTCATCAAGACTTTGTTGGCTTGAAATAATTTGAGAAGCTTTCCAGTTATCTAATTTACTTTTGAACTTTATGCGATCAGCCAGCTTTTCATACGGAAACAGCACATCAATATCACTGTCCTTAATGATTTTTAAATGATCCAGATTTATATTCAAACCTAAAATAATTTACGTTGTTACTATAATGATCGTTAAGTACAGTAAAAGTAAATTACGTATAAACTCGTCTATCACACTTCCGTCAAAACCCCAATATGATAGGAGATTATGTATTTCAAATTGTTGTATTGAATAAATTCTTTCAGCTGCAGGGAGAGTCGAATTTTCGTGCGAATATAAGTTTTCAAAATTCTCCTTATTATTAGAATAATTCGATTGAGTAATAAAATTGACATTGTTGGCCTGTGTATCAATAATGTTAAAATTTTCTAAAATGCTATCATTTTTTTGTTGATTTAATAACCCCAGATATTCCCGATCATCACTAAAATGCGTTTGCGAAATCTCTTCATTCGATGGATTCATTATTGATATTTTGAATCCACTCTTGAACTTCTATGAAGGCTATGCCAACTATGAATTAATTTAAGACCAGGAAAAGTTATAATGAAAAGAAAATACTTACGGAACTGAAAGAGCCACCAGAGCTGCAGCTTTCACTATCTGCAGTTTGCGTATTCAAGTTATTTTTCCATTGCTCCAGTCTGGCCGTCACGGGTTCTTGGACTACTTCGTGATACCACGACAATAAAAAAAGACTGAAAAATATTCACAAAAGTACTGACTTTCCATTACAGTATGTCCTCAAACTTTCAAATAATTATTAAGCACGGCAAAATTAGTTTTAAGGTCGTTTTATGAAATTTCCCAACACTTTCGGCACTAATTACTCATGGAGTCCCAGTGGATGACGGACAAGAGAATTTAATTTAACCTAGAAATGGCAAGATTCACAGGAACAATTCAAAACTGCGAAATCGACTGCCGCGCGCCGTTCAATAAGTCTTTTTGCGTAGACGGAAATTTCCAGAAAATACCGTTGGTTCTTTGTGCACAGAACACCCCGTGCACACGCAGTCGGTTCAACTTGTCTTTTTTTCTTATTTTTTTTTTCATTTCGTCTTCCGTTTCAATAAATGGATTTTGTGTTGCTATCTACTGGGACAAATCTAGCGGGAAATATACTTAAGAGGCAAATTTACCAAAACGTGTAAAATAGGCCCACTTAATGACCTATTTTCTCCGTTATTATTTGTTGAATCTATATGAAACTTTTTTTTAAAAGATAAGACAAAGGGTTTTGTGTCGACTAAGTGGAGCACATTTTTGAAAAAGTTTTTAGTTTTTTTTTATGATCCTTGAAAGAAAGGTCTAACTCCATCTTTTGACCCACTTAATGACCAATTTTCTCGAAAACTATTTGACCAAATTTTGTAAATTGTATTTCCAGAGGTACGTTAAAAGGTTTTGTGTCAACTAAGTGGAGCACTTTTCCAATTTTCGACCTAGGAATTTCCCGAGAGTTTTCCGAATGAGTTCGGTTTTTCCAAAAAAAATTCTTCAGTTTTTTATTCTCTTTTTCGTATTTTGCGATAAATTTTCCTAATGTTTTTCATACTGTTATGGAGATTAAGGGATTGGTAACGATTTCCGTAAAAAATCTGATTATGTTTCATGGAAAATATTGGAAAAATTTAACAAATTGAAAGTCCTATTTTTGCCTAATTTTCTTGAGTTATCCTATGCAAAACGGGGACCACAACCAAATTCTCGCAAATTTGGTTCAACGAGTTGAATGTAGATGGCCATTGGACAGAATTGATTTTTCGCCTGAGTTTTTTCAACAGAATACGTCAGCTGCTGTCTAGGCGCAGTAGGTAAGTGGATAATTCTTTTCCCACACATACTACTAGCTTGCTACACTTGCTATTGAATAGGAAAGCGCAATTTTTGCTTGTTTTCTCGGGTGATCTTATTTATTATTTGTTTTGCCACCACAGCAGCTTAGGTAGAAGGAACTTTTGCGGGTGTGCGCGCTGATGCGGATACCGAATTGTAGTTTTTTCTGATTATTTCAGTGCCGGCAAGAATATAAATTTGTTTTATGCTGCGGCATTTCTTTTCATTCTATTTTCAGATTTGATTTTCTGAGCAGTCGCCGCTGGATTATTTTCCTTTTTTCATTTTCTGGCCAACATGTTCTTATAAAAAAGCAAGTGGTTTTCTGGCTTTGAACACTTTTTTGGATTTGTTTTTTAGCGTGCGCGTATTATTGAGTAAGGTGTGTGTTCAGGCAAGGGCGCATTTGCGTTGCAAGAACTGCGTCGGCCATAATTTCCCTTTTGAACCAAAGAACAATTTTTCGTAATTGCACTTCCAAGGTTCTAGCCTCACTCTTCTTAAATTTCGGCTCGTCTGTGAACAATGAACAGACTGATGAGTGACAGGCAATAAATGTGACGAACGGAGCAGGCAAGCAGCCTTTCCCTAATAAAGGTCATAAATCTCTGAAATTTTTGGGTTCATGGTGGAATCCTTAATTGGTAAAAAGTACCGGTACTGTAGTATATAAGATTCATCTGGCCAGATGTGAAAAATTTTAAGTAAATAGAAACATTAAGACGAAGAATGTTTAAGTCTTAAGGTTTTCTTTTAGTTAAGAACCAACAGTGAAAGTGTTGACTTCGCTGATATTTTTAAAGGAGTAAACTTTTTGTATTTTTTTGAGGTTTTTTATGCCGACTGGCTTTTTCCTCACGCGCGAATAAAAGACATTTAGTACTAAGCGCAAAAAGACGTGTTTTATTGGTGTTCCCTTCCTTAGGGACGTGTGTGCCCTTTAGCGATTCAGGTGAGGACCGGCCCTTTCGAAATTTAAACATGGTCCTTCGAGTCGGATTTGACTGTTAAAACTCACTGGCAATCGAGTGGAAGGGACGTAAAAGTTTTAAATTTGTGTTTTGCCACCTTTTTACAAATAATGGCGGCAAAAAAGAGATCGCTTGAGCTAGCTGTCGCCGGGCTAGTTGAGCGCTTAGGCGAAATCAACACCACCCATAATGAGACGCAGGATGAATTCTTTTCTCCAGCCGAAGATGAATTAAATCTACAGCTTTCCGATCTGCAGTCAACCAGGGATGCCTGTCAGGCAAAATTCTACGACATTTGTTCCCAATGGACACCAGAGGAGCGTATGCAGGTTGCTTTCTTTGCAAGTAACGATTTTGATGCTGCCCGACGACGATTTCGAGAAGCAAGACTGGCCCTACATCGTCTTCTTCCCAGGCAAACCCCACTGACGTCAACAAGGAATCCTGCTGAAAGTACAGAAACGGGTGAGTCACTTTCATTTACCTCGGTGGGACGTCTAGGTCGGATTGATCCACCGACCTTTGACGGGAATAGGGCGCAGTGGATAGGCTTTAGGAATACATTGGTGATTAACACCAATTTTGTAGTAGTCGGGGATGATGAAGAATCGTTGTGGAAATCTGAGCAGCTCGGCTGTACCCAGTTTTGTGAATCTTGATGGTTACTTCTTGAGAGGGTTTGAGTGGCTCGAAAGCATTACTCAGAACCCAGTGGTTTAAATTTGAACGCTTAGAGTTTTTAGTGGCTTGAGTAGCTCGAAAGCATTACTCAAAGATCGATTCGCTTGACAAGCCCTAGGGCAGACGTCCAACAATGAAAAACAGAGTTTAGCGAATGATCGATTTATTGCATTTTCTTAGGCTATTTATATAAATTGAAATTATGCTAATAATTAATACTATTATCGATACTTACGGTTTCCCCTTACTCACACATTATATTCAAAAATTGCCTAGATGGCGATTTAATGCCCAAAGTGCAATTTCTATGTTGCCCCTGGTTTATGGAATTTGCCGGGTGTCATTTCACAAGTTAATGCCCGGGCAACGAATTGCAAACTTGCAATTTCGGCAAATTGGGGAATGCGTGAATGACTTATTGAGTGGTGCATGTTTTGCACTTTTTCTTTGTTTTGACATGGATACTCGCGTGCGGTTTTACTTTCTTTTAATTGTACTTATTTGTGCACGTTTTAATTTGAGTATCTTGAATTCATGACCTTTGTCATTACACCATCCCCCTTAGGGAAAAAAAAAAATGAATTTTATTTTGGAATTCATTTTTTTTTGTTCTCTTTTTTTTTTCATCGGAGTGCATTTGTTATTAAAAGTATTGTATTGCATCGTAAGTTTGAGGAAGCCGTAAGCGCCAATGTTTACATTTGTTTTGCTTTTATAACTACCTGCCTTAAATTTAATTCCTTTTTTTTTTTTTCTTTTTCTTTTTTTTTGTATTTTTTTTATTTTCAGTATATATTGCTATGGGTATTTATAATCCGAATAGTTTGTACCTACTAGAAAATATTTTGCAAAATTTAAAAGTAGTTCTGTCTAATGTCTATATCATCTATATCATCTATATCATCTATGTCATCTATGTCATCTATGTCATGCGCATGATTAAATATGATACCTACTAACCTACACTATATTAAAGTTAAACTAAAATGGAGTTAGATATAATTACAATGTAATACGGATAGTAATAGTACATTTTTTTTTCTTACTGAACTGATATAGGTAAGTATGATTCTAAATATGTAATATGCTTGTGCTAGTCGTGTATTTTTCTGAGTCTGTTTTTGTGTACAGTTATTGTTTTTATATCATCTGTAATCGTACAGTTTACTGTGTCGAGCGATTTGACCTTATATGGACCTTTGTACAAGGGGTCAAGTTTTTTTCTATTCTGTGCCTCAAGTAGCACATTATCACCTACTTTTAGCGTTAATGCGTTACAATCAGGATCTATGGTTTTCTTTTGATTAATTTTTGCATCTTCCAGGTATTGTTTTGCTTTGGCCAAGGCTTTTTGCAATCTATACTTGATTTCGTTGCTGTATAAATCGTAATTGTATACGGGGTCGGGCTGACTGGTTACGAGTTCAGATGGCAAGCTTACTTTTTTGGCGAATACTAGTTCGAAGGGTGTGTACCCATGCACTGTGTTTGGGGTAGTGTTAAAACAGAATGCGTAGTAAGGAATCCAAATGTCCCAGTTATCTCTACTATCGTTTACGAAGCATCTTAGGTATTCGTTGAGGCACTTGTGATTTCTTTCCAGGCCTCCTATTGTCTCTGGATGTGCCGCGGTTGCGAAAAGTTGTTTGATCTTTAATATATGGCAAATTTCTGTAAAGATTTGGTTTTTATACTCAGTGCCTAAGTCCGATTTGATTTTAGACATCGGCCCATATGTTAGTATAAACCCATTTACTATTGCCTGGGCGATAGTACTTGCCTCTTTGTCCTTTGTGGGTATTATTACGATGTACTTGCTTAAGTCGCATTGTATAGTTACCGCATACCTATTGTTGTTATTTGTTTTCGTAAACGGTCCGACTGTGTCTATGGAAACGACGTCGAAGACTTTTACTGGTGTTGTTGTAATTTGTAGGGGTTCCTTGTTACGTTTCTGGTATTTGTTTTTTGCACACAGTTCGCATTTGTATATATATTGTGCGATAGTTTTTCGCATCTTACTCCATCTGTATAACTCCTTCAGCTTATTGAACATTCTTGATCGCCCCACATGCCCTCCAGTAGGTGTTGCGTGAAAATTGTGTAGAATTTCTTGTATTTCGTCTTTGTTCGTTATATGTCGTTGTGGCTTGTATATTATGATATTCATTCTTTTTAATATTTTATTACCAAGGCTTTTAAATGCGGTTGTATTAATTATGTGAAAAAGTTGACTTTCTGCAGAAAGTTTCAGACTCTTGGTCTGACATTCATTATTGAATTCATATTCCAATTTTCGGTGTTCCTGCTCTAATGCGGAATCTACTAGTTGGTTATGTTTTATGTAATTTTCCAATTTTTCGAGTACCTGCTCTAGTGCTGGCTCTACTGATTGGCCCTCTTGTATACTTGTGTATTGTTTATAAAGAATATCATTTCTGTGCACAATGTTTAGTTCTATGGCCATTTCTTTCCTTCTTTTTGCGTTGGTAATTTTGAATATTAATTCCGGTAGATCTGCTACTTTTGTTGGAGATAATACCTCCACTACTTGCAGTTGCGCAGGCTGCGTGGTAGGTGGAGTACTTTCGTGTTGAGCAATTATTGGCTCTTTTTCATCCTGTTTTCTCATTGCACGTGTTCGTACTTGTAGGATACTTATGTCCTTCAGATCATTTATGTCGATTTTTATCCTTGATAAGGCGTCTGGTCCAACATTGTCCTTTCCTTTTATATATTGGATCTCGAAATCGTACTCCTCTAAATCCAGTCTCATTCGTGTTAATTTGGATGAGGGATTTTTCATTCCAAATAAATATGCGAGGGGTCGGTGGTCAGTTCGTACGATGAATCTTCTGCCGTAAACATATGGCTTAAAATATGTTACAGCCCAGTGTATGGCAGTAAGTTCTTTTTCGATGGTTGCCTTATTTCGTTCACCAGGTGTGAAAGTTTTGCTAGCGTATGCGACAGGCAATTCTGTACCTTCAACGTTTTGCGATAGGATTGCGCCGCATGCATCGTTTGACGCATCGGTTGAGATGATGAACGGTTTTTGGAAGTCCGGATGCCTTAATATTGCCGGTGACATGAGAATATGCCTTAAGTTATCAAATGCTTTTTGATGAATATCTGACCAGTGGAATTTACTATTTTTACGGAGCAGTTGGTTAAGAGGAAATGCGATATTCGCAAAGTTAGGGACAAATCGTCTATAATAATTGCAGAAGGCGACGAATCGTCGAACATCGTCTGCATTTTTCGGAATCGAGTAGTTCTTAATTGCCTCGTATTTTGAGTGGTCCGGCCTGATGCCATGTTCTGAAATTTGATGTCCTAAGTAAGTGACTTCTGTCTGAAAAAATTTGCATTTTTCAGGATTAAGTTTTAAGTTCTTCTCTCTGAGCCTGCGGAATACCGCTACTAGATTCTTCAGGTGATGCGATTGTGAACATCCTATTACAATGATGTCATCAATATATAAGAAGGCTATCTCAGGAGTTAGGCCTGCCATGGCAATGGCCATCATTCTCTGAAAGCTATTTGGGCTTATATTAAGTCCAAATGGGAGTCGAGTGAACTGATAGTGGCCTTGGTTCGTGGAGAATGCCGTGAGTTTCCTGGAATTTTCATCCAGTGGAATTTGATGAAAACCAGACATAAGGTCTAGCGTGGAAAAGTATTTGGCCCTACCCATTTGATCTAATATATCCTCCAGTCGCGGAAGTGGGAATTTATCAGCGAGAACTTTCTTATTTAGTGTTCGGAAATCCACCACTAATCGCCATTTTTTTTCTGGTTTATTAGACTTTTTTGGTACTAAGAGTATTGGCGAGTTGTATTGAGACACTGAATTCTCTATTATTTTATCTTTGAGCAGTTTTTCCACTTGCCGATTAATTTCGAGTTTGTGGATTTCAGGGACACGGTAGTTTTTTGTATATACCGGTCTATGGTCAGCTAGTTCGATCTGCTGTGTATAGAAATTATTAGTTGACAGTGGTTCCGATTCTAAGGCAAATATGTCTTGGTATTGCCGGCAAGCGTCCTCGAACTGCCGTCTGGCATATGCAGGGATTTTTTGGAAGTTTAATTTTTCTATTACTTTGCTAGCTCTATCAGCTGTTTGCGATGCTGTATCTATAATATGGAAGTTAGTTAATGGTTCCGCCTTTATGTGTGGGTCTCTAATTGTCACTGTTTTGCTAGTTGTGTTTAGGATTCTCACGAGTGGATTTTCATTTGAGATTATTGTTCCTGATATAAAAATGCCAGGTTGAATTTCTTCATTCTGTACGACTAGGTTTTCATGGTGGGTGTGTGTTTGAAGAATGTTTATTTTCCGAATAATTTCGCACCGTGGAGGTATGGAAATTGAATTTGGGGATGGACCGCTTGAAATCGGTACTACTACCGAATTATTACTCGTATTTAGGGTTAGTGTCCACGTATCATAATCGATAACTGCCTTGAACTTTGTTAGGAAGTCTAACCCTAAAATCGCATCAGCTTCAATGGCGAAATCGTTGTCCACGATTTGAAATAAATGTTCGACCGAGAACTGGTCGTTGAAATGCAGTTTCGTATAAGTTGCTCCGATTGATTGTCTCTTAGTATCCGTTATGCCTTGTATGTAGCATGTATTCTTCGGATAATATTGCTGGTCGTCATTAATTTTCCCTCTTTTAAATATGGATATGTCGGCACCCGTATCTACTATGAAGTTACATGTTGATTTGCACATATCGACATACGCTTTAATGAAATTTGTTAGCGTCAGATTTAGGCAGTGTGTTGAGGGTTTCCGCAATCTATATCCCCCAACCGAGTTACTTCCGCTTCTGGTTGAGGGGGTTGGCATTCCCCCGACTCGCAATAATTTATTCGTCTACTAATGTTATTATTTTGCTGCCTGTACACCGGTCTATAATTGTTATTACTATTTCTGTAATTACCCTGAACTTGGTAATTTGACCTAAAACCCGTTGCGTGGTTTCTGTTTGGGTGTTCCCTAGGGTAGCGATTGTTATTATATCCATTGTTGTTATATCTTTGCCCGTTATTGAACCTTTGACCATTATTATATCGTTGGCCATTGCTAAACTTTTGGCTACTGTTATTATTAAACGTTGGTTTTCTGGGAGTTTCCGTGTGATAATGCAACACATTACTGGCCTGTGGTTTATCTACTGCTATAGCTTTTGCAGTTATTTCTGAAAGAGTTGTAAAGTTAGTAGCTTTCAAAATTATAGACGTTTCCGGGCTAGTTATGTTGTTAGTAAGTGTTTGTATGGAAAACTTCTCGGCTAGCTTTTCTGCTGCGTCTCCGGTTGCAACGTTTTCTGCGATAAACGCTCTTGTCAATTGTCCGCACAAGTTCTCTATTTGTGTAGTAAAATCTGCCAGTTTCCTACTGCCCTGTTGACATGTTCTTAACTGTGCAAGTATTGCATCTGAAGACAGCTTTGGTGAAAACTTCGCTCTTAGCCTTTTCTTTATTAAATCAACAGAGTTAGTTTCCTCTGTTATGGCATACTTGGCCTTGCCCGTTATACGGGTTTTTATAAATTTAATCATTGTTTTTTTATCTTCTACTGCTGTTATTTCATCCAAGAGTTCCATTGATTCTATAAAGGCTTCGGTGTCTTCTTGTTTGCCATTATAAGGCTGGAGGAGTGAAGTCCCAGTTTTGATGTCGAAAGTCATTTTTGTATCTTTCTGTATTTCTATTAAGTCAAAAATCCTCTCGGTTAAATTTTTTATCTGTAAGTATTCTTCTCGTTTTATAATAACTCTCTCGGCTATATCTGTTATGGCGGCGATTTTTAGTGCCTCCTCGTGTAGGTTGGTTACTCGTTCCTCTTTTTCTTTCAATGTTTTCTCCGTGTATCCTCTGTTTTTACTTTTCTTGAAATTGGCCAATATTGTTTGGAGCTCTGTTTTTATTTTGATTAAATCCTCCATTAATTACAATTAAACGTTTAATACAGCCGGTGTGCTGAGGTATCTTTTTCTTAACCCTCTCCTATGATTCATATAGATCCTATACACCAATTCAGCTAACTTGATTGCAACAATTATGCCTAATAGAAGCAATACTGTATGATTTTCGACAGATACTGTGTCATTAATAACCACATTATTGATAACTTCCCCGTTGTTATCATTGTTTTTTGACTGAGTTTTTCCCATTGTTTTGAAGTGTGTCTGTGTACTTTGTGTTTTGTGTTTTCAAATAATTAGCTTTTTTCTCATAATTTATTAAGATTTAATAAGATTTCAACATTTAATTTTATAAGATACTTTAAATTTAGTTAATTAAGGCTTAAGAGAATTATTTTTTTTTTTTGTATATCCCTATTCAAGTTATACATGAAAAGCTCCTTCAATAGTATTGTACGTTTTCCTCCTCTTTTTGGTTTCTTCTGGTCCTCTGCTGGCTTCTTCTTATTCTGTTTCTTGAACTCCTCTATAGTTCGCTTCCGTGGTCCGGGGATGTAGTCCGGTGTTTCTATGAGTTCCTTAGTTATTGGTTTGGGAACGTACGGCTCCAAAGGCTTGTTAATAGGGTAGAGTGTCAGCTTCTCAATATTTTGTTCGGGACGTCGATATTTCTCCAAGAGTTTGAATATCTTTTCAAACCCTTTGTCGATGTCGCTCATGCCCAAGTTGTTTAGCTGCTAATAGCTCTCACTAGCTTTGTCCACTCTTTGGCCTGATGATGCTATTCTTCAATTTCGTGCCGCAAGTTTATGTCCGCAAATTACAATCCGCAAGTCACGGTCGCCATGTAGTAGTCGGGGATGATGAAGAATCGTTGTGGAAATCTGAGCAGCTCGGCTGTACCCAGTTTTGTGAATCTTGATGGTTACTTCTTGAGAGGGTTTGAGTGGCTCGAAAGCATTACTCAGAACCCAGTGGTTTAAATTTGAACGCTTAGAGTTTTTAGTGGCTTGAGTAGCTCGAAAGCATTACTCAAAGATCGATTCGCTTGACAAGCCCTAGGGCAGACGTCCAACAATGAAAAACAGAGTTTAGCGAATGATCGATTTATTGCATTTTCTTAGGCTATTTATATAAATTGAAATTATGCTAATAATTAATACTATTATCGATACTTACGGTTTCCCCTTACTCACACATTATATTCAAAAATTGCCTAGATGGCGATTTAATGCCCAAAGTGCAATTTCTATGTTGCCCCTGGTTTATGGAATTTGCCGGGTGTCATTTCACAAGTTAATGCCCGGGCAACGAATTGCAAACTTGCAATTTCGGCAAATTGGGGAATGCGTGAATGACTTATTGAGTGGCGCATGTTTTGCACTTTTTCTTTGTTTTGACATGGATACTCGCGTGCGGTTTTACTTTCTTTTAATTGTACTTATTTGTGCACGTTTTAATTTGAGTATCTTGAATTCATGACCTTTGTCATTACAATTTATCAAAAACTGATAAACTAAATTACTTAAAGAAGAGTTTAATTGGTAGTGTAGCAGGATTAGTGAAAAATATGCCTGCTTCGGAAAGCAACTTCGATCGCGCTTGGCTTGAGTTGAATGAAAGATACAATAATACTCGCCTATTACGGCAAGCTCATTGTGAGGCCCTGCTTAACATTGAAAAAGTTATCAGGGTAAACGATCCTAGTGATTACGAACGGGTAATCAATGAAGTTCAGGAGCACCTCATCTCCCTTGAGGGATTGGGTGCCGGTGTGAACGAGGAAGGGGAGTTGTTGTTAACTTTGGTCAGATCGAAATTTGATAGAGTTTTGTTAAATGAATGGGAAAAGTATTCTAAAACTTTCACGGTCGATCCCGTTTTTTCTGATTTGAGAAATTTGTTTGGCAACGAATAGAAATTTGCAGAAGCGACGAATCAGCAAAGCGATTTAATAATTCACCAAAACCGCTTCCACCCCGTCCCCGAAAACAGACGCAGGTTTACATGGCTAATAAGTATCAATGTCCACATTGTCATGGTTCTCATTCGTTATTCAATTGGCCGAAATTTCGAGAATGCTCACCGGAAATTCGAAATAAAGTTGTAAAAACTTTGCGAGTATGTTTTAATTGTTTAAATTCAAACCATTTAGCGAATTCATGCCCCGACAAAAGATCATGCACTCATTGCGGGGGAAGTCATAATTCCTTGCTACACAATAACAAAATCTTTAAGCGTAGTAATGAATCATCGACACTTTCAATTTCGGATGTTTCCAAAGAGGGTCCTCCTCCTGAAAAAAAACAAGCATTGACAACATATTCATCCGGACTAAACGAAAACCCTCCTGGTGTACTACTCGCTACCGCAACAGTGCGAATCTGTGCTCCCAACGGACGACAGAGTGTTGTTCGCGCTTTGATCGATCAAGGATCTGAATCGTGTTTTATCTCCCAGAAAATTAGTTCAATGTTAAAGGTTCCTCGAAAAGTCACTAATATTGTCGTTCATGGGATCGGAGCGGTCGAGGCCGGGCATGTGCGCAGCTCTGCAAACTTCATAATAAAAGGGCGATGCACAGATTCCCCAGCTGTTTATATCGAAGCTTTAATATTGAATCAATTAACCAACACCGTTCGCGGTATTAATTCCGATATTCGTTTGTTTCGCCATCTTGCCGATTTAGAATTTGCTGACGACGATCTCGCTGGATATCAACCAATAGAACTGATACTTGGGGCCGAGGTTTTTAGTTCAATTTTGCGTATGGGAGTGCGAATCGGACGTGCGAATGAACCCGTTGCCCAGGAGACTATCTTTGGTTGGGTGGTGTCTGGGCGGATCGGCGGATCAAATAATGAAGTTCAAAAGGATTGTGTGACGATGCACGTGTCGTGCGATGAAAATATCGACAAGTTATTGAGAGCGTTTTGGGAGACTGAGGAGGTCCCGTCTGGACCTTTCCTTTCTGTAGAGGACAATAAGTGCGAAGAAATTTTTAAATCTACGACAATTCGATGCAAAGATGGTCGATATCAGGTTCGAATCCCATTCAAGCATGAAGTTCCCGAATTAGGGGATTCATATAGCACTGCACTACAATGCTATCGCAAGTTGGAACTACGCCTAAGTCGAAAACCGGAAATATCGGTCCAGTATCATGATTTCTTACGAGAATACTTAGAATTAGGGCATATGTCCCCTGAAGTTAATTATTCCGATAATCCTAACACCCGATACTTTCTTCCTCATCATCCGGTTTTACGTTGGCGAATGTTTCGATATGTATGTTTAGCAGATATTGAAAAAATGTTTCGTCAAATCTTAGTGGCACAACAAGACACCTCCTTTCAGTCCACTCTTTGGAGGCAGCCTGGTGAAGAAAAGGTGCAAATTTATCGTTTAAATACGGTTACCTACGGCACGGTGCTGCTCCATATCTTTCGATGCGCGTTCTCAAACAATTAGCCGAGGACGAGTCGGAACGTTTTCCAAATGCATCATTGGTTTTGCGTAGAGACATTTACGTAGATGATTTGTTGTTTGGTTCTGATACTGTAGAACAATGTCGAAGCTTACGTAATGAGCTGATAATGCTGCTTCGCGCCGGTGGTTTTAACCTGCGTAAATGGGAATCTAATACTGAAAATTTATTGGTTGATTTACCTGACGAACTGAGAACTCGTGATTTCAGCAAATCATTTGACGATTCTCCTAAAAGAGTACTGGGAATTTACTGGCGTCGACAGGAGGATAAATTTTCTTTTGATATTCAGTTGAAACCTTTCGTTCGTACTACAAAACGCGTCGTATTATCCATAATTGCTAGTATATTTGATCCATTAGGATGGATTGCACCCATAGTTATAACAGCTAAAATTTTTATGCAAAAGTTATGGATACACGGTGTCGATTGGGACGCAGAATTATCAACAGAACTACTAAATGAGTGGTCAGCCTTTTACGAAAAACTCCCGGAGCTTGCAGCAATAACCATTCCAAGATGGGTTGGCACAATAACCATCAATCGTAACTGGGAGCTTCACGGTTTCGCGGATGCTTCAAGTAAAGCATACGCAGCAGTGGTTTATTTAAAGTGCCAAACAATTAATGGGCCACAAATTATGCTTTTGACCTCCAAAACTCGCGTTGCTCCAATAAAAGAAGTGACCATACCACGATTAGAGTTGAGCGCCGCAGTTTTGCTTGCGAAACTTCTTGATCATGTTCAAAGCACATTGCTATTTGAGGAGATACCTTGTTTTTGTTGGTCAGACTCAACTATAGTCCTCTCTTGGCTTCGAATTTGTCCAAGCAAATTAAAGAAATTCGTAGCAAATCGCATTTGGCAAATCCAGGAAAAGCTCCCAAAAGTTGACTGGAAACATGTGCCGTCGGAAAATAACCCCGCGGATCTGGCTTCGCGAGGAGTTACGCCAAGTGACCTAATGACTCGTAAGTTGTGGTGGCACGGTCCCGATTGGCTGTCTGGGCCTAAGGAAATGTGGCCGATGTTTGATTTGTCTAATCCTACAAAAACTATAATTGAGTTGAAATCTAGATCGTTATCTTCACAAATAACCACCGAAATCGATCCAAAAGAGCAATTAGCCCAACGTTTCTCGTCGTGGCCGAGACTCCTTCGATTTACAGCAAGAGTTAAGCGTAGCGTAGCTAGGTATAAACGCCCAGAGCAGACTATAACTTTCTGCGGTTTTATTGACGAAGCATCTAATTTTTGGATAAAACACATTCAAGACAATTTGTTTGCCAAAGAAATAAAATTGTTGAAACAAAACAAAAATTTATGTAAAGGAACGTTGCAATCACTTGATGCGTTTATTGACGAACACGGACTGTTGAGGGCGGGCGGTAGATTGAGAAATGCTGAATTACCATTTTCTGTTCGTCACCCTATCATTCTTGGGTCACATCATCTAACCATGCTCATAATACGAGCTGTACATTATTCTACGTTGCACGGGGGACCTCAAATAATGTTGCGAGCATTAAGAGAAAAATATTGGATAATAAATGGTCGGAATCAGATCCTGTCATGTGTTCATCGTTGCATTATTTGTGTACGTCATAGGGCAAATTCGTGTGTTCAGAAGATGGGTGATTTGCCAAGAAACCGAGTTTTGCCATCTCGACCATTTTCTAAAACGGGAGTAGATTATGCTGGGCCTTTTATGGTACGTGCGGTGGCAGGGCGAGGTCGAGCGGCGCATAAAGGGTATGTAGCCCTGATGGTATGTTTGGTTACCAGAGCTGTGCATTTGGAATTTGTATCTGACTATTCTAGTCAAGCTTTTTTAGCCGCCTTTCGGCGATTCATTTCAAGGTACGGCTTGCCAGAATGCATAGCAAGTGATAATGGTACTACTTTTCAAGGAGCGGAACGTGAATTGCGTGAAGCTTTCGCACGAATAAGAAAAGATCAAAATGTAGCCCCATGGTTTGCTTCCCAAGGAATAGACTGGAGCTTTATCCCACCTGCGGCTCCTCATCACGGAGGATTGTGGGAGGTGGGCGTGAAAAGTGTGAAGCATCATCTAAAACGAGTAATAAATAACCAAATCCTTAGTTTTGAGGAAATGTGTACTTTGCTGGCGCAGATAGGCGCTTGTTTAAATTCACGTCCGATAGCCCCGATGACCGATAACATTGACGACTTCTCTTTCCTCACACCGGGCCATTTCCTCGGTTGCGGCTTGGGAATGTCTGTTCCTGAACGTGATTTGTGTGATGACAACTCGAATCGATTGTCACGGTGGAAACGCTTACAACAGATGTACCACCAATTTTGGCGCATGTGGCGTCAAGACTATTTGTTGAACTTACAGCAAAGGCGTAAGTGGCTGACTGAGAGCCAGAATTTGTCCATAGGGGACATCGTATTAATCCGGAACGACATGTTGCCGGCATGTAAATGGGAACTAGGCCGTGTGATCGAGTGCTTTCCAGGTAAAGACGGACTAGTCCGCGTAGTTAAGATAAAAACAGCCAAATCTTGTTTTAACCGAGCAATTAATAAACTGTGTTTGCTACCACTGCGCTCAACAAACTCAGACGAGGTAATTGATTAGGTTTTAATCTGATGCTATAACAATCGGATATTTGATTAACAGAGTTCTGATATTATATATCTGTATTATTAAACAAACATATATCTAATAATTTTATCACTATCGTTAACTTTATTATTATTCTTTTTATTAATAAAACCTCTACCTTAATAAGTTTTTAAAAAAACATTTATATCAAAATATACTTCATACCAATTAAAAGCACATAATTAATTAACTAGAGTTTAAGCCCAGTTATAATAGTATCTAATATCTATTTTATATTTGTATGGCTAAGTTAGATTTATGTTATGAATATTATGAATACCTATAAGATTAATGTTACTGTAAGAATGGCAATTAAGTATTTGTAATAATAAGTATGAAAAATCAAAGAAATATTTTTGTTCTTCCTTCAAGTATTTTTCTTCTTTTTTTTTGCTACCGTATCGTAGCAAGGCGGGCGGTATGTTCAGGCAAGGGCGCATTTGCGTTGCAAGAACTGCGTCGGCCATAATTTCCCTTTTGAACCAAAGAACAATTTTTCGTAATTGCACTTCCAAGGTTCTAGCCTCACTCTTCTTAAATTTCGGCTCGTCTGTGAACAATGAACAGACTGATGAGTGACAGGCAATAAATGTGACGAACGGAGCAGGCAAGCAGCCTTTCCCTAATAAAGGTCATAAATCTCTGAAATTTTTGGGTTCATGGTGGAATCCTTAATTGGTAAAAAGTACCGGTACTGTAGTATATAAGATTCATCTGGCCAGATGTGAAAAATTTTAAGTAAATAGAAACATTAAGACGAAGAATGTTTAAGTCTTAAGGTTTTCTTTTAGTTAAGAACCAACAGTGAAAGTGTTGACTTCGCTGATATTTTTAAAGGAGTAAACTTTTTGTATTTTTTTGAGGTTTTTTATGCCGACTGTCTTTTTCCTCACGCGCGAATAAAAGACATTTAGTACTAAGCGCAAAAAGACGTGTTTTATTGGTGTTCCCTTCCTTAGGAACGTGTGTGCCCTTTAGCGATTCAGGTGAGGACCGGCCCTTTCGAAATTTAAACAGTGTGAGTTTTTCAGTTCTAAATAAATAGTCAATGTCAACAAAAATTTTGTAACATGAATATTTTATTGCAGTTTCAAACAATTTCAAGTATTATTGATTTGAATGATAGTTGGGTCATTCCGCCAACAAATAAAAATATGCTTTGTCACACTCAACCATCATCTCAGATTTTGATGAGACTTTGTAATTTTTATCTATACATAGTTATGAAAAAATACCAAATTTTATCTCTTTAGCCCAATTATTATTACAATTAGGTAACTATATTTTAGAAAAAAATTTAATAACAATAATTCACTACAATATTGTTGAAATTGACTATTTTTTTTACAAATGAAAAACCCGCACCTTCCTCAATAATTCGTTCACCCTGAAATAAAAAACAAATGCACAAAAAAATTGTTAAGGCCGGAAGAACGAATGCACTTGTTTTTTCAAAAGAAAATGTTGGCCAGAAACCGACGGCTGCCTGCCTGGGCAGAAAACCAAATCAGAATATAAAATGAAAAAGAAATACTCAGAAAGAACATCAATTCGACTTCCGCATCACCGCAGTGCATACCCCGCAAAAGTTCCTTCCATATTGTTACATCCACGTTGCCTGTGGTGGCAAAAGAATAATACAAAAGATCACCCCAGAAAACAAGCAAAATTTGGACTTCAATAGCAAGCAAGTATGTGTCTGTAAAGTGTAAACCGAATATCGATCCACTGCCATTGAATGAAAGCAGCTCTGTGACGTATCTCTAAACACGCTGCTGATCTGCTGGAATAACTCCGCGCGCGCTGCCCGAATTTTCTTGTTTGTTTTGTCTTGTTTGCAAAGTGTCTCTACTACTGCGGTAAATTGTCCATGCTAAGGAAACGATTTCTGCTCTGGGTAAATTTGCCTCTTAAGTCAATCGTGTTCACAGAAAGTGCTTACGCCATAATAACGCTTCTTATACCCTGGACACACGGGAGTTATTAACTGAGTTAATGACGTCACGTAACCCAGTTCAAATGCTCGTGTGTCCGGTGAACTAGTTTACTTTCTCCGAATCATCTGTTTGCATTTGACATTTCACGTGAAGTAAACAAAAAATGGATTCGCAGCGGAGCGCATTTAATTTTCTTGCAAGAAACTTGAGCTTACAAAGCGAAATATTGAAGAAACAAGCCGAAGTTGAGAGGAGAAGGGCAAAATTCTATCGCAGGAAAGCTAGGAAGCTATTTATTATTATTTTTCGACTTTGTGCACCACAAATTGGCAGGGATTTATGGACGATAGTAAATATTTGTGCTTTTCGTATAACAATAACAGCAATAATCAATTTTTTAGCATAGAACCAGCACGTTTTGGGAAGTTGAAGTTCCTACGTACACTAATGTACAATTTAAAAACAATTTCCGGCTAAGCAGATCTACATTTTCTTTTGTGGTAAATTCTTTGCGCTGTTTGGAAAGAACTGATACGAACATGAGGAACTGTATACCACTTGACAAACGGTTTGCTATTGCCCTTTATGCAATTGGTTCATCAAGTGAATATAGGACGGTGGCTAGTTTGTTCGGAGTTGGACGAACCACAGTGGGCGAAATAGTAGTGGAAGTCTGTGAGTCAGTATGGGAAAAACTGCACCAAGATTTTTTAAGTTTCTTTCCTCCTACACAAAACACAGTAAATGAAATAGTTTCCGGATTCGAAAGCAGATGGGGATTCCCTCAATGCTTTGGGGCAGTAGGTAACTTTATGAATTATTCATAATAATTATTCAAATAACTAAATATACTTGAATTCATTATATCAGATGGAACCCATATAGAGGTACAACCGCCCAAGGAGCACGCTGTGGATTACTACAACTACAAGGGTTGGTACTCTATCGTTCTTTTAGCATGTGCAGATCATCGATATAGATTTACATATATAAACGTTGGAGCAGTAGGTAGAAACCACGACTCCTATATATATGAACAATCTCGTTTAAAAAACGAAATGGAAAGTAATGACATATATAAGGCAAATTCGAAAGAAATTGCAGGAGTCTCTGTTCCTGTACTATTATTGGGAGACTCCGCATTTAAAATGTCACAGCATTTACTTAAGCCGTTCCCATTCGCACAACAGTTGAGTGAGGAAAAAAAATTATTTAACAAAAAACTGTCTCGTTCTCGACGAGTAATAGAAAATTCGTTTGGGCACTTAAAAGCTAGATTCCGAAAAAATGGCAGGGGATTTGAAACTTCTATCCCTAATGCCCGAAAAATAATAAAGGCTTCCTGCGTTTTGCACAATATATGCAACGAAAAGGATGATCGAGTTTACCAACGTTGGAGAGAAGAAGCACGTCGAGCACAGAATCCAGCAAGAAGTCAACCAAATACAATTACTACGGCTGGAAATAATAATATTTTGGCAAATACTATACGCACAGCAATTTGCCACAATTTTAATGATCAAACAATGGAAGTTGAATAAGAAATTATTGTAATTTTGAATTATATTTTATTAAAAAAGAAATTTTTTTGCATTTCTATTGAAATTTTTAACAAATTGTTAGATTCCTGCAATATTTTGTTGGCTGCCCGCCCGATTTCTTCTGCTTGTTCATTCGACCGCGCAAACTCGTCCAGCAATCGGTCTGTTTGGTCTCTTCTTCTTCTTCTGGATGAGGTTGGTGTCGGTGATCGTGACGCCGACCGTGACTGCGAAGTTGACCGAAGAAGTAGAACTTCTGGTGTGGAAGTTGTACTTCTTCCTTCGACTTCTGGTGTTGGGGGCATACTTTCTTCGACCACCAGGTTTTGGGACGGAAAGGATCCCAAAATCTGGTGGACGACCCCATAGAAAGGCCACAATGAAGGCGACCCTCCACTAATCCCAACTTTTCCTTTCTCTTCCCTAGAATTATAAAACTATTATGCTGTATATTCATACAAATATGTTCGACTAACCTGTATTTCTTCGTCATATTTTTTATTTTTTCTTTTACTTCCGCCACCGACACCACCGTCCCGGACACTTCTGCAATTTCCATGGCCATATTTTGATATATATGGCCATTATGTTTCGCTTTTCTTAGGTCTTCTATATTGCTTTTCCAAGCGTCTAACAACATCCTCTGCAATGCCTCCGTCCATGCAAAACGAACCTTTTTTTCTGAAAAGTGAATTAATAATTACAATAATACAAATTATAGTATTGTTATGGTTTTGACGTGGGGGGAAGGGCCCGAAGGGGATTTAATTTCTTAATTTGGTTTTTTTTTTTTTTGCTTTGGGCTGGTCTTTTCTGCGCGGTTGCCCTTTTGCCGGAGTGACGATTTTATTATTTTTCGTTTTAAGGAGTGACCCACTTACCTCTTGCCAATTCACCACAGGAATTCCTCGCCTCCCGCGCACTTGTAGATTTCGTTTTGTTATTGTTTCGGTTTTCACCGCGCGCACCCGCACAACAAACACGCTTTTCGCACAGTCCGAAAAACTTTTGCAACACACTTTCCTCACGCTCGACAAAATTTTTTGCAGCACACTACTTTTTCGCGCCGGCGGCCGCCATTCCCGGAAGTTTCTCTCTTGTCTTTTTTGTTTTGTGTTTTGGCACAGCCGAGCCGGCTCTCCAATTTTATGGCAATTGTGAGGTTAGGTGTTCCGTGTCCGTCGCCGATTTTCAACATCAGTCCCCCCTAAAAGAAGGAGCTGTCCTCAGCTCGCAACAGGAGTGTACATCGAGGAGGTCGTGGGGCAAGCCCTTGAAAATCGGGCGACTTCGGATCTTACTGTGCCTATTATATTTGGGGGTGTGGGTCGCTCTCTTTATTGTTAAGCGAGTTCCGACTTAAATGGAAGTTTTGTTTTCATTTATTCTTCTTGTTGTTAAAATTAACTCAGGCTTAGATTACATTTTTGTTTTCATTTATTTTTCTTTTTATGAAAATTAACTCAGGCTTAGATTGGATTTTTGTTTTCATTTATTTTTTCTTTTTATTAAAATTAACTCAGGCTTAGATTAGATTTTTGTTTTCATTTATTTTTCTTTAAATTAATTCAAGATTAGATTAAGTTTACTCCACATGTTCATCGGCCGATGAGGTTTTCAGTTTGTGGGGTTGTAGTAGGGGGCCAATCTGTTGCGGTGGACGACCGTGGTTTTCCGTGGGGGGTCACAGAGGTCCTTCGTTAGTCGGTAGTTCACGTCATTTATAACCTCCAGTATCCGATAGGGTCCTTCCCAATCTCTCTGTAACTTTGGGCACCTCCCTTTTCGACGCTTCGGGTTATGTAGCCAGACTCTGTCGCCGGCGTGGAATGGATTGGCCTTAGCAGACAAATCATAGCGATCTTTCATAACTTCACTGCTGCATCGGATTTGCTCTCGGCTAAACTCGTGCGCGGCTTCAAAGCACTGCCTTAGGTGTTGGAGATACTCTCGATATCCGCTAGGATGTTCTTGGGGCGGCTCGCCCGTGAGCAGCTGTATGGGTAGACGCAGTTCCCTCCCTAAGTTTAATAGAGCGGGGGTTTGTTTCGTCGTCTGGTGGATGGCGCTTCGGTACGCCATTAAAATGAAAGGCAAAAAATAGTCCCAATCGTCTTGCCTTTCGGCGACAAATTTGGCGAGGCCAGCGAGAACCGTTCGGTTATACCGCTCTACCATGCCGTCGCACTGGGGGTGCAATGGTGATGTGCGGGTTTTCTCGATCCCGCACTTCCTCATAACTATCTGGAAGACTTCCGACTCAAAATTACGGCCCTGGTCTGAGTGGAGCTGGAGTGGCATTCCAAATCGGGAGAAAACGTTGGCAATCAGCGCGTCGGCAACTGTTTCAGTGGTGTAGTCCTTTAGGGGCATCGCCTCGGGCCATTTGGTGAAATAGTCTATGCATAGGAGGACGTATCGATAGCCGTGGGGCACGGTTGGGGTTAGCGGTCCCAGGATGTCGACCGCAACTCGTTCGAATGGGGCCCCCACATTGTAGATTTGTAGTCTGGCCCTGGCCTTCGGCGTGGCGCCTTTCCTTTGTTGGCACGGGATACAGCTTCTGATGAAGGACTTTATGTCGCTGCTACAACCAACCCAGTAGTACCGCTGCTTCACCTTGCCTATCGTTTTGTCGACCCCTAAGTGCCCCCCTGCGGGACTGCTATGGCAATTTTCTAGAATTTCCGCTTGCTTGGCGTCAGGAATTATCATCTGCAGAGATTGGCTGATGGTATTCTGGCGTTCTCGGTAGAGGACGCCGTCGATCACACGCAATTCGGAGAAGATCGTCCAGTAGGCTTTGACTGTTGGGTGCAGCGGTGTGATTTCTTTTCTATCTGGTCGCTCCGCGCTTTCAACCCATCGCTTTACTACCGCTAACTTGGCGTCCTGGTCCTGGAGTAGGGACATGGCGTCGGGTATTATAGCGGTGCGCACTCTGATGAGGTCCTGGTCTTCCTGTCGTGCGCAATACCGGCAATTTCCTGGGGCACACGGGCGGCGAGACAGTGCATCGGCATTCTGGTGCTGTTTCCCTGGGCGGTGTTGTACTGTGAAGTCATACGCTTGCAGCCGTTCCAGCCAACGCGCGATTTGTCCTTCCGGCTCCTTGAAGTTAACTAACCACTTTAAGGATGCGTGGTCTGTCCGAAGAGTGAATTTTTTTCCGAGCAAATAGGGTTGGAAATGGTCTACCGCTTTCACCACGGCCAGCAACTCCTTGCGTGTCACGCAGTAGTTTCGCTCCGGTCTACTGAGTGTTTTGCTATAATACTCGATCACTCGCTCCTCACCCTCTTGTAATTGGGAGAGGACAGCCCCCCAGGCGAAGTCGCTGGAATCAGTGTCGAGCACGAATGGGTCCTCGTCGTTGGGCTGGGCCAAGATGGGCGCGGAAGTGAGCTTCTTTTTCAGAAAGTGGAAGGCTAGCTCACAATCGTCATCCCACAGAAACGGTGCTTTCTTTTCTGTGAGCGCGGTTAGGGGTTTCGCGATGGCGGAGAAGTTCTGGACAAAGCGCCGGTAATAAGCGCAAAGGCCCAGGAACGATTGCACCTCGGTCTTGTTCGCGGGGCGTGGCCAGTTTCGTACTGCTTCCACTTTGTCCGGATCAGTTGACAGGCCGTTTTTTGACACTACGTGCCCTAGGAATTTAACCGTTTCCTTGCAGAGGTCGCATTTGTTGGGTGATACTCGGAGGTTGGCCTGCTGTAGTTTCTGTAGAACGAGGGCTAGATGGTCTACCATTTCATCGAAGGTCTTGCCGTGAATGATGATATCGTCGAGGTACACTAGGCAGGTTGTATAGGGGAGGTCACCGAGAACACAGTCCATCAATCGCTGGAAAGTCGCTGGGGCGTTAGTAAGGCCGAATGGTATAACGACAAATTCATATAGTCCAGTCCCAATCGAAAACGCTGTTTTGTCACAATCTCTCTCATCCAACTCGACCTGCCAGTACCCCGACTGCAAGTCAAGGGTGCTGAACCACTTTGAGTTCCCTAGAGCATCTAGCGTGAGATCGATGCGGGGGAGCGGATAGGAGTCTTTTTTCGTCACCTCGTTCAAGCGTCGGTAGTCTACGCAAAAGCGTAGAGAACCATCCTTTTTCTTGACGAGGACAACGGGGCTGCTCCAGGCGCTTTTGGAGGGTCGTACAATTCCGTCTTCGCGCATTTCGGCTAACAGATTTTCCGCTAGGTTCCGGCGACTCCACGGCATCCTCCGAGGCGGTTGTTTGATGGGTCGTGCTTCGCCCACATCGATTTGATGCTTCGTTATCGCCGTCCGTCCGATATCTTTTTTAGAAGTGGCAAACACAGCTCTGTACTGTAGCAAGGTGTTCCATAATTTCCTTTGTTGCGCAGTGTTTAATCCTGCCGCCGCCCGCTCATAAAGTTGGCTCAACTCTTCTGCAGCAAGAAAGTCCTCTCGTCGATGGTGAGGAGGCCTTGCCGGAGGTCCAGCTGGCAGCCGTGCTCCGCCAGGAAGTCCATGCCGAGGACGCACGGTTCGGAAATGGGCGCCACGAATACGGTGTGCTTTGCAGAGAAGTCCGATAGGTCGATGGTGACTTCGGTGGTGCCAGTAACCGGGAAGGTTTCGCCGGTGACACCCTGGATTCGGGCAGAGGAACGTTGTAGTTTAGTTGGAAGTACTGATTCGTTGATGATGTCCGGGTGTACGATGGTTCGGCTCGCCCCGGTGTCTATGATAAGAGAGCAGTCGACACCATTGATGGTACCGGCGATCATCAGCGTCATATCGATTTCCACTGAACGGACGAGGATGGTTAATGGGGCTTCAAACTCCACTGATGACTGCCCCGCGGAATCAGTGGAGGTCAGTTTAAAGATTCGGGTGTGTGATCGCCAAAGGGGTGTGGTGGTGCGATCAAGGTGGGCTGCTGTCCGAGGTTCGTTTCCTGAGGCCTGGCTGGGGATGTGCTGCTGGGACTCGTTTTATCAGGGGAGTAGCGGCTGCCGCGCACAGATCTACCAGACGGTCCTGTAACGCTCACTGCCTTCATTCGAGACTCCACCTGTCGCACATCGAACACGACGGGTTCTCCATCGTCCAACGAAGCGTGCTGCTTTGCAACGTTCGGTGCCGCGATACCCGAGGCATGTACGAAAATGTCTTCCCCGGTGTCGTCGCGCGTTATGAAACCAAAATCTCATCCGTACGTTGAACCACTTCACGACGCCGGTAATCTGGCGGGCCACAATCGCTACGGGAGTTGTTGCAGTCCTTGGTCTGTTCGGCTCAGCGGGGGTGGGTGAGCTGCTCACCGTTCGTGTCTGTGTCCTTGGTCCTTGTCTATTTACAGGGTTTGAGGGGGATTTCTGAAAAGGAGCTTTTCTTGTAGGAAGGTCTAACTTTCGCTCCGTAAACTTAGACAACCCTAGTTTCCCGAACGCGGTTGGACGTCGCCTTGTACTTGGTTGGCTCGCCGGTGTGGAATGATAGTTTCTGGTGGGCGACTACTTCGGCGGCTTATACGGGTGGCGTCTCTGCTCGCCTCGATCCTTATAGCATGTGAAAGGGCCTCTTCGAGGCAACTAGGCACACTATCCCTCACCCTCCGCTGTGTCTCTGCGTCGAGTATTCCGTCTATAAATTGTGCCAGGGCAATTTTATCGCGGGTCATCTCTTGAGCCTCACCGAAACTCAAGCAAGTCAGTTTCTGAATTTCCGTCGCGTATTCGGCCAGTCCCTCATTGGGTCGTTGCACTCGCCCTCGTAGTTGTATATGAGCGACCGATTGTTGGTACTGATCGCTGAAACGGCGGTCGAATGCGGAGCTTACTCGATCATAGTTGTCCTTGGTGGTCTCTGAAAGAGTTTCGAAAAAGGTCAAGGCCGTGCCTCGAAGATAGGGTGCGAGGTACAATGTCTTTAATTCGATGGACCAGCCGTTCGCGCGAGCCACGGCTTCGAAATGCCGCTTATATGACGACCACGGCTCCTTTCCATCGTAATCCCTCGGCGTTAAAGTAATCCGCGCGGGGGTGAGCGGTGTTGGTAAAGCGGGCAGCATAGCAGGGGTATTCGGCCGGTTGGGTGAGGCCCCTTCACCCTGTAGGTTTCTCGGTGGTGACTCGTGTCGGTTATTATCGATTCTGGTGGACGATTTCACGTTACGTGCGCAGTTTCGATTCTTGTAATGCGCGGTATGTGGTGTCGCCGCCGTCGCTGGTGGTCGCTCAATGTCGTCGAACGAGATCAACTCGATATTTTCAGGGTGCCGCAAGGGCTGAACTGATGGGCACTCCCGAAGGGTTGGAGTGGGGACAGCGGCTAGCTCATCAATCGCCCGCCTCACCGCTTCCTCCTGTCCTACCTCGAGTCGGTTCACCTTTTCCACAATTGTGCTCACGGTGCTTGTTAATTGATTTATTTGTTCTCCCTGCTGCGCGATTAGTTCCGTGAGTATAGCGATGTCACTTCGCTCAAAGCGTGTGACCCCGGACGAAGAGTGGGCTCGTCCCGAAGCCATAGCAACGTACAGCGTTTACTTTTTGTTTTGTTTTTTTGATGTTCTCTATTTGGGTGTGGAATAGAAAGTTCTTCACTTTCGTTCGATGAAAACGATGAAAACCCCACACCTGACACCAATTGTTATGGTTTTGACGTGTGGGGAAGGGCCCGAAGGGGATTTAATTTCTTAATTTGGTTTTTTTTTTTTTTGCTTTGGGCTGGTCTTTTCTGCGCGGTTGCCCTTTTGCCGGAGTGACGATTTTATTATTTTTCGTTTTAAGGAGTGACCCACTTACCTCTTGCCAATTCACCACAGGAATTCCTCGCCTCCCGCGCACTTGTAGATTTCGTTTTGTTATTGTTTCGGTTTTCACCGCACGCACCCGCACAACAAACACGCTTTTCGCACAGTCCGAAAAACTTTTGCAACACACTTTCCTCACGCTCGACAAAATTTTTTGCAGCACACTACTTTTTCGCGCCGGCGGCCGCCATTCCCGGAAGTTTCTCTCTTGTCTTTTTTGTTTTGTGTTTTGGCACAGCCGAGCCGGCTCTCCAATTTTATGGCAATTGTGAGGTTAGGTGTTCCGTGTCCGTCGCCGATTTTCAACAGTATATTTTAATTACGTTTTTACTGCTCCGTCTGCCATTTCGTCCGTATGTATTGTTTTGTTTACATTCGAAAGACATTTCCTTCTCTGAAAACTATTTAGTACAGCAATTCAGCAAAATTTTGGTACAAGTATTTAGTGCAAATATTCACGTACTGCTGGCGCTGGCTGCAGTAAACTCTGCTTAACTGAGTTCCAGCATGTGGGTTAATAACCCAGTTCGGCATAGGAAATTAACATGGACTACGTCATTCTGACGTCATTAACTGAGTTAAGAACTCCCGTGTGTCCAGGGTATTAGAGTTCGTATAGGAGTTAAGTTACCGCAACATATTTCAATTTGGCCTGAACAGTGAACAAACTAGATTTATTTGGAAAATACAAATTTGTTTACGGTACCGCAAACAAACCGAATATTTTCCTTTAAAAAAATGTTTGAGGTTTATATTTCAGAGCTTGGCTTGGTGGCTAACTTTTACGACTTTGGCGTGTTTTCAGAATACGCTTGCTTTGTTGGACGCAAATAAATCATTTCTCATCATTGTAAATTAAGAATATTTGTTTGGGTTAAAGGAATATTTGGTTGGTGCAATGCGACAGTTTGCAAAGAAATTTCATGTTTACGAGAAAATGATCAGTATAAGTTTAATATCAATAAACTTCATTCGCATCAAATTAAGAAGTTTTGAATCAAACAAAAGATGCTCAAAGAAATTTCAGGTTTTGTCATAAACAAACTTTTTTAAATATTTTTCTCTGTGTACCTATAAAATAATTGGCGGAATAACTTGAAAGAATTTAAATATTTAAAACACGTTATTTAATAATTATGCTTAAATTAAGATTTAATGTATTATTCCTAATCGTAATCCTATTTATTTATATAGATACATACAATCAATATATGAGTAAAATGAGTCTGTAAGGTTTAATAGAAGTACGTCATCTTAAACCACATTAGATCGAACCTAGTTTGCATTATGTAAATACTAGTAGGTATCTACCCGGTTTCACCCGGGTCGGTGAAAATCGTAATATATAAAAAATATTATTTTCTGAATTTATAACTACCGCCAAAGGGACTTATATAACTCGATCTATTTCCTGTATGTTACAGGTTACAGGTTACAATAATAATAATTTAATTGATTAGTTTTTTTCAGTTGAGGGTGGTTTAGGGCGTTGGAATTAGGATAGAGGGTGGCAGTTCTCATTGAGCTTTTGTTCTAACCAAAAAGGCCAAATAATATTTTTTATAATTTTTTTACTTTAAAAATGGCGGTTTTTCATGCAAAATTTCCTCGTATTTTTTACCGCGTTAGGGGTGTAGTTTCCAAAAACCGGTTCTTATTAAGGACCTATAAGGCAAGTATAAGAAGTGTTCAAATTTCATGAAAATCGGTTCAGTGGTTCTGGAGAAACCAATTTTCACTACTTTTCACCCCTTTAAGTGTAGAATATCAAAAGAGCACTTTTCGGCAAAAGCCTATGATAAGTTGAAGAAGTATACAGAATTTCGTGGAAATCGGTTCTACGGTTCCCGAGAAACCGTTTTCATCGCTTTTCACCCTCTTAAGGGTAAAATTTCAAAAAACCACTCCCTGCAAGAACCTATGAGATAAGTCCTAGAAGTATTCCCAAATTCATAGAAATCTATTTAGTGTTTCCGGAGAAACCGTTTCCACCCCTTTTCACCCCCTTATGGGTAGAATTTAAAAAAAACCACTCTTCGGAAAGAGCTTATGAAGTAAGTTCTAGAAGTATTCCAAATTTCATGGAAATCGGTCCAGTAGTTCCGGAGAAACCGTTTCTACCCCTTTTCACACCCTTAAGGATAGAATTTCCAAAAAAAACCACTCTTCGGAAAGAGCTTATGAGGTTAGTTCTAGAAGTATTCCAAATTTCATGGGAATCGGTCAAGTGGGTCTGGAGAAACCGTTTCAACCCCTTTTCACCCCCTTCAGGGTAGAATTAAAAAAAACCACTCTTCGGAAAGAGCTTATGAAGTAAGTTCTAGAAGTATTCCAAATTTCATGGAAATCGGTCAAGTGGGTTTGGAGAAACCGTTTCCACCCCTTTTCACCCCCTGAAGGGTAGGATTTCAAAAAACCATTCCTCGGCAAGCGCCTATGAGGTAAGTTCAAGAAGTATTCCAAAATTCATGGAAATCGGTCCATTAGTTCCGGAGAAACCGTTTCCACCCCTTTTCACCCCCTGAAGGGTAGGATTTCAAAAAGCCATTCCTCGGCAAGCGCCTATGAGGTAAGTTTAAGAAGTATTCCAAATTTCATGGAAATCGGTTTAGTGGTTCCGAAGAAACCGTTTTCACCCCTTTTCACCCCCTTAAGGGTAGAATTTAAAAAAAAACTACTTTTCGGAAAGAGCCTATGAGGTAAGTTCTAGAAGTATTCCAAATTTCATGGAAATCGATTTAGTGTTTCCGTAGAAACCGTTTCCAACCCTTTTCACCCCCTGAAGGGTAGGATTTCAAAAAACCATTCCTCGGCAAGCGCCTATGAGGTAAGTTCAAGAAGTATTCCAAAATTCATGGAAATCGGTCCAGTAGTTCCGGAGAAACTGTTTCCACCCCTTTTCACCCCCTTAAGGGTAGGGTTTTAAAAAACCACTTTTCGGCAAGCGCCTATGAGGTAAGTTCTAGAAGTATTCCAATTTTCATGGCAATCGGTCCAGTGGTTCCGGAGAAACTGTTTTAACTCCTTTTCACCACCTTAAGGGTTGAAGGGTTGAAAAAAAGTAGCCTATGTTCTAAGTTGGAATAAGTATTACCTTTAGACAAAAAATGAAAAATATCGAACTAAGGGTTTAGGCGTGATTGACGGACAAACATCCATACTTTCACATTTATAATATTACTTAGATTAGATTAGATTAGATTAGATTAGATTATATGTACTTTTCAAATAGAGAGGAAGAAGTCGAGTGTTAAACTAAGCACTCCTCATCTTGATTTAAGTTTTTTGGGTACGTAAAATTGAGAATGCATCAACTTTTCCGTTAAATTTTGAAATACTGGAAAAATACTGAAATTAAGAATAAAATTCTTAAAATTAAGAACATTTTGCTTGTTTCAAGCATGAAAGGTATTTGATTAAAGACTTTTTAGGCTTTTTTTAAGAAATCTGATCGTACTAGCCGGAACACCCGGAAACTCAATTGACTAGCACGTCTGATTTATCTGAGTGTGTAGTGTAAGTGAAGATAGTATTGAAGACAGTGCTGAGAATTTATTGGAAGAATAGTTAAGGAGGATTCATAATTTGTTCACCCCTCCAACTGATTTTGATTTATTGTGTCATGAGCATTTAATGGAAGATAACAGTAATGATTGGAGTGATGATGATGATGATGATGATGATTTTGATAGTGATATTGAAGATTTTAGGCAAATGGAATGTAATTTGAGAGTTTCATTACGATATCTTATCTGTAATGATGTGATTTATTGCATACATTGCAGAGATCATATTAATGAAAGTATAATGCAGACATTGATGAATAAAACATTTTTTACCTATAGTGCATTTTTTGAGTATTGTTCACCTATTTGTGGGAATTGCCAGACTGCAATTGGATGTGAATTATTAGCTTAAAGGATTAAAAATTTAACATAACACATTCTGCTGTGAGAAAAACTTTTAAAGGAAGATGTGGTTTTGAGTGTTCCGTGTTTTGTTTTGAGATCGGGAAATGTGTGTGGTTTTACGTTTTTCCGCCATCGATTATTTTTAGGGACTGTTATCTTTGGTGTTTGATATAAATTAAAAGTCGGGCACTAGCTTCAGTCTAATTAATAAAGTCGCGATGGACAGAAGTGCAGTGAAACGAAAGTTAAACTTCCTTGAGGAAGAAGTGGACTCTAGTCCACAATCATATAAAGTGATGAACTTACAAGTGTCAAGCGCCGAAAACATGGGGGGCGGTGAAACAAGTTCTGCAGACTTTGTTCCTAGTGAAGAAGCCTCTCTTAGTTGTTGGAACAAATTGAAAGTGAAAGAGAATATGAGTGTGAAAGAGATGAAAATTGAGGTACCGTACGAGATCCGCACGAAAACCAAGTATGGACCCAAGTTTGTTCTCTCGTTAATATGTAGATAATGAACTCTATCTTCCTGATAGATATATTCATATATCAGATGACGACTTAACACTTTTTGATGGAGGAAGTTATTAGGTAATTTATTTACTTTAATGGTGTGTACATATAATTATATTATTGTTTTTCTTAGGTTACGAAAAGTAAAGACGGCAACCTACATTCCACGAAAAAATAATAATAATAATAATAATAGGTACATATTAAGAAATTGTGAATTCCAACAAAAAAAAATAAAAAAAAAAATAAATGTCTTATTATAAATTATAGTTGAACTGTTTTATTACAGAATCCTCCTCATCAATTTCAGATTTTTTCTTGTTTTAAAGGATATTGAGGTTTTGAATTTGCAGTTTTGAAAAGTTTTTACAGGATATTCAGGTTTCAGATTTGTCATATGTTTTTAAAAAAGTTTTACACGAATATTCAGGTTTCAGATTTCCTATTTATCAATTTAAATTTTTTTCATATGTGTTTAAAATTATCAGCTCAAAAGTTTTACAGGATATTGAGGGTTGAAAAAAATTATTCTGGTACACAGATAAATGGGAAGAAAGGTGAATTTTGATTTTCAGAAAGTTATTCTTGCTATGACAATCGAAGAGTTAAGTTTGTTGTTTTTTTTTTTGTTAAGAGGAGCTTGTAAACCGTTTCATTTCAAGCAATTGTTTAGAAAACTAATTGGGAAAATGTTTCGCTGTGAATTATGTGACACTAGTTTTACCCGAAGTGACAATAAATTAAGACATATGAAGGCACACCATAGCGGAGTTGGAGAATTTGCGTGTGAATTTTGTGAGTTTAGAACATCTAGTGCTCGGTCTTCATGCTCATATAATAAGTGCAAACATAAAAAAAAATCCGAAAAACGCTCGATATCACCATCGAAATCAACATCAGCTATTTCAAAGAAATCTAAGACTAGTGAAAATATTAGTGATTTTTCTAAACAATATTATTCGGCTCATCTCAGAAGTATTAAGCATAAAGACAAACTTTGTACTGATTATGCCGAAGATATTAAAATAATAGGAAGTGCTTTTAAATCACAAACTGTAAGTTTTAGAATAAACCTGAAAAACGTATATACCTCTATAGAAAGTTTTTTACAAACTGAACGTAATAAAGTGATTAACTTATTAGAGAAGCAGAAAGATTTACATAAATCATTTAAATTAAATCTGCATTTATACGCAATTTACATCAAAAATAATTCAGATGATGATGATGATAATGAAGTTGTTTCAGATGTAAAGTCATTTAATACAAAAAACAGACTAATTGTTATATCAACAAATTTAAATGAATGTTTTGAACAGTTTGCTGCTGAAATAATAACAAAAAGTGAGGAGTTTCAAGAGCGAGATTCTGGATGGGCACTTCACCAAGTACTTTATTTAGAACTTCATATTGGTAAATATACCCCAATATCCGCCTCATCTTATGTTATATAGATCTTCCTAAGAAAATAAAAAATACGCGAGCTGTGTTAAACATTAAGAACAATGATAACAATTGTTTCATGTGGGCATTAGCGGCTTCAGAATATCCGGCGCAATGTAGCTCGGATAGGGTATCTTCTTATCCACATTATTCTAGAGTATTTAATATAAATTATATGACTTTTCCTGTTAAGTCATATGGTATAAATATATTTGAGAAGTTAAACAATATAAGTATCAATGTCTATGGCGAAGAAGGAGGAGTTATAGTAGAACCATTATATTATACTAATAAATAATAAATAATAATAAAAGAGAAAAATATGTTAACTTAATATATATAGAATAGGATGATCGAGAACACTACTGTTTAATTAAAAACCTTAACAGATTAATAAGTAGTCAATTATCTAATCGTAAAAATACAAAGTGGTTATGTGATGGTTGCCTTATATATTTCCGAACAAAACAAAAATTAGAAATCCATATGCTTCATGATTGTAATAAGATATTTACAGTTCTTCCCACATCTGAAAATAACATTTTAAAATTCCGAAATTATAGAGACCAATTACGAATACCTTTCACAATATATGCTGATTTTGAGTGTGTTTTAAAGCCTATAAATGCTTGTTTTTCTGATCCACCAACATCATTCACGGTTAACTCTTTTGCATGAACCTTTTAGTTTCGCGTATTTTATCAAATGTTCATATGATAGGAGTTTAAATAAATTTCAATTATATAGAGGTGAGAATTGTGCGAAAGTTTTTATGGATCAAGTTGAGAAAGACGCTTTATGTTTATATGAACTTTTAAATACTCTCATCCCAGTGAATGCATTAAATTTTACTGAAAGAAATGAATATACTTCAACTAAATGTCATATATGTGGCGAAGATTTTAATAATGATAACGTTTTAGATCATGACCATCTCACAGGAAAATATCGTGGTGCTGCTCATAATGATTGTAATTTGCTATATCGGACACCTAAATTTATTCCAGTCATATTACACAATTAATCAAGTTATGACTCTCATTTTATTGTAAGCGAGTTTGGTGCTTCTGAGAGAAGAAGAAAAACTTGACGTTATTGCAAACAATAAAGAGAAATATATTTCATTTACGAAATATATTCCATCCGGTGGTAAAAAGCCTTAAAATTAAAATTTATTGATTCATTTTGATTTATGTCTTCTAGCATAGATAAATTATGGCAAAATCTAACATATTCTGATTTTGTGGAAATTCATCATGCATTTCCTAGAGAAAAGGAGTTTTCATTAATGAGTCAGAAGGGAGTATTTCCTTATGAATAAGTTGATGACATAGAACGGCTGAATAAAGAGGTTTTACCTCCTAAGGAAAAATTTTTCAGCTCTTTAAACTCATCAGAAATAAGTGACGAAGATTATGCGCAAGCGCTACAAGTGTGGGAAGAGTATTAAATAAAAACGTTAGGATGTGCTTCTTTTAACTGATATTTTTGAAAATTTCCGTGATATCAACGTGCGCGGTAGCGCACGCGCCAAGTTGCCTCGTGCGCTGCCCAGTAGATATTCTCGAACCAGAGAAAACCGCAAAATTGGCATTTTTGAGCTGTTGCTGTAGCGCTCCTGTTGGACCTAGGTCAACCAAATTTTTTTCTTGGCCTTGCCTGGGGCCAATCTACCAAATTTTGCAAATACAACTTTCTGGCTTCTTTAGGGGCCAAAGTAGAGCACCCTAAAATTAGCGAAAAATGTGAATCGACCATTATATATATATATAGACAGAGACTCACTGACACAAATGTTCGGGTACTTCCATGATACCTAGAAAAATGAAATTTTGCACAAATGTAGAACCCTACCCTGCGAGATTGAGAAAAAACGAAAATTTGGAAAAAGTGTCTTCGTACCTAAACTATAGCATAATATGTTCTCATGAAAGGGTTTGCAGGCCTAGTCTAATTGCGCTATCGCTACTGCTTTCACATCGAGACACATTGAGATATCCTTTCGGATTTCGGGCTTGAGATTATGTAGCATTGTACTGTCTATTAATTAATAATGACATGTTTGGTCGAGGGGGGGGGGGGGCAATTTGGGGGAGGGGGTAATATTTTTTTTTGGCTAAAATCGAATTTTGAGTGCATTTTGTGTAATAAGATATAGGTTGTGGGTTTTACACTGATTTTTCGTGGTCCTGGGGAGTTTTTTGGGGAGGGGGAGGAGGTTGAATTTTCATTTGAGGCTAAAATTGAAATTCTAGTCCATTTTAATTTTTTTCGCCCATGGGGCTGTGGGGGGATAGAATTTTAATTTTGGGGCTAAAATCGAAATTAGAACTCATTTATAAAGTAGGCTTAAGAAAGTACGTTTTTATTTTAAACTCTCTGGCTGCAGTGGCGAAAGTAAAGATTTGTTATTGAGTGTTCAGAAGTCCACTTAGTCCTCCTCAGACCTCCTTAACCACCAGAAATTTGAAATTGAACACTGAAATTGAACAGTTAAACTGACTACTACTACTACTGAATAACTGAACGCTATAAAAATAGTAACGACTGCAATTTCAAAGTTTGAAAAAGTTTTTTTGCTCTTTTTCCCCTGACCCTCTTTCTCTATATTCTATGTTTTTTTGTAATTTTCTAACATTAACTATCTCTTCTCAGTTCTCACTGGTTAAGCCCTCCTTCTCACTAAAAATCTTTGACTATATTTACGCATTTTATTTGAGTTACGTGTAATGCATTTAATACCTTGAATACATCAATACATGGGAGTAATTAACCGAGTTAATGACGTCACGTAAACCGTTCAACACGTCGTGTGTCCAGGCCGTACTTGAAACTGAGTTAGCTTGCATCCAGGAGAAGGCTTAGAAAAGACTCTGTCTATTCAAAACGTACGTGTTTACTGAAAATTGAGTCTTTTATTACAAATAAAATTAAAATATATTTGTAATTACTTTTTCCGTCATATTCAATAATTCTTCCAAGTTTCACTGCTGGCGCAGTGAATTCTCCTACAGGTAGTAGTGTTAGCGCGGTCCATCCCACTTTTCTTAGTCGACGGCTAAGATATCAAAAATTACTCCGAATCTTAATTTCATTTTTAGCTTTTTTCTACAAAAATTATTGAGATCCCAACAAAAACACTCCGTGTAAAAAAGGTGGCCAAGTCCCCTCAATCAATCGATCTTGCAAAAAGTTTCGCCATCTTATGTATTGAGATAAAAAGAGCCAAGTTCTTTAGCCAAACAAATTACTGAAATAAAAGGAGCCAAGTTCTTTGGCCAATGAAAGTACTGATATGAAAGTGGCCAAGTTCTTCATCTCATAAGCAAATTTTAACTTGGCCAGTTTTTTTAGCGTGAAGAATAGCTTAAATTCATTGGAGCCTTCGATTATGTTGATATATTTCGCAGAGGTGAAAGAGTACGGTAACTATAGGAAATATTCCATTCACTAAGAATATAGAAAGTATACTTGAAGAAGGAACGCTGGCCAAGTTAAAATTTGCTTATGAGATGAAGAACTTGGCCACTTTCATATCAGTACTTTCATTGGCCAAAGAACTTGGCTCCTTTTATTTCAGTAATTTGTTTGGCTAAAGAACTTGGCTCTTTTTATCTCAATACATAAGATGGCGAAACTTTTTGCAAGATCGATTGATTGAGGGGACTTGGCCACCTTTTTTACACGGAGTGTTTTTGTTGGGATATATATTAAAACTTATAATCTTGATCCATGTCACTATATAAGTATATATTATATAACCGCTCCAAGCTTAAGTTGGGATGCTATGTTAAAGAGAACTAAAGTTGAACTTGAACTTTTAACAGACGTTGATATGTTTCATTTCGTTAAGAATTGTATTCGAAGTGGGTTAACAAAATGCAGGAAAATAGCACCAACAATGTCAACAACAACAAAAACAGCAAGTGATACTGACGCTGAAAAACCTAAAAAGAAATTTGTGACTGTTGACGAGGCAATTGAAGGATTTAGGCAAGATTGGATTAAAAAGAATCGGATATTGCGGGATTTATTGAAAGCCCGAGCATATTTTATAGGTATTTCATGCTTGAATTTGATGATGAGATATCAATAAAAATTCGATGTACATATGACAGCAATTATGAAAAACAAAGCTTGAAAATATCCTGTTATGAATATCATGAGTTTGAAACTGAGAGAATTCTAAATAATGGAGAATTTGAGCTAAAAAGAAGTTTGATGCAGATTATAAAACAGAATTAGATTTGCTTGACTTACGCACCATGAAACAGACATATCGTAGGGATATATCTTAAATGTCGAATAAAATAATTCAGTAATAGTTTGTCTATCACCAAGCAAGCAAGCAAGATAAAAATTGAAAAATTTTTACAAGAATTTGATGTTATTTTATCTTTGGAGCATAAAGAGGAAGTTGAAGATCATTTTAAATTGTTAAAGAATTACAAAAACATGGTGAACACTACATAAGCTGTCCTTGGTCTAAAGAGGATGCAACAGAAGGACCAGATACGTGCGAATGTTCAGATGTTAGTAGATATTTAAAAAGAATATTGTATTTTATTTAATATTGTAATAAGACAAAACAACAGGTTGTAAAGTTAAAGTTAACAGGTTGTAATTATTATGTTAAAATAAGAAGCAGAAGCATATATGTTATTCGTTTGAATATATTTTTGCAAGTGAAAAAATATAGGTAATATAAATTTATTCATTTGTTTTTTAAATAGAGCTCCTTCGATTATTTTTCTAAGTCTAATTGCAAGTATAATATTTTTCATTCATTCTATAGCATATTCAAAAATTCTCTCCAGAAAAAATTCTTTGGCGATAAAAAGTTAAAATTTACTGCAGAAACCCGTTAAGTAATGTCGCTTGACGTGTTTCTGTAATTAACTCAGTATTGTTGGTCAAATTTAACCTATTTAAAGGTACGCTTCCTGAAAAGTTTTTGCAAAGGTTTTTGTTGTTGAAATTAACACTTTAATTCCGAAACGGTTTGAGATAAAAAATTGAAACTTGGTAGTTTTCTTAGTATTGGCACCCGCATTGACTATACCAAATTGTAAGAAATTTTATGAGCTTTGTTTTATTAGTTGAAATTTTTTTTTTTTTGATGCACCGTTTTCGAGATATAAGCAGAAAAGCGAAAAAAGGGACGTTTTGTGATTATATATCATATGTATTTTGAAAATACTTCCTATTTTAGGATGCTTCAGAGAATACATATAATAGTACAGGAAACATAGGTTTTAACCTGGAAATTTATAATAACAAAGCTTTTTCTTCACCAATGTGTTCAGATACCCCTGCAGATGCCCTGAAAAGAGATCCACTCGTTCCCGGGTGGGGTAAGCGATATATCCTGGAATTTCTGGAATTTTTCCAGGAATTCTCTAAAACGGCAAAAAATGGAGCTTGGAGCGAATTTTTTTTTATCCGGCCCCAAATGAGTTCTTGATCAGGAATATGATGGCCATTTTCGTCATCTGTGACATTTCAGTGCTTCCTGGAATATACCTGAAACTGATTTTTGAGGTCAATATACTATATTTTATTCCAAGTTTCATAACAAGAAAAAGCAACTAATGATGTCTAAAATTAAATTTTCTGTACTAAATTTATCTTCTAATTGTCATCGGAGGCTCTATTCCTTCTAAATTATGTTGTGAATCATCTGCAAATAGAATACGCAATCATCCTGCTTTTTTATAGGAACCAGTCAGAGTAAATGTTAATGTATTACTTACCTGGAGAAATTTCTTCTAAGTCGCCTTCTGCATCGTCGTCAAAGTTTTCCCCTAAGCTATTACTGCACCCATGTCCCGAATAGTGCCCACACAAGTTTGAACAATACATCCGGTGCTTCTTGCATGTGCAGTTATTTGTGACACAACCCGTGATGCAGACGCAGTTGTAGGATATCAATTCCAGGAGCTGTGCAGGGGCTGCCAATTTCGTGCTGGTCACAGGATAGAGCTGCCCATTAGCCTCTTCGTAACCCCAATAAGTTGGGGGCAGTAGATATCCCTTCCGCTCCTGAACCTGTGTGAGGGACAGATTGTGGATATAGAAGTGTTTTGACATTGCCTGGTGTGAAAATACAAGAGAAAATAAAGGAAGAAGGGCTAATACCTGCAGATAAACTCTCAGTGAGTGTTGAAGAGCAGCTTCAGAAGTTGAAGGAAGTTGAGCCACGTCTAATTTCTTGTGGGATGGCAGTCGAGCATTGATTTTTATGTAGAGCTCAAACCTTCTCTTATCCAAACTGCCCTTGCCTGGATACTGAGCTGATATAAACGACTCTCCAGCCTTGGTTATTTCGGCTTTGGATGCATTATGATGGTTAAAAACATCCGCCATTTTGCGAAGATCCACATCCTTTGCCAGTCTCTTGAAGGGCGTCACCTTGCCATCATTAAATAATGTGCCCTTTTCTTATCACAGCCGTTACAGCATGCAGAAACAAAAAAACAGCGCCGGCAGCTTCCTGACACGACTTGCTCTCATATATTTTTGGTGGTTATTTTTTATGTTGAGGGACAAGAAGCTTAAGATTTACATGAGCAGGAGTAAGAGATGTCATTAGGACAGCCAAATCAGTATCTTGCCCAACAATGCAAGTATTCTCCCCTGTTTCCGCAATGTCAATCGCCGTCATGACTATTAAGCGATCTGCATCGGCTGGGGCTCGAACGACGTTAACTCCAGCATCGGTAAGTTTCTGTGTTAGCACTGGAATAAGACCCATTTTATTATCCCCGTTTGCCAGAAATGAATCCTGCGCAATGTTGGCAGTGTTATTCTCATGGACCTCAATCTGGATACTGGAGCCTGGAACCAGGTGAGAATATTGGTCGGTGTTACTCGCATCGAAAATTTTTGACATGGTGGGATATAAAAATTAAAATTAAATTAAATTGAAATTAAAATATGTGGTTAGGAACAATATTACACATAACATAAAGAAAAATCAATTAAAAAAAAAATATGGATTTTGAAATATTTAAAAATAACGGTCAATAATTTATCCCTGTCGGCCATTTTGAGCAAAATTTATTTCGGTGTATTTTTTTCTGAAACTCAAAAGTGCTATCTATTAAAGGAGATATAAATTGTTAAAATTTATATATATTTGCAAGAGTAGTGATTTTTTGAAATATGAAAATTTGTCAAAATTGTCATTTTTCGAGTCCCGTTATAAACTAAACGGAATTTTTTTTTGAAAAACCACCAAATCTATTTCAGACTACCTACGATTATCTTATAAAAAAAAATATAAAATAATCGAAACATATGAAGTCAAAATAATTTTCCAATATTGGCAGAATGTTCTTGGAATGACTTGAAAAAAAAAATTTTTTTTTCAAAATTTGTAAAAAAATTGTCAGGCAAAATAACACAGGTTTTCTTTTAGATTCTATAATTCTAAGGCCTATAGATTATTTAAAAAATATAAGTAACCTGTTCCCAGCTACGCCTTTTATCGAAAAAAGGATCTGAAAATTTTAAGTTTAAAATTCCGAAATTTTCAAAAAATCTATAATTTTCTCAGAAATGCGTTAGGTATATGCTTGTGAATTTATTACTATCTTAATCTGTGGGGTCTTCTAAAAATTTTAAGACCAAAATCATTGTGATGCGATCAATACAACGCAAGTTAAAAGGGTTTTTGTGACCCCTTTACTTCGCCGAAAAAAATTTTTGAAACGAAAAAAACGCAAAACTACTTAGCTTCAAAAATTCATAACTCAAAAAGTATTATAAAAATAAAAAAAATTCATATTGTTAATTAGCACAGTATAAAGAATCAATAAAAAAAAATCATTGAATTCTGAGAACATGGGTGTCATGGCCTGGATGAATTGACATGGATTGACCCTATTATGAATTTCTGGGTTTAGGTTAAAATTACACTATCCTTCCTGTACTATAAGCAGGACTTGATTTGTGTGGAATCGTAGTGGAACACTGTTCCCTTACCTCTGTAGCTGACATAAAAAATAAGATTTTCCGACCATTTTAGTTTTACTGTTTTTAAATTCCTGGCCTTTTTAGTGCATGAAGATGTTCACTTTATGGACAAAATACATATCAAATAACGATTTGAGAAGGCAAAATTACAAAAAGAAATATTATTCACCAAAACGGCCAAACCGACCGCCGGGAAGATACTCCACTATACGTCTACTAGCTTACAAATTAAACACTCAGAAACCATAAATATTTTTTTGTGCACATGGCATTTATACTAAAAGTAAAAATCCGAATAATATTCATTGTATTAGTTTCGCTCAAATGTTGCATAAACACAGCAAGCATTGAGGAATATTTGAAAAATCGTCCACTAAAAATAATGCAATAGTTATTAATAAAACATAAATTCATGGAAAATTATTAAATTATCTTAGGTTTTTTGATAAACTACCGTTTAATTAAGTAAAAATGTCTTGTGAAAAAAAATTATTTTAAGTCACTTGTATTATAATTCAAAATTTAAGCTTCTCTTAATATTTGATACTATAACCAATTATAAAATAGTGGATTAATAATAACTGCAAAATATTAGTAACGATTTGTAAGTAGTAATTAAATGCGACTTAAAAGTACACATGTACTTGAATAAGGACATCTGGAGACATTACATCATGTTTTGCGTCATCAGGAAACTTGTTGCGAAACATATAGTGCATTGTGTATACTTCTTCTGAAAATCCTTAAATTAGGAGATGATTTTTTACGAAAAAGCACTTTTATGTAAAAACATTTATTAATTATAAAAGCACTCAAAGATTGCAATCGTTGTACAGAATACTTCGACAAAACTTAAGTAACTACTAACTGCATCAAGATTATGCGCACCGGTCCCTGCTCAAAGCTAAGAAACAATATTTGAGAACATCAACAAAACATAAGTGTTAAATAATACGACAACACAGTTCATAGTAAATGCGGATTTTGTGGATTTTAAAATTAACCAAATGAAAAACTTTTCCAATGCAAAAACAGGACCGACAAAAGTTACTATTGAGTTTATGGCAGCGATATTTGATTCGAACGTAGTGATTATAATTTACAATGACGACACAGCAAGAGATTATGGACACAAAACGCCGACAATTACGACAATTGTGACGAGGAGTTACTTCTTCACGATGGATCAGTTAGTACCACATAGATTAAAATATTCATCTTTAGTGCAAATGTTTTCATCTGCTTTTGTTCGTTTTAATTCGAATGGGAGCTTTGCTTGGACAATTAAAATTAATTATTTCAAAATAAAAATCAACCGATGGAGAAATGGAACTGTGAACCAGAATGTATTCTTTAAAAATTTGTTGTTAATCAATCCCACAAAGTAAAAAAGAGGCAAACTGAAATGTTTCAGTTAAACAACCTTAACACTTCAAAGTGGTTCCTGAATCCTGAACAATGCTTGACAATATAGAGAAATATTTTCTTTTTTGGATTAATTTGAAAAATTGTTGGAATCATCAAGAATTTCTCCTAATGTGAAAACTAAAACAAGCAGTTAATATTTAATGAAAAAAATAGTATTCCAAACAATATTAACGCATGTGAATAATATGAACAAAAACTTTAATGCAAACAACTTTTTTTCTTAAGAAGCTTCTACTACAAGTTCCAGATGATTGCGAAATCCTTATCATACATGATTCAACGTATATTAATAAGGTGAAGAAGAAAGCTTAAGGAGTTAATCAACAGAAAACGGAACATAAATTACTAAACACATTGCACTAAAAAAACATTAGAGTCAGTGAATTCATTGAAGAAGTTGTTTCATATGAACAAATTCTGCTCCAAAGAACTTTTTCTAAAAGTTACAAAACCTGAACATTGAATATTGCGAATGTTTCTGAAGTTCATTAATAAAAACATCTTCAAAGACAAAGTGAAAATTACAAGTGACAGCTTAATAATAAAAAACAATAGTGAGTGACATGCGGGAGAGTTTGCATTGTTGTGTTCGCAGTTATATCAAATCAATTTCCTAGAGTATGAATTTGTTAATATTATTTCTCACTGTATCTTGTGGAAATTAATTGAATCGTGTATTATAAAAATGTTTAATGTTACATTAAAAGCTGCTGTAATAAATGTAAAGAAAAAATTAGGTTTTTGTGTTGATGAGAATGAGAACATTTATAGTTTATGTAAATATTAGATACAAAATTTATTTCTTTATGTTTAATTAAACTGTCCTTCTGATTAAAAATTGTTTAATTAATTTCAATTTAAAATCAAGTTATTTTATTTTATTTGAATAATATTTGAGAAAGACGCAGTTTTTAAACTTTTAATAAATAAATAAAGTTTTTGAAATGATTGAAAATATTAAAGCGAATATTTAATTTTACAAAAATATTATAGAATGAAAATGTAAATAAATTTAGGTACATATTCGATATGGACCACTTTTCAAATATTCTCATGTGTGAGTGTTACATAGTTAATAATAATTCCATAGAATAGTTGATTTGTTTACATATAAAACAAATTGAAAAATTAATTTGAAAAATTTATTTGACTCGTGAATTCAATTTGATTTAAATTTTATTATTGGTATCGTGAATCGAAATTTTTTTCTACACAGAATACACAAAACAAAATTCAATGAACTATTTCATTTAAAATGAATTATTTTAAAAAAAAGTCTACAACAATGGTATTTAAGTTTGCTGCGCAAAGTATGTTGTAGGGTGGAGGTGGGCAAACTGTTACGATGGATGGCCATCTTGAGGAATTCAGAAATAACTTATTATTATGAAAAGAAAATATCAACTTATAAGAATTAGGAATTTTCTAATAAATGTAGAATTAAATTTTTTCTGAAAGTATGTTAACCAGATTATGCCCTTTTATCGGAAGCCGTCCTTTCAAATTCATTCCTGAGAGGTGCGTATTCACTTGAGTACGAACGCGAACGAGGCAAGCCCAGGCCGCATGAATGCCGATCCTATTCCTATCCCATGGATGGCATGCGAATTGCCGTGCTCAAGGCGTCGCACAACCAGAGCCGTCCTTAGCCAATGCGAAGCCTCATGCAAAACAACCTTTGCGAGGCCTTTTCGTTCCAATGAATCCCTGCTCCACGTACGGACTATACAACAAGGAATATGGGGATTGTTTAATTATTAAACTCTGTAAAACTTCAAAACTGATATTTTTATTCAAATTATAGGCATAGTATAAGTTTTAGGAAAATTTTACAAAATATACATTTACACAAGCACCCTGTTCAGGGTAGAGACAGTGGACTGATTAAAACACCACAATTGTTTGAGTGGGAAAAAGCCTTGTGCTAAAAAACCCACTTTTATTGAACCAACTCAATACTCCAATTCTCCGTTACTCCTGGCACTCATGTACCGAACTCCAATGACTCCTATTTTACTCCTAGCACTATTGTGCTTTACACACTCCTGTCTTATTGTACTAAATAATAACTCCAAACTCCCGTTACATTACTTGCGGGGCTCGGCAGCCTCCGCATTCACTCCACTCTATTTTATATTACACTAGCAGGTCTACCCGGTTACACTCGGGCGGTGAAAATTATAATATCTATAATGTGCATCAATGCATCATAAATAAAATTTCGTGGAAATCGGTTCAGAGGTTCCGGAGAAACCGTTTTCACCCCTTTTTACCCCCTTAAGGGTTGAATTTCGAAAATCGCTTCTCAGCTATAACCTGTGAGGCAAGTTGAAGAATTGTACAAAATTTCGTGGAAATCGTTTCAGCGGTTCTGGAGAAACCGTTTTCACCCCTTTTCACCCCCTTACGGGTTGAATTTCAAAAAACCGTTTCTTAGTGAGCACCTATGAGGTAAGTTGTATAAGTATTCGGAATTTCATTGAAATCGGTTCAGTGGTTCTGGAGATTCGCTGATAGTATATGAGTACGTGGTATTTCGCTTTATATTATACTAGCAGGTCTACCCAGTTACACTCGGGCGGTGAAAATTATAATATCTATAATGTGTATCAATGCATCATATTACATTAAAATTTACAACTACTCCCAAACGCGACGTATAATACATAAAACCATTTCCTGTAGATCGGGCTGCAATAAGAGTTAGTTAGTTTTTTCAGTCAAGGGTAGTTTTGGGGCGTTGAGTTAGGACAGAGGTTAGCAGTTCTCATTGAGCTTTTTTTTAACCATAAGGCCAAATACAAATTTTTATGAATGTTTTTACGTCAAAAATGGTGGATTTTTATACAAACTCCGTTACCTCGTTAAAGGTGAAATTTCAAAATATCCTGCACTACATCATGTCTACATCACAAAAGCATCCTCTGTGCAAAACTTTAGATTTCCAGGTTCAAGGGCTTAGGCTGGGTGTTAATGAATCAGTCAGTCAATCCGGACTTCTTTTTTTTTAAATATTACAACACAACAGAGTGAATAAAAATTTTCCTAGAGAAAAAAATTGAAATTTTGAGCTTTCAGGTGCAGCCCAACAGTAAATTTTAGTAAGAAAAAAGCACTAAAATTGAATTGAAGTACCAAATTTAAAAAACTTAAATGCAAACCAACGGTATATTTCAACAACCATTTTCTTTTTTTATTTCGCTCTTGCCTTTTTTTTTTTATTTCTGTTTTTCTATCGCAAGTAAACTTTGTCAGTACTCAAAACACGATTGATCACGATTTTTGTTTTTTAACTATCTTCTTCCAGTTAGTTCCCATTCAATAAAAAAACAAACGATAACTAATGTCTCCGACCCAACACTTCTCGTGAGTTTGGTTGTGTCACCTAGGATCTTTTAGCGATGTTTGGCTCTGCGACACTCGCACGCGCTTCTCGATCATTCCTATGCATATATATGCAAAAGAATGCTTTCTGGTGACTTCGCTCTTCGCTGTTTTGCCACTTTGATAAAACCGGAGCAAAAGACGATAGCGAAATTCACAAATTTTTAAGAAAATATTTTAGTGGCATATTTTTGTGACATCAAGTCTCACGATAAGCAAATGTCTACTTTTCTATAGCGGCTGCGAAAATTATAAAGTTTTGTGTCTACGAGTCACACGATCTTCGTTTTTAAAAATGTCTAAGGTTGTAACTGAGCTCTGAGAATGAGCATTGAGCATGAGCAGCAACCTATGATATGTGTACACAAAGTTATGTGTCGTGTGACTCGGACTATGTGAAACTCTCCCGATTCCTTCGATTTGCTGAAAATTTTCCGAAATTTTCGGCACATTTTATAAGCGATATGCCACATTGCATATTGTCGCGTCACATGATAAAATATTTTCAAAATTACTTATAAATGAGGGGTTTTTGCTATCGTCAGACTCCGGCTTAACACATACTTATGTAGATCGGTGAAAGCGAATCTACTCAAGATATACATATTCAATTGATACTCAAGATTTTAAAAACGTGGAATTGTTTTTCTTGGGAGATAAGTAGGACAGTGAATTCTTCTAAGTTACATAACTAAAACGTGTTAACTATTTTATGCATCCACGATTTTTCGCGCCCCTCTTCATCCCCTTAAAAGTTGAATTTTAAAAAACCGCTTTAGGGTGATAGCCTGTGAGGAAAGTTGAAGAGGTATTTCAATTTTTGTAGAAATCGGTTCAGGAAAAACCGTTTTCACCCCTTTTCACCCCCTTAAGGGTTAAATTTCAAGAAACCGTTTCTTAGTGAGCACCTATGAGGTAATTGTTGTATAAGTATTCGGAATTTCATTGAAATCGGTTCGAGGGTTCCACAGATTCGCTGATATATAAGTGAGTACGTGGTATTTCGCTTTTATATATATTGAAGATTGAAGATGAAGATAGAAGATAGCAAGTGTCTACTCGGTTACACCCCGGTCGGTCCAAATCATATTATAATGTACAACAGATTACATTTTGAATTTACAACCACCCCTGAACGCGATGTAACTGTATTACCATAGAACCGTTTCCCGTACTTCGAGTTACAATATTGGTTGGTTAATTTGTTTTCAGTCAAGGGTAGTTTTTGAGGGTTGAATGAGGGTCGAGGGTGGTAGTTCTCATTGAGTTTTTTTTTGACTTAAAAGGCAAAATACCAATTTTTATGAATTTTTTTACTTCAAAAATTGGCGAATTTCCATAAAAAATTTCATCCCCTATTTTATCCCCGTAGGGGTGGAATTTCAAAATCCGGTTCTTAGTGAGCACTAATGAGATAAGTTGAAGAAGTATACGAAATTTCGTGGAAATCGGTTCAGCGGTTCCGGAGAAACCGTTTTCACCCCTTTTCATCCCCTTAAGGGTTGAATTTCAAGAAATCGTTTGTTAGTGAGCACCTATGAGGTAAGTTGTATAAGTATTCCAAATTTCATTCAAATCGGATCAGTTGTTCAGGAGAAACAGTTTTCACCCCTTTTCACCTCTTAAGAGTTGAATTTCGAAAAATCGCTTCTCAGCTATAACTTAAGAGGCAAGTTGAAGAAGTATTTCAAATTTGGTGGAAATCGGTTCAAAGGTTCCGGAGAAACCGTTTTCACCCCTTTTCACCCCCTTAGGGGTTGAATTTCAAAAAACCGTTTCTTAGTGAGCACCTATGAGGTAAGTTGTATAAGTATTCGGAATTTCATTGAAATCGGTTCAGTGGTTCCGGAGATTCGTTGATAGTATATAAGTACGTGGTATTTCTCTTTTATATATATAGATTAAAAAACGAAAATGTTTAACCTGCTGTGGAGTTTCTTTAAAATAAATTGAAATATAAAATAAAAAGCTTTTTTTATAACTTTATAATACATCAGAATTTTATTAATAAAATCCTAACCATTTAACATACATCTTATCCTTTTTCCGCTTTACAATTTTTCCAACTAGATATATAGGCCAGTCAATAGGGGTTTTTGCCTTACAAAAGGTGGGGTAGAAATGATTTTGATATATGTTATTCAGTTCGTGGCCCCAATGAAAAATCCAAGTTTTCGACCTTGGGGGTGGTCGGCGCGGTCCGCCATCTTGGTTTAAAGGTACCAAAAATTGGTTTTTTCAAAATAATTCCTCAACGGTTGCCTCTACGACAAAAATGTCTACTATACATTAGAAGAAGACTAAATTCCCTACCTTTTTTGCATAAACACTTTTTTTGTAACTCTGACGCGTAAAGAGTTACAGCGGCGGAAACGTGAACATTCTTCCAAAAAATCGTCAAACTCTTCGTTTTTTTATATTTTTAATAATTATTTGTAGCTATTCATTACACAATTATAATATTTTTGTAAATTTATTTCTTTTTGATGGTTCGGTCGGTTGATGTTGACGCCTTCACAATTGTCTTCCTTGTCAGGGCTATCTTCTAACCCACTGAGAATTGCGCTTCCACTCATATCATTTCCTCATCTTCGTCATCACTATCGATGATGACCTCTGGTGCATTCTCGCATGATTCACCACTACAGAATCTGCATACAACAGAACACTTCAACCCACCTTTCCTGCAGCCACATGCTCCACCGCACCCCTTTTTGCAATTGCATGAAATCACATTTAATAACGTATCTGGGGCTGGTTTCTTTGACATTGGTACTGGAGTGAGCCCATTGGGACCAAGTTTCCAGCCCCAGTCGCATGGATTTTTTTCAATTCCACACCATTTTTGGACTTGGTGGTAGGTCCTAAGAGCATGGTACCGTGCAGCGTCCTTCGTTGGTGGTAAAGAAGCTATGTTGCATTTGGTTTTCATGGTAGATTTGGCGAAACGTTGGTAGCGGACTTCTTCTAAGGTGTCCTCTTCCATGTTGCCACCATACAAAGCAACGAGGAAACGTGCTCCAGCGTTTGCGATATCTTCGGATTTTGCATTATGATCTTTAAAGATATTAATGACGGCATTGACGCTTGTGTTTTTTTGAACAAGCGAAAAAAATTTCGTTTTTCCTTGATTGAAGAGGGATGATGTCGTGTCACAGCCGCTAACGGCATGTAAAAACAGGATGTTTTCAGCTGCTTCCTTCACTTTCAAACTATGCGCGGAATACACTCTTTCAGCAGTTTTGCCTCTCCCTGGTTTACGAAGGAAGATGTTGGTTTTGGAAGATCCCAATGCTGTCAGCAGAACTAAAAGGTCGACGTCTTCGCCAATGATGAAAACAACGTCGAATGATGAGCAGAAAGAAATCGCCGTATTTACAATTAAGACATCATCAGCATCTTCTTCAGCCTGCTTAACAGTGAAAGCAGCCTGTTCGAATTTCTTTATCAGCATCGAAATTAGACGGGCTTTATTTTTATCATTGGCCAAAAATCGTTCTTGAGAAACTTGAACCGTCATTGTCTCATCGAAAAGAACTTCCGCAGACATCTGCTTCTTCGTTCGGCGAAGTCTTTCTGCGCTCTTGGTATTTTTTTTGTCACCATCAGATGGATATCCATCGAAAACAACGACTGCATTTGAATCGTAGTGATTTCGTACATGTTGAACGTATTTCTCACAAATTGACGCGAAGGAATCATTACGATGCCATACAACTTTATGTAAAATTTATCCGCCATCCACAACATTGATTTTATTATCTTCGAGTTCTATACCTTCTGACAGTGGTGTGAAAACAGCATACAATGAAGATTTTGTACCTTTTCGCATTCCATCTTCCGAAAAAAGTGATAAAGGAAATGGAGCAAGTTCGAATATGAAGTAATCTTTCATCTCGTTGTCGGATTTCTTCGCGATGCACATTCTCTGGAAAAGCATTAATGGGTTGATGGTAATTGTTTCAGCACCGATTTTTATGCTGCTGTTGACTGCTGCCAATGGGATGACCTTGTCCTTGCGCTTGAATTTGATGGACTCGTAATTTTCGTATGCGGTAACCATGTTCGACATACTTTCAATACCTTTTTCTCTAGACAAATGACAGTTTATCATTTCATCTCCTATAACTCCAGTACTTATGGAAAGAAGTGAATCTATTTCCGGGAAGGGCGGATGCTGAGAAAGCCAGTTTAGTATTTTTTGCAAGTCTTGATCATCTCGAGTGATGCGTGAAGTCCTCGTATCGACATGTTGCTCTGATGTGTCCAGATGAACATTACAATATTCTTCCATGGAGTCGCAAACATTGTGTAAAGATATCATTCCTAATGTCCACAGTGCAAGTACGCTGTCACTGATTCCACGACCACGAGTGAGGCCCCCACAGCTATGCATCATCCGCATCAAAGTTTGCTCAATGGTCATGTCGGACCAAATTCCGGACCAAAATTTGTCCGTGCGCCTAATCGTAAAACAGGCTTCCTCCGTAAATTTGTGGTATTCAGCCGGGTCCATTTTTTCTTTCAAATCTAACATGTCTTGTAGGTACAGATGAGCACATTTTGCGTACAAGAAATGTCCACTTGCATGGAAATAGGGAAGCATTCTCTGAACAGTGTCGATATGCAATTGCAATTCGAGCGCATGAAAGATCTATCAGCTGTTGCCTGTTCCATGAAGCCGTTCCATCCTGGCAGTTGAAATTTCGACCACTTACCATAGAGCCAAAGAAAATCGGGAGAAAGAGGCAAGATGTCTTTTGAAAGAGGATGTTTTTCTTCGAGGTTTGCAATTTTTATCATTTTTAAACCCGTGTTCTCTTTTTTATTGTAAAATGAGAGTGGAACGGAGCCCACCTCAGCAACAACCTGAGCTGATGGCAATTTTGTTAAACGTGAAATATTTTGGTCGGGTAATACAGCATTATGAGGGGTCACACATTGGACAGCTCCCATAATGTGAACGGTATGTAACCCATCGATAGTGTTGACATTATGGTCCGCATTATCACAAATAACTTGGGAAAATGCATTTTGATCAATCGATATACCAGGACGCACAATGGCGGATTTTTCGAAAAGCGTTGTTTCAGAGTATGACGCCGCAAAGCCCAACGATGACAACATGTTGATAAGTTTTCTTGACCCGAATTTCTTGTAAAGATATGTACTGACTCCGATTTGAAGAGACGACAAAAAAGATCGGGGTCTTACCGCAGAAATAACAGCATGCGATAACGATTCGCATATCCTATTCCATTTATCAAACGAACTGCGCTTCTTCTTCACAATTATTTCATGAAAGAATACCTGCAAAGATTTTGGAATGACAGAATTCACCTCATTTAAAAAACGGTCGGATGGTGGATATTCTGACATGTCATAGTTCTGTGATCGAATATCCGCCAAAATAATAGCAGCTGCTTCTTTGACAACCCGGAGCTGTTCTTCTTCGGGATTTGAATTTTTTGCCCTGTACCAATTGTCCGAAAGAAGTTTGTATCCCGTGTCCCGGAAGCAGACAACGGGTGATTGATTAATTCGCTCGATGATGAGTATATCCTCCTCATATTTCTTTAGAAGACGACATTTTACGGTTCTGATATCAGGACGGTACTCACCTTCAATTTGGTCCATTAGTTCATTAAGGGTGAATTGACATTCTTCGGAATTTTCGGTAAGGTATGTGAAGATGTACTCCATTGCTTCGTCAACACTCGTCGCAGGCCGATATCCTCTTTTCTGTCCGGACGGTACTCGATTATACAGGCGCTTCTGGCAAGACAAATGGTACCTTGCTTCCACAGCAACTAAGTCCGCCACATGTTGAATGCGCTCTATTATCTGCCGCCCCCATTCATCACCGCGTTCGTTTGCTGCTTTTAAAATGGTATCTTTTACTCCTAACTTTTCAACCCGATAGATTATATCTCGATCCGATAAATTTTTTTTTCTCTGTTTTTTTAAGAAATCGAGGGTAATTTCTTCAGTACACATGAAACACTGGGTTTCGAAATCGAAACGTGGAATATTTGAACGCAATGACGTCGACGTCACTGGAGGTGCGTCAGCTATTTTACGTAGAAACACAGCGATCAATTTTTCATTATTATAATTTTTCTGACATGCAGCATGAATAGTTACTGAGGATAGACTTTTTAGAATGCGCCCGTGTTCGCGATTTCCCCGTTTCACGCTTGATTTCAACAAAGTCTGCACCCCTCTCTGTTTCACAAGAACTTGGACACCTTCTTTTAAACTTTTTTCACAAATGAAACAAAAATTCATGGGATTCATCATAGTGAAGACTGAAGTGTAATGCAACTACTTACGACCGAACCAGAACACTGACTCACTGACTGAAGTAAATTTGGGTATACCGTAGTGTGGTGTGGAAAATCGTGGAAATATGACAATGTTATTCACTTTTACAAAATTTACCGTTAAACGATTAACCCTCTAAAGACATGAGGCAGCGTACCGCTGTCTCATTGCCTTGTCGATATGGCAGTAGTGAGAGGCAGTAAGAGGCCTGAAAAGCGTGCAGTTTGGAAGCGCACAGCTGCCTATCTATCATATCGACTAGGCAGTGAGACAGCGGTACGCTGCCAAACTGCACGCTTTCATCTTTTTGCTTTTAACGTCATAATGTCGCGGTAATGCCCAACTGTGTACCATAGCGTAGAGCCATTTGGATTGCCTGATAAATGCGCCTACATATAAAGAAATAGGATTGTCGCTTCGCAGCACTTGATCCGCATAAGTATTTCTCAGCGGACCCCGGTAGGCAAATGCTCGCTGTCTCTAAAAAGTTAAATTCGAATTTTTGGAAGAATGTTCACGTTTCCGCCGCTGTAACTCGTTACCCGTCAGAGTTACAAAAAAAGTGTTTATGCAAAAAAGGTAGGGAATTTAGTCTTCTTCTAATGTATAGTAGAAATTTTTGTCGTAGAGGCAACCGTTGAGGAATTATTTTGAAAAAACTAATTTTTGGTACCTTTAAACCAAGATGGCGGACCGCGCCGACCCCCCCCAAGGTCGAAAACTTGGATTTTTCATTGGGGCCCCGAACTGAATAACATATATCAAAATCATTTCTACCCCACCTTTTGTAGGGCAACGGCCTTTTTTACTCCCTATTGACTGGACTAATAGTGAACGATATTTTGTTTTCTGGAGTTCGAATTCATAAAATCCTCCTTGTATGGGATTATCTTCGTAGTCATCCAAGAGATATGTAACTGGGTTTGTAAGCTGAATTTTCCTAATCTTGAAAATTTCCGTTGTTCAGTTCGGTGTATAACCTTTCTCAAACACATGTTTATATTTGCTGATTCGAACGAAATCTCCGATTTTGTATTTAGGTTTGGGAGTTACTTTTATATTATTATACGCTGTAGAAATAAGTTGTTGCTCATTGCGTTTGCTAACATCACAAGGACGCATTTTTATTGTGCGATGTCTTCTCCTATTATATGTAGAAACGAGTTTCTTTATTATATCAATCCATTGGTACGATCCTGTCATACTAAATTCTTTCCACATCATGTTTTTTAAAGTTCTATTGAATTGTTCAATTATTGACGGTTTTAACGGGCTGTATATAGAATAATGATTAAAACCGTGACGCATCATTAGTTCAAAAAATTTGTTATTAAGACATTCTTTTCCATTATCTGTTTGTAAATTTTTAGGAATGCAACTATCAACATAAATTTTTAAATTTTCTCAACTTCA